>VZTZ01008451.1:37105-148266 GCA_013400955.1 Drymodes brunneopygia | reverse complement strand
AAAAAAAAAAAAAAAAAAAAAAAAGAAACATTCTCATGGTGATGTTTCTAAAAGCAGATTTTGGGGTTTGTTACATGGTGCCTCTTGGTTTTGTGGTAGTTATGAGGAGTTTCATTTTGGTTGAACACTTCAGTGGTGCCAGCCAAGATGAGAAGTCTGGCTGGGGAGTTGTATCATATAGATTTTCTTTCCAATGTATGGATAAGTTTGATTCCATGGTTTGTTCTGAGATCCCCTCTGAGATCCCTATGCCGATATTTCAGCTGGTGTTGAAATGCAGTTTAGCTGCCAGAAGTCTGGGCTCTCACCCAGGCATTCCTTTAAGCAAAATCTCTGGATTTCTATTTTAAAAAAGCATTTTCAGTGGTTTGTTTCCTTCCTTGGAACATCCCCTTCCCCTAAAACCTCTGTATCTTTTCCTCCGGTTCCTATAAACCCCAACCTTGTGCTCCCGTGCTTGGAAAATGGCACCAAAAATGCTGCTGGAACTTCATGAGAAGCTGGGAATTCCTTCATTTGTGTTTGGGCTTGGATGAGGCTGTGGGCAGGGTGTGAGTTCCAGATGGGACAGGGGCACCATTTGTCAGTTCTATCATTTTCCAGAGAGTTTCACCAAGTGTGCAGTGAATGTTAAAGAGCCAGTGAGAGGCGAGATGATAAATCATGCCGTGAAACTCAATAGGAATTGTTTCCTTTGCTGTGTGAGATGTGAAAACTGTGCTGGAGGGGATGTCTCTCAGAGCTGCCCATTACCTAAATTCCCTTCAGCTCAAGTGTAAATCCTTTCAAGAGACTAAAGACGCTTTGAAGTTGAAGAGTTGCTCCCAATGACAAATATATATTTTTTTCCTAAACGTTGTTAGTCCTTTACTTCTCCCAACAAATCCCTTCTCCCACACTCTGTAAGATGCAGCTAAACTATAACAAAACAAGCCTGCAGTTATTAATAACTTTTAAACTGTCACCTCCCGATTTTTCACAAGTTTGATTGCTATTGTTATTCTCACTTTGTTTTTCTTCTGTCTTGTCATCTTTAATGCCATTGGAGGGTGTGAAAAATGAAATTTGGGGAGAGCAGCAGTGGGTGCCAGCAACCAGGAGCAGGTGAGGACTCAGCTCCTCCTGCTCTCTGTCCCCAGACAGTCACAGCAGCACAAGCTGGGGTGAAAACCTCTCCTACATCAAGGCTGGGCACTCTGAGGAAGAAAGGCTGGTCCAGATGAAGACAGAAAGTCAGCTGGATTTTGGCAAGCACCCAAAATTAGGTGTGTGGAAGGTTGGCATTAGCACATGCAGGTTATCATAGAAAATTTTTGTTGGCTGAAATCTGTGCTTTCAGCTAACAATGAATTCTTCTAAGAATTTTCTTTCACAATTTTTCTTCAGGAAATATGATTTTTTTTCCCATGGGGAAATCTAAAATTCTTTTAGAGCTTTAGCTGCCTGCTTGGGTGGAAAAGTTGACTTTGTTACAAAGTGATTTTATGAAATAGAAGGGTTTTGTTGAAAAAAAATCCAAAGGAGAACAGTTTTGAAACTGCCACTGTGTTCCATGGGATTCCTCAAAACACACAAACACATCCATCCTTGTGTTCCCTGTGGGACCAACGTGGACAAACAGTTCCCACTTGGATTAATGGGAGCTGCATGTCTAAAGCCTTTCTTTTGCCCTATAGGGACAGAATTCCTAGAAGGAAAATCACTCTCAGGCTGTTGAGAAACCCAGAGGAGCCTCCTCTGAGTGTGAAGGGAAAATCCCCCACTTGGTAGAAAGCAGCATAAATGTTGTGGGATTCATCTTTGTGAGAGGAGAACCTTCCCAGAAGGAGTCTTTGAGCTCAGAACAGCAGCTCTGTTTGCCCACATTTTTCCTTATGTTCACTTTGCTTTCTTTTCCATGCAGTTGCCATCAGGGTTTCTTTATTTGGGAATTGAGGGTGAAGCTCTCCAGGAGGGGTGAAAATGAGCTTGGAGAGCCCCAACCTCCCCAGCAGGAGTTCGGGTGACACCAGTTTGCTCTGTGTTCTTCCCCTGTGCAGGGCTGAGGATGAGACTTCAGGTTTGAACCTTCCCAAATTTTTCCATTTTGCTCATTATTCTTCCCTGAAAAGCCAACCTGCTCAAATTCCATTCTGGGCTTTCTCATTTTCAAAACTTCATGAAAATTAATGTTTGGACACACCATTTTGCCTTAATGTGGTGTTCTTAAAAATTTCAAGTCATTTTTCCTTTGTGAGATGAGCTGCTAAAACCAGAAATTAGAGAATTTAGGATTTTTTTCCTCCTTCACAGGGCTGGAGGTCACCATGACTAACCAAAAAGGTATTCCCAGGTCCTGATACTGTTTTGCAAACTGTTCTATATTAAATATCATCCCTCTAGTGAGAGCTGTCAAAACACTTTCATCTACCCTTCACCAGTAGAAAAATCTCAGTGATGCCACATAACAAACATTATACAAATAACTGTCAGAGTTCATTAAATCTCCTTTGAAAAAATTATTTTCTCATGTGCTTTGGGTATTTTAATTTTTTAAGGTGTCATTTCTAAGCACCCTAGTGCTGATTTGCTTCTGGAACTCTTAGATCTCATTTTCATTAATTTTAATGGAAGCTGTAAAATGCAGAACACTCGAAAGTATTTCCCTATTCCTGTTTATATTGGGTTTCTGCCATTTCAGTGACACAAAAAGCACTGGCTGTTGCTTCAGATGAAGCAGCTGCGGATGTTTTTGTGTCCATTTTAAAAAGTTGTGTTCATGCTTGGGGCAGAAGTAGATGGAAACTGAATATAGAGGCTTTAGGCAGCCCTAAATTATACATGGTTTCAATGCCAGCAGAGTGTAACAGCTTCTGAAGCAGTTTGTTCATCTCTATCACTCATCAGCAACAAAAAATCAGCTCATCTCTGATGATGCTCTGCCTCGTGAAAAGGTCTGGATTCCAAATTAATTAATCTGGATCATTTATTCATTATAACATTTAGAAAGTCCACTTTGAGAAAGCTGGACAACACATACAACCAGAAGACTGTTCCCATGCCAGAGGCAGGTCCCAGACAGCAGGTGAATAAAAGAAAGTGGTAGGAAAAATTGAGACCTTATTGGGCTGCAGCATCAACAGGCAGCAATTTCTCCTCCTCTGTCACAATTTCTGTAAAGACAGAACTGAATAAACTCCTGTTTCACACACAGCTGCACATCTGAGTATTGAAACTCTGCAGGAGGAAAGCTGCTCTCCTCTGGTGTGGATGCTGGGTGTGCTGCTGTGGCAAATGCAGGTGTGAGGAGCAGCCTGAGGGTGGGAGCTGCCAGCAGGGAAGGCTGGGCTGGAGATGTCCCTGCTGCTCCCCTGGCACGTGCCAAGGCTGCAGGGTGACACCCCTGTGTCACCTCTGGGGTCTCCTCAGAGGAAAGTGCCTGGCACAGTCCTCCTGGCACTGCCTGGGTAGTCATTACCTGTGTCCAAAATCGGGACAGGGTTAGCAGAGCTGGGAGCTAAGCCAGCAATTAAGCTAAACCCAGAATTAGGCCTGGCCCTGCAGCAGTGGCAGCCAGGGTGGTGGCTCTGGGGCACAGCCACCAGCTCCCAGCACTGTCCCCCACATGCAGCTCTGGGGTTCCTCTGTGGTCACAAGGACCTCGCTGGACTCTGAATGCACTGACATTTGCTCTGAGAACAGATGGGAAAAAAAAAAAAAAAAAAAAAAAAAGGACACATAAAGTTCCCAGAGATCTAAAAGCAGAAACATGTGTTGGAATATGAGCACAGGCTTTTTCTTCTTAACTAAATTGAGCAGTAGGAGATAGGAGTTTGGGTGACCCCTTCCTCACAGTGGGTGTTACGCAGACTCAGGCTTTAAGCACTTCCTTAAGGACTGTCAGGAGACTGGGAAATAATTCAGTCAAAGAGGGCAGCACAAACAACCATGTCAAGGGAAGGATTTTATATTTCTATTTAAGTGAATCCATTTGTTTTCCTTTTAATGGGAACAGCACTGTGACTCTGCAAGAGTTAGAAATGAGCTCAGCAACTGGAAACTGAAAAGCAGAAATCCTGTTGCTCCTTGGGCTGGGGTTTGTAATGGTGATTTCAGTGATCCAAGGCTCTGCTGAGCCCTGCCTTGGTGTCACTGTACCTGTGCTTTAATCCACTTTAAATCCACCATCCATGGGCTGCCCATCCCTAAAGAGGGGTGTGATGCTGCTTGCATTCACTTTTGAGGGGGTTTAGGGCATACAAAGATCTACAGATATTGTTAGAATTTAGTGCAGAGGTGCTTTCATTCTCTGTGCTTTGCAAACTTTCTGAAAGTGCCAACAGAGCTGGAAGGAGTCACATTTTTGCTTTCTGGTCCTGTCATTGTAGCCAACAGCCTTGTGCTGGTTCATGGCTCCTCACCTCTCCTGGCTTGGAACCAACCAGAGCTCCAACAGCTGCTCTTTTCCACCTACAAACTTTACAAACCTCATGGACAAAGGGATTTCCACTGACAAAGGGTTCTCCAGTACTCCAGGTTTAATCACAGAGCCCTGGTTTCATTTAATAGCTGATATCCTATTAGATTGTTCTGCTTGCCTCTCTACAATTTCTGAAGTTCTGCATTTTAGAAAGGGTGATGCTCCTTTTATTCTAGAACATGCACAGTTTCATTGTTTTCCTCTTCAGTCTCTGTCCTCTCTGGTGGCAAGACTTGGAGAGCCAGCAAACTGAGCTGGGAGTGTTTTCCAGGGTGCTGTCGAGAGGATTATTTATGTCCATTACAAAAATAACTGGGTTTCTAAGTATCCATCTTGTGGGGCACTCTTAGCTCACTGTAACATTTTCATCATGAGTAACCAATTAAAAATCTTATTCTGCAAAGCTTCGTTAAAGTGCCCATTTGGGGAATCTGCAGGCACTGGCACTGCTGGCTGAATACACCCAAAAAATGAACTTTACAATGCTCTTCAGAAAGTCATGTATCTTTACACTTCCTATGAGTTCTATCATTTATTAGCTGGGCCTGTTCCCTCTTTGGTTTGACTGTTCCTGGCAGAGATGCCAGTTCAAATGCTGCTCCATTTCTGTCCTGGCTGTCTCAAAATGAAGCTGAAGGAGTCAGGGCCCAGCTGTGCCCGTGCTGCTGCAGAAAATGACCACAGGAGGATGGAGCAAACGTGACCTTTCTCAAGTGCCTGGATGTGAATGTGCAGGACAGGGAAGCCCATCCCTGTCCCAGTGAAGGGATTGGATTGGACACCTGCCCGCTGAAGCCCAGGCTGTGGGGAGCAGGCAGGGAGCACGGTCAGGGTGCTTTGAAGGGGATAATGTGCTTCAGCTGCTCAGTGCCTGCAAAAGTCAGGCCATTTGGTGCTGGAATAGATGGAGGGGTTTGAGGTCAAAAAGCAGCATGGATTTCAGTAAGGAAGGTTTTCCTTAAAGGCTGTAAGGCTGTGAACGTACGAGCTAATTCAAGACTGAAAGTGCAAGGCATTGGATCAGTTTCTCTTCTGACAGACATTTGTCCTGGGCTGATCTTCCTTCCCTCCCTCCCTGTGATATGAAGACTAGAGGGAATTTTGGAAGCAATGACCCCCCTCCATGACAGCACATGGGCTGGGGGTGTGGGCCAGGTCTGCCCCTTCCCTTGCACCTCACTGGGATTTGCTCACGTGCTTTTCCACAGAGACTCTGCTGGACAAAGCCTTGCTTCCAAAAAAGCCCTGCAGAGCCTGAGTAAATTTGTAATTCCTGTTACTGAGAGACTCGGGAGTTTAAATGAAGCCCAGAATTGCTTGGAGTGTTCCAGTCAACACATTCTTGGTTTTCCTTCTTAAAACATTCATAAAAGCATTCTGTAGTCAGCTCTGTGGCAGCCAACAGCCGTTGCTTCCTTCCACATCAGAACAAGTAGGAGCATCTATTTTAGCTGGGAGAAAACAAAAAAATCACACTAACTTGATTTTCTCTTTGATCCCTCATATTCCCTACATGCTTTCCTCTCTGTTTATAGCATCTGACATAATTCCTTTGGTCAGATTTTATGCCTGAAGTCATTTAGGCCAATTTTAGCTTCTTTTTTTTTTTCAGGGCTTTGACATCTCGAGCAACTTAATCTAGGTCAGTAAAGTACCTGCTGTTGAAAGGAATTTTCTTGAGTAATGTTTTGATGTCAGAAGGGCCTTCCTTGGCATGTGCAGATCGGAGGTCACCCAGCCCATACAGCCTGGAAAGGGCAAGGCACTAGGTGTTAAATATTGGTCTAAAAGAAGTCTGCAGTAATATATAGATGTAGATTTTAAATCAAGCTTTTTGTGGTTTTTAAACAGCTCAAGTGATGTAGTGTAAAAATCCCAGCAATGCCTCCTTTGGGGGAGAATGTGCATGAGAAATGCTTGGGTTCAGGATCACAGGAGCAGCAATTACAAGGATTTCAAATAATTCCCAGACCAAACCTAAGTGCTGAGTTTACAACTGGGAGAGCCCGGGGAGCTCATTCTGAGAACAGCCATGGGATGTGGCAGCTCATGGAGGAGCAAAGCTGATGGAGTTAACACTGCACTGTTCAAGTTCCTGCTTTTTGACTACTTTAAGGCACATTTTTGAGGATTCTTATCACAACCCCTTTTACCACAACCAGGGCTGAAGGGCAAGTCTCCCCTCTGGCTTTCCAGACTCCCAATGAAGGCACTGGGGACAGGGAATTATCACTGTAGCCAAGGCAGAAAACTGGGAGAAAATGGAAGAAAAATACAAAATATTGCATGAGCAGCAGGACTAACAAAGATTTTATTTTCTGGGTTCATATTGCATGATTGATTTAATTTTGTAGCTATAAAAGGGAACCTCTAAACGAAGCTTTTCCTGTTGTTGGGCTTGGGTATTTGCAGGGGCCTCTCTCCTGTACCTACCCAACTGTTCTCACAAAAACTGCAGGAATTTAAATTACTATTTATCTGACCTTCTGTCAGATTTGATTAAGAAGGGTTCAACATAACTGAGGTGGGTCACAGGTAAAATGGCAAAAACTCAGCAAAATGTATAATTGCTCTTCATTTCCAAATGAGAAAAAAACCCCAAAACAGGGTAGCCCAGTCTTTTCCCTACATCTCTAGAAAAAATATTGTGAACTACATTTATCTGTTCCTGCAGTCACTTCACAAGCAGCAGCACAATCCAATATTTCAGCACTGGTTTAGAACATCCCCTGAACAATCTAATTTGAATGACATTACTGGAAACTAAAGTGATTGTGTATGTGCTTATTTAGCTCATCACTGAGGAGTCCATCAGCACTGCACTAACGAGGAGTGATATTTTTGCCCCTCTAAATTGACTTGCCTTAATTTGTTACATTTGCTTAGCTGGTTTCCAGTGGATTCAAGTATGATACAATGGCTCTCAAATTATGCTCTGCAGAGCATTTTTTGGTGGGCTTGATCAAACCCACGGTCATGAGACTCTCTTTTTTTTTCCCCTCTCATTTCCAGTTCAGAAGTCGTATTATGAGGCTCTAAAAATATATTCCCATGTTTTCATGAAATTGTTTCTCCATGGCAGCAATTGTTGGAGCTGCTGTGCTCATGCCTTTGATGGTTATTGGGAGGAGTGGTGGCTTTTGTGATTGGAAATGGGTGAAGGACAGAGCCAATCCAAATTCGTGTTTGCAATGAGGGCTGTGTTTCTGTCAGGGGGAGACAAATCTATTTACATCTGCCCTGAGGAGAGCAGGCCTCGCAAATTGGGGTTTTTTTGCCTTTTCATCCTTCTGTGAACTTTTAAAGTAGGAGGATTTACTTAAGTAATTTATTTTTTTTTTAGACGTATGGAAATGAAAGGTGTGGGATTTATCTGTGGGAAGGTCTTGCACGTCTGCATAAAATGTTTTGGTAGGCAAAGAACAACTTAAATGTAACTGCAGCATCTCAGCAAAGGTCTCTCTTATTCAAACATTTCTTCAGGCATCTGGGTTTTCCAGGAGGTTGCCAAAACACAGAGTAAAGCACCTTTTCTTCTGCTTGTTCAGCTTTCCTCTTTTAAAAAATGAGATTATGAGAGGTCACCATTCAGTGAGTTTCTCTTTTACCATTTTCTTTCAAGTTAGGATCTAAGGAAACAAAAAAAAACTTAAGGAAACTAAGACAGAAGCTAAACAAAATATACATTAAATAACTATATACACATGTAAATACAGAAAGGTTTTATATCACAATTTTAATAAATGAAAGAATAAAAGGTGATTTTTTTTTTCTTTTCCATTGCCCCTCTCAGAGTTGAATTTTAAGCTATAAATTCAGTCCTCAAGTTTTCTCAAAAGGTTTTTTTTAACTAGGACTGGTCAAAAATTGATTCCCCTACCCTGAAATCTTTCTGAGATATGTTAAGGAAAATCCCACTCCAAAAAGTCTGAAAGTTCAAACTCTATCCCCCAAAATTTTGCATCTTAGAACAGAACATAAACCTATAAGTAGAAGTAAGTTAAAATATTTTCATACATGAATGTTTTAAACTGAGTAATTTTAATAATATCATTCAATTAAATGCCTAAATTAGAAGAATTTATTTTTAGACTAGAGATATTTTCATTTTATTTTAAGTGCAAGAACACCCCACTCAGGTTTCACAGGGAATTTTTGATGTTAGTTGGTGCTCCCTGGAGAAGGTCACCTGAGCTGAAATCTTTGCTAATGGAGCAAGAAGCAGAATTCTGCAGGATTTATTTCTTAGCCTTGTTCTTTTGCAGGGGTTAAAAGTGAGCCTTGCTCCTCTTTACAGCTATAAACACTGCAGTCCACATGAAGAGAAATCTATTTGAAAGTGGCTGAATAAAGTCAAGAAGGTAAATTAGAATCATCTGCTTCCCCAAGCCTTTCTTGTCTCCATAAAACAATGCCCTCTCCTGCCTCCCAGGCTGTGACTAATTCTCCAACAGTCCTTTTGTTCCAAATAAAACTCTCATGTAGGCTGACCAGATTTTAATGAACAAATGCAGGGAAGATTGACTTTACAGGATTTTTTTCCTCCTCTTTACTTCAGTGGCAGTGAGTGGGGGGACAGAAGAGCAGGACACGAGTCTCAGTGTAGATGATGGTGGATGGTCAGAGGTTTGAGTTTTTTGCTGCTGTGCTTTTGTGGGTTGCACAGCTATGGATACAGTTAATTGTTCATAATTAGGAGTGTTTAGTACCAGCTTACCTGCCAGACATCTCTTTGGGGAAGCAGATACAGAGATTCCCTGGAAAAACCATCATTTCTCTACTTCAGGGAGAAGCAGGATGATGGGACTTGCTCCAGGAAAAGGCTGTAAAAGGAGGGTCTGTCACATTCCTCCCTTTGGAGGCCACAGGACCAGGAGTGTCCCCAGGGGGCTGCAGGTCTGCCCTGGGAGGGACAGAGGAAAATAATTGGGGTTTGAACTTCCTGCAGCTCAAAATTCAGTGGATTTCTCTCCTTGGTTGGAATAGCCTGCTCAGAGGAAAGGGTTAAAAGGAGGACACCGTGGTCAAACCTGCAAAGAACCGGTGTCATTTAAATCCTCATCATGAAAAGTGTGATACCCTCACATAGTTTAAGGGTGAGCTCTACTTTGATGTTTGAAGGCGTTAATCTCCCTTTGGAAGGGCTCATCAGGCTCTGTCAGACCTTCTCCTGAGAGGGAAAGCAGCTCTGGTGACACCTGAAGCAGCTGGTGAAAGGCAAGAAACGCTCATTTGAAAGAATTGAGGCATTTTGGCCACCTCACACTCTCACAGGTTTGACACTCTTATACACTGATTTAGCCCAAAGTAACTGAACCTGTTTTTCCAGTGACTCCTCTTGCAGCTCTGAGACCCATTCTTCCAATCTGCCTTCCTGAAAATCAGGGGATCCCTTGAATCATTGGTCATGAAGAACTATGTCTTCCATATGGCTTCCTCTACTATTAAAAATCACAAACCAATTGCAAAGTGAGCTCCAGGAATAAATCTAGAATAGCTCTTTTAATGTCAGCAGTTACCTAAAATAGTGTCACATGAGAAAGACCAGAAAATACCAACTCCATTTATTTATTTTATTTAAACATTTGTGGTTGGTTGTTGTTGTTGTTGTTGATAGGAGATCTTGTTAATTTGCAATCCTCTGACCAATATCCAGCATTTCAGTAAAGTTGATTCTATTTATACGAGCAAGACAAAAGCCCATAATTTTTCTACCTGAAAAACTCAGGTGGCTGAAGCTGCAACCTGAATTCAAGTGATTTTAAAGGACTACATAAATTTAAGAGGGCTTTCAATCAACTCAGGCTGATTCCTCTGATCTTCTTCAATTGAAAATGCCTGACTTAATTCCAGTGAACAGGATCCAAGGTCTCTTGTATGAAGAAAAGATCTTCGGGATGAAGAAAGGGAAGCTAAACCTGATATTTTCATATAATCCTATATCATTAGAAATCCCTGTGAAGACAATTATTCCATGATATTTGTATGTGAGCAATGATCCTGCAGAACTTTTTTCTCCCAGTCACTTCTGGATTCTGCTTGGGCTGGATGTTGTTTGTTAGCTCAGGAATGCCAGAGATGAGAGAAGAACCTGCACACATCTTCCACTCCCCCATACACTTTGTTTTCACGTTCCCCAGCAAACTCCTCAAGCTTTGTGTTCGCTTGTTTATTTTTATTAACTATTTGCTCCTGTATCTCTTACTGCCTTGAAACTATGCAGGCTAAAGGTCTGAATGCTCAGCTTGGTTTAAGCATCCTTGATTTTCTGGTTGTTTTATTGCACTTGTGAGAGCATTACAGCAGTAAATGTGCTGGCAGCCCATCAACCTCGGGATGCAGAACCCTGTAATGCCAGCACTGCCATTGGCTCTGCAAACCCAGACAGCTTCATCAAGAAAATTCTGTCAAAAAAAATCACTGACACAGACCTGGCTGATACACTTAGAATCCAACATCTTGTCCCTTGGACGTAGTGCCCCAGGCTCCAAACACAAACAAATCAGCCCTTCATAAGGAGATGCTTATGTGCTAAATCCTTCTTTTCCTTGGCTTTGGCAAACATCAATAAACATCTTGGCAATAAAGAGCAAGAGATTACATGTTCTATATGGGCGGCAGGCATCTGATGCACAGAGGGAGGGACCCTATCTGCTCCTGATGAAAGCAGAACGCTGAGTGTTATGCAATTAGTCATGTGAAATGCACCCAGCAGCAGCCTGGTGGTCAAAACTCCTGTTGGTGCTCAGGGGTGTCTTGTCAGGGCGTGGTGGGCAGATGTTATACCTTGGCTGGGTCATTTTCTGAGGGATTATCTCATTTCAGTATTCCTTTGCTTCCCCTTCCGTCGTTCCCAGCCGCTCATGGCTCAGGCAGACACAATATTGCCTGAAAATGTCAAATGTTTATTTGAGAAAAAAAAAATTGAAAATAACGTCTTATTTTACATTCTGCAATTGTGTCTGCAGGGACAGTAATTGCTGTTTATTTTAGTATGTGCTTAGAGTGATTTTTTTTCCACATTACAAGTAGGACATCACTTACACTTAAGTTGCTTGTCATACCTTTCAGACCAATAAAACTCCCACAGATGAAAGCTTGCCTCACGTAAAAGAACTGTTGAAAAAGTGTTTCTGTGGACATAAAATCTGACATGATGATAATCTGAAACTGCTCACTCCCCAAGGATGACAAAACTCTAACAACTTCAAAGCGAAGAAAGACTTGCCAGAGGGGAAATTGTAATTAAAATTAGATAACCTGTATGAAAAGCATCCAATTTGTAGTCTATAAAAGCATTTTAGAAGCACAGTTCTCCAGCCCCAGGACCATAGCTGTAACAATTATCTCAAGACTTTCACAGTGGAATCAAAACATGTTAATTTGTTAATGAGTCAGTGTGTAGCAGTAAGGAAAAAACTCTAACGAGGGAATACAAACATAAATACAGCGTTTTTGTTTTTAAGTGAATGTACTAAGTCCATGCTTTGATTGCTGTGAAAGTTCCCCATCTCTTCCTGAATGAAGTGGTTTTGAACTGAGTGAATGCATCTCTTCGCCAAAAGTCCAAGTGGGACACTGAGCCTTTCACATGGAGTGGTTTCACCTCAAGCCTTTTCTGCAGGAATGCTGGGATTCTGCAGAGCCTGTGCCTGGCTGGGAGCACTGGTCACCCCACACACCCCTCTGCCAGCTGAGATTCCTTGAGCCATCACTCAGCCCCACCACACTCCACTTTCAGGTGATAAAGGATGCAAAATAAGCACAACAACCTCTTTTGGCTGCACCCTGAGCGAGGAACGGCCTCGCTCACTTTATCCACCCGGAGTGGGGAGGCAGCGCCTGCACCAAGGATGAGACTGAGCCCTTCTGTCCTGCCAGTGTGGCAGATCTCAAAGAGCAAAGAGGAACCTTGAACCCAGCTGAGGAGGTGGATTGCTTCTTGTTTCCCCACTTCCCAGCAGAGCTTTTCATCCACCCTGTGTTTTGCAGCAGCTAATCCATGAATCTGGCGTTTCTCCAAAGCGGCTGCGCTGTGGTGGCTGCTCCCCCAGCAGGGCAGAGATGGAGGTTTCCCTGTTCCTGTGCCAGCACAGGGTGGCAAAAATGTTAATATTTAGCTAATTATAGTATGCCCCAGATTAGGAGAGGATTAGGGACTTCTTTGAGAGTTCGGGTTGTTGTGAAGTTGAAGGACAGAGGTGCAGTGGGGAGAAACAGAAAATGGAAAGAAAAGCCTGAAGAGAAATATGAAAAGGAAGAAGAAAGGAGGCAGGAGGGATGGGAAGTGAGGGAGGGAAGATAAAACTGCATGTGAGGAGGAAAGGTAAAGTAGTGGAAAAATCAGAAAACCCATGGTATTTACATTGACTGGGAATTGCTAAAACAAAAGGACTTGAGACTCAGGTCAAATAAATCTGATTTCTTTCTTCCTCCACTGCACTACAGCAGTTACTCTTAAAGAAAGAAGAGTTTAAGGCCTGGTGATATCAATGCTGTCAATGAGTGCAGAACTAAGGGAAGGTTTAAGGCCAAAATAGCCCTTTCCATCACTTGGCTGCCAAGTGCACCAGCACTGCATCTGGGAAAACCCAGACAGGATTTCTGTAAGGAGAAAGCCCCCTCAGCTGGCATGTTGGTGGGCACAAGGAAACCCTGTGGTGTGATGGCAGGAAGGCTTCGCTGGGAACTGGGGACTCTGGGAGAACAAACTGCTCTATCAATACCCAAAAGCATTTGAGTGTCTTTCAGTCTATTTGTTCAATCTCTTTGTTCTCTTTTCTACGGTCGGTAAAATTTAGGATGCAAAGGTGATTCAAACCCACCTGCATCTCACTCATCTTTGCTCTTTCCATGTCCATCCTTTAGATCAAATCCTGTTTGCTGTTCCACCCTCATTCAGCAGCATGTAATTTGGGTTCCTGAATGAGCCACAGAGCACAATAAACACACAGTGTTCCCACAGTAAAATGTGTCACATCATTGCCAGTGACAGCAGTAAAGGTGCCCAGCATCATCCCCTCCCTTCAGTAAGGAGCTCACAGAGGTTGAGAGAAGGGAAAGGGCTTGGAGGGAAAAGTGAGAATAACCTGGGTGTAACAGTGATCTTCTGGGACTGAATCTCATAATTAGCTAGGGCAGACTTCTCTTTGATGTAGGATTAATATAGAAAACAAAGATTAATGTACAATGTTACTTCCTGAGTGAGCTGTTTCATTATCTTTGGTAGCTTTACAATATGATAATAATCATAGGACTGGATCTGATCTTTCCCAGTTGAGACAATAGGGAGGAGGTGAGTGTTATCTCTGCCTTCCCCCACGTGACACAGTAATCCACTGTGCTGTTCCTGACAGCTGGAAAAGCTGCACATCCTCCTGAAAGCCTCACACACGGCCTATGCTTGCAAGCATTGATAATGATAAAATATTCATGATATCATTTTTGCTCAAGGCAAAAAATACATTCTGGTGATCTGATGTAAATGATTGGAGTTATCTCGTGCTGGTCTCTATTTATGGGAGCAGTGACTCCAGGTACTGCTATTATTAGCACTCCTATGAACACTGTTTGCTTTGTTGCAACACTTCTTATTTAATCCAACATCCCAAGGCACTTGGAGAAAAAGTTGTCCTCTATCAGTAGTGCCAGTTTTAAGTAAATATTATCCCAGCCAAACATTTACCTTTACCTGGGAACTGCAGGCTGCTGGCTGCTGCACAGGCCCAGAATTCAGCAGGCCTGGATCCCATTTTCAGTTGCTGTAAGGACAGAAAGGTTGTCCAAGGATTAAAACCTTTGTGAGAACAGAGAGATGGTGAAGCAAAGGAGCAAACTGCCAGATTCTTTGTCTGTCTGAACCTTTTCATATCAGGAAGAGGCTTTGTGCCTTCCATGAGGTCCCTCCCCAGTGTCAGGCTGTGAGTGATTCAGCATCTGTGAGGGCCAGAAACTCAAACACCCTGGTGGAGATTTTCATTCAGGAAACACGGACAGCAAAGCATACCTGCCTCAGACAGGGTGGTTTTAAGTCTGCCTAACCAGGGACAAATATATTTTCTCTGTTTATTTTCTGTCATTCTGCTCTGGCCTGGGAAGAGGTATTCCACTGCACTTTATCATCAGCCTTCCCACTGCTCCACAGAAAATGTGGAGGGTCATACCAATGCCCTGAATCATTCACTCAGCAGCATTGTTTGGGTTTGGTTTGGGATGTTGCTCAGATTCAAGTTGAGGCTGGTTTGATGTTGTGCTCTTCAAAGTTCTTCAGCACCCAGCCCTTCTGTGGCTCCACTGAGTTCAGAAGTTGGCTGGAGCCTTGTGCTGCATCGGAGCTTTCACAACAGCAGCCAAACCAATTCATCTTTTCCAAAGATGCAGCGTGGAAGGCTGTTGTGCCTTCTATTTTTATGGCAGTGTTTTTGCTTTAATTCTCACTCGGCTTCTAAGCTTCATTCTGTGCCATTTCCTCGCCTTGGATGTTGAATAACTCCCTACATGTTGAAGCTGTAACACTTCCTAACTCCAGATCCTATAAACCAGGGAGATACTCTAATCTAGGATTGTCTGTGAGCAAATCTAAACTGACCTTACCGGCGTTCTCCTTCATGGCACCTTTCATTTGATGGGCAGACTGTAGACTCCTGACCTTTAAATTCAAAGAAATAGAACCAGAGATCTGTCTCATGTCCCAGACTGTCCATGTCAGCTGCTCTAGGTTGGACCATTGGGATTAGAGAGAGGCAATAAATAGCTCTGAGCTCTCGTGGGCTTCAGGCTGGGCAGCAGAAGGAATTTCTTCACTAAAAGGGTGGTCAGGCATTGCAAGGGGCTGTCCAGGGAGGTGGTGGAGTCCCCATCCCTGGAGGTGTCCAAGGAACATCCTGGATGTGGCACTCAGTGCTCTGGGCTGGGTGACAAGGTGGGGATCAGTCACAGGTTGGACTCGATGGTCTGGGAGGTCTTTTGCAACCTCAGTGATTCTGTTCTTCTAAGATTCTTTTGTGGTGGTGCCCATTTGCCAGCACTCATTAACCACACACACTCACTGCACAACTATTTACACAAATACTTCCATTCATATTTGCAGTGAGCATGCAGGAAAATAAAAACGTGTGAATCTTTCTCATTCTACTAAGTGAGAACAAAAGAACTTTCCCCTTTCTTCTGCCATGGCAGGGCTCCTAATTTAAAATTAGATACTAATCATATTTTGTAACTAACACATGCTGCAGCTCAAGTCCACTGTCAGCTGCTGCCTTGCCTGTGGACCACAAACTCAGGAGAAGGTAAAATAAGGAAATTGCTTTAACAATGAGTTTGCTCGTGACCTGGGCAATCTGGAGCACCACTGGTGGGAAGTTTGGCTCCCTGCTCCACAGCAGGTCATCCCTGCTCCACAACAGGTCATCCTGCAACAGGGATGGGCTAAAGGAGGAGGAAATAATGCCAGGAGAGGTCTAGCAGGGCCCAGGGCTGCCCAGTCAGAGAGCTGCCAGCAATCTTTGCACCCCTCCATGTGGGCATCCCCAAAAACAGCACCAGAGGTCACCTGAACCCTTCCACTCCTGACCCACCACCTCCCCATGGTCTCCAGGGGCAGCTGGACTTGCTCTTCCTGATGACTCGAGCAGTGCAAACAGTGAGGGAATCTCTCCCCTTGTGAATCACCAAAAATGGAAAATAATCGTCTTAAATTAAAGATATAATCAGTCTGCAAACAGCAAAACTTTGTCAGCACAAGAATAAGACATTCTCCTTAATCCTGTCCGTGCTGAAAGAAGTTTATTCAAGTATTTATCTAACCTTGTATTTAACCAGGAAATCCAGCTGAGCTCATCACTTTCTGCCAAAGAAGTATTTGGGCTCTCGTCTGCCATGACATTTCTGAGGGATTCTGTACACTGTGGCCATTCTTTTAATGGTTTCATCACACGCAGGAGGAATCACACATTTTTTCCATGATGTTTCCTTCAGAAAATCAAAGAGCTTTGTCACCAGGGAAGACATAAGAAAATGTTGTGCATTATTTGTAGAGGTGATGCCTGGAGATGAGAGGCCACGGGGTTCTGCCTCATGTGCTCTCCATGGGCCTGTCCAAGTTCACATCACTTCAATCTGCACTTTACATCCTTAACCTGCACTATGGCTTTTTTCTTCTGAGATTTCAAACAAGAGGCTCCTTTTCTTGTGCCGTAACACCCAAGAGTTTGATGGCTTGGTTACCTCTACCTCATAAATCATACAATGTACTTTGCTTCTCGTAAATAACAAGATATTCTCTGTACACAGACACATCTCTGCTTCCACACTCAGTTTTTGATGATCTTCTAGGCAGAAAGAGACAAAAGAGAATGAAGATGTTTTACTTTTCACAGAGATGAAATGATGTGGCTGACAGCAAGGCCACATTTGTAGTTATTCTGGGCAGAGACTTGCACACTGAAAGTCTCAAGGACGGTTTCTTAGGGAAGTTCCACCTCCAGGTCTCTGACACCAAAGGAGGCATCGTGTGCCTCAGTTTCCCTGCAGGAAAAATGGTGGTGATTGAATCGACCTCATCCAAGGCGTCTGAATGACCAGTGCTATGGACATCAGCTCCTAATGTTCATCTGCTCTCCTGCCATGGCAGTGCCACTGGGAGAAAAACAACCCCAATGGGCCCTTGGATTTCACCACCTCGTCCCACCTCTGTCTGTGTGAGACTCACATGTTAAGATCACGAGAAAAGAATTTAAAAAAAGAAAAAAAGAAGAAAAAAAAAAGGCACTCAAGACTCATCCCCCTCCTTGCCCCTTGGAAGAATTATTCAACAGAAATAATTGTCAAATAATTAGCTGCCACCACCCTCTCCATTGTCCCCTTCACTGCCTTGCTGAGTCACGCTGTCCCCGAAGCATCCTGCGAGGTCTGCATGGATCTCCCTGACCCAGCCTGGAGCCACCCATCCCAAAGGGCACAGAACTGTCTTGGTGTCCCCTTGGACATCTGCAGGAGCCTCCTGTGCCCTCAGCACCTTTCAGGACCAGGCCTTGCATTAGAAAGTCGTGCAGACACAGCCACAGCCAAATGTGAACCAGCTGAAAACACTGCAGCCGGGCACATTGTCTTCAGATCGGGCCCTGAAAGAATTAAAACCAAGTGTGTGATCTGAGCAGGCTGAAATAAACTCCAAATGAAACTGAAGTCAGGTCTCCTTCGCAGGGAGCACGGGATTGGATTGTTAGGTTTTAATAAAGTGTGGCCAGTGCTTTAATAAAGTGTGGCAAGTATATTACCCAACATGCTTTTACAATTACTGAGAAACAAGGACAGGAACTTCATTAACACTTTACAGGGGAAAGAAAGCTGTGCTACAGGCAAGTGATATATTGCTGTTGTGACTGTAGGTGTCCTGCATTTAAGAAAACAAGGGGGAAAATCTGGGGAAGGGAGTAATTACACTGTCAGCAAATGTGTTTGTGTTTGCAGGGAACTGTTCCCTTCCAAGTCCCACAGCTGCCGGGAGCCTGCATCGCAACACGGCCAATTTCTAGGACAGAAGGTGACTCCATAAACACAGCCAGAGCTGTAATGTGAGAGACAAAACTCCTGGAGGGGGAAAAAAAGTTAAAAAGCACATGCAGAATCATTTACAAAATGTGTTTTCCAGGGCTGCAACAACCCTGGGCAGGGTTCTGCTGAGCGCTCTTGAAGCAGAGGGGAGCTGCTTTGATAAAGCCCAGGTGAGCTGTATCTTGTGAGCTGCGTGTCAGGCAGGATTAACTCCCTGGCAAATTATCAAAGCCAGCTGATAGCAAAACAAGTTGGGACTCTCCTACAGTGGCAGTTTAAAACTAGGTGTAACTTCACCTAAAACAAATGAATCTAGCGGGGGTGTAAGGGGACTACCTAACTAATTAACCCCTTGATTAACTCCCAGGCGGATTTTGTGGAAATCAAGGAGGTCTCAAGAAACTTAAGACTGTGTTGGATAAGTTTAGAGTAAAATTCAATTACTGGGAGCATTCTTTCTGTGTGGTTTGTGGGGATTGAGAGAGGAAGGAAGTAGAGCATGAGGTGAAATGCTTCACTGGGGCTGCTCCTGCCTCTTGCTGCTCAGATCTGCACAGATTCCCGCACTGCAGGAGCAAGCTCACAGTAAAACACACAAGAGTGTTCCTCAGAGCAGGGAAAAGCTGCTCAGCAGCTCGGAAAGAGGAGTTCTAACTCTATGTAAAAGCACCCCTTGAATTGCCACACAGAGCTTTGAGATGGTTTTTATACTGTTTTGTATTAGAACGGCTGAAGCACACACTCACACACGTGAGGAATTATTAATTCCTCCCATTAGGATGCAGGAGGGGTCTGTAACCCCTGTGATAGCCCAAACCATCCCACACAGGCTCAGAAATGCTGCCCTTCACGTTTTCTAACAATTTTGCATTTCTGTGCCCCTGCAGCAGGAAACACAAAGCATTGTTAGGTGTTCCCAGGGAGCACCTGGCATCCCTGCTACCCCAACGAGATCCTGCAGCTCGGGGGAACTCAGGGAGCAACCAGTTCTGTAGCACTGCATATGGGAAAAGCAGGCATGCAAAGAGGGATGTTGGGCTGAAAATGTGGCTTGCCAGGGATAATGAAGGAGACGGGAGGCAATTAAAAAGGAGAAAAGTGACAAGCTGACAACACGCTCAATTAATGTAATCAGATTTTGTGTTCACTTCATCAGGAGTAAATCAAAGCGTAGTAGGAATGATATGAACTTTTTAATATTAAAAACTACTCCCATAATATGCAAAGTCAGGGAATACCAGTAAATTTCTGTCTGTTGCCGATCATTAACTTATTTAGGATAGACCTTGTTGAGTAATTATGTTTAATAAGAGCTTGTCCATACAAGCTGCTATCAGATGTCATTTTATACAGTTTCAAGCCAGATATAATGGGCGAGATGCACATATTAACTTTCTGTAATACTGCACTGGCTTTTTATGGGAGAAGGGTGGGAAAATTCAAAACTGATTATTGTGTGGCTTCCTTTCAGACAGTTGTATTTGATCTAATTTGATTTATCGCTGCACCTTTTGAATGAGCAGAAATGTCTGCAGGGGAAAAAAGAGACTTGTTATAGTAAGTGCTCGTGTTAATGTATTTTCACTTGCTTGCTTGGTGGGCTCCAGAGCTGGCTGTATTTATTACTGTTTGGAGTCTTGTGGATTAAAAAAGCTCCTCTCTATCTTTTTGCTCTCAGTTGTAGGGATGTAATGAGCTTCCCACACCCTCCACAAGCAGTGATTGTGTAACTAATCCGTGCTGGCACAACAATGTCTTCACCTAGCTCACTAATATTGCTAAAGAGAAATGCAGGACAAAGGCTGGTGTCTATTTTCCTGAGGAAAGCACAGCTGTAACTCATAGGCAATGTTTTCCAGGTGGTTCTAGAGCATAAATGTTTTGAACCTCGTAGAGAAGTGAGCCCGGAGTTTTGGAGTTTCACTTCTTTTTAGAGAAGTGCATAAAACTCTTGGTGCTAGTATTCCTTGAAGGCACAAAACCACAAACAGTTTTTCCTGATTGCTTAAGGGTTTCTGGGTCCCCAGTACTACTCAGCTTAGTCTTTAATGTCCTGCCACTGTTTTTCTTCAGCAGTGAGG
This sequence comes from Drymodes brunneopygia, assembly GCA_013400955.1. Taxonomy (NCBI): domain Eukaryota; kingdom Metazoa; phylum Chordata; class Aves; order Passeriformes; family Petroicidae; genus Drymodes; species Drymodes brunneopygia. Next base: position 128,172 of record VZTZ01008451.1, on the reverse strand, counting down.
CCTGGGGAGATGAACCAGTGCCTTTTCCATCACGCTCTTTCTAAGAAAGGCACATGCACTTAAAAAGTCGTAAGGAAATGCATAAATATCTGTGGGTCTGAGCCACACACCCTGCAGCATGAGGGCTCAAGGTTCTTCTGCAGTTGAAGCACAGAATTAGAAAATGAGACCACTTTGGGCTGACTTTGTCCCTGCCTTTCTGTGTGATGGTTGGACAGGGCTGTATCTCTGCAGTGATTTGTTACATAAACCCTTGCTCAAGGAGCAGTTTGGGTTTAGGAATTTATTATCATCTACTGCACGTCACAGACTGCTGGGCTCAGTGATCCAGGCCAGAACAGGGCAGTAGCACAGCTCAGAGGGCTCATGCCTGCATCTGCAGCTGTGTGTTGTGTGTCTGTAGGGCCACGGGCTGTTTGTGTACCAGTGGGACAGCAGGCTGTGTGTCCCAGCCCTGCAGTGATTCCCACCAGGCTCAGATTGGCTCCTGCTCAATCTCCCCTTTAAGCAGCATCACTGATGGGCACCCAGGACTCTCTGTGCTGCTCTCAGTCACCTGAGCTCTTCTGAAAGCAGGGAGAGGGACAGGGCACATCTCTGCACCTGGAAACAGCAACCAAAACACTCTGCACAAACCCATCCCTTCCTTAGGTGGGTTTCAGGTTCAGATTAGGCTTCCCTGCCTTATCTAACTCAGGTAAGTCTTAGTCACTGGCATTGCAAAAACTTGTTATGGTTTTATTTGGCACTGCCTCTTCACATGTTCCCGTGTGTGGATTGCAGGGACACGTGTTTGCCTTGCTGAGGGAGATCTCACACACGAACACTGATTACACTGGCAATTTATGGCTGTCTACAAATGTTTTCTGGGTTTGTTTGGATGCTGATGTGCTTGAGTCAGTGCTGACTTTGCTGTGTAGGTTACATGGACAGGGCTGCTTCTCTCAACACACAAAAAACTCCTCTGTGGTTGTTGCTGGTGGTCTGGAGAAATCCTCCTGAAATAGGTGTTGACCTGTTGGGCGTTGGTGAGGGAGGCAATTTGTTCTGCTAACTCTGATTTGGATATTTTAGTTGTGTTTGCTATTCACTATGAAATCTTTATGAAGGGAAAAAAAAAGAGCGGAATTTACATAGATGTAGAGGAATAGGCATTTATTTCAAGATAAAAAGTGGGGGAGGACTAAGAAAAGAAGGCATTGTAGACTGATGTTCTCCTGATGTGTTTGGTAAGGTTTCTGTTGACATTTCTCCTGTTACAGCATAGGTTTGTGGGGTATTTCAATATATCTCTAGAACGGCCCAAATGAGAACACCTCTAAATCTGTGGGAACCTCAGATTTCAATCTCCATCTAGATGCAAAGTGTAATTTTCTCAATCGTATTTGCATTCCCAGATATACAAAATACAGCAAACACAAAGGTTTGGCACTCAGGGAAGTCTCTGTCGTTTGCATTCTCATCTCCAGCCCTGCACGTGCCATCCTGGGCTGGGCTGCCCCTGCATGGGGTGACAGCACTCCCAAACCCAACACCCTGCACACAGACCCTGCTTTTTCTCACATGCACACTCGTTAGAGAATTCTCTTATTACCTGGGCTATAATCCCTCCCTGGGGGGGAGGCCTTGTGCACAAAATTAATTTCATTTGGCCACAGAAACTCCCTGTGCCTTTGGCATCTCAGTCTTTACATGCAGAGGAAAAGCCAAAGCTGCTGCTTTTACAAGGCCCTGTGGAAAATATCTCACACCAAGCTGGACTGGAGGTCATTGCTGAGCTAAACTCTGCCAATGCTTGTTTTAAAACAGAGCAGCTTGGGTTTTTTCCCCTCCTTTCAGAAGCCTGTTTGGGGCTTGACCTGCCTTTATTGACTGAGCTGAGTAATGTGCAGGAGGGACTGAGCTGAGTGTGCTCAGCTTTGGACATGGACTAAAGGCAAGTCTACACCTGGCATCTCCTCTGCATCATTCTTTACAGCTCAAATGGGGTGAAAATGTTCCACATTTCCTTTCTTTTTTTTTTACCCTTTCCTTTCTTTCTTCTGTGTTTTCCCCTCCTTTCTTTCACTTATATCTGACATTTTTAAAGGCAAATGTTTTGGGGTTTTTTTCAGCAACGAAAATAATTATGCAGAAAGTACCTGACTTTTTTTTTCCCCCAAAGCATTTTTTTCTGGAAAAAGTGAAAATTAAAACGGCTCAGTTGAAAATAAAAAACGTTATTCAGTCCAAAAGCCTCTGAACTTTGAGTGTAACTGAAATGTTTGAACGGTTCAAATTCCTGCAGAGAATGGAGGAAAAAAATCTGTGTTTTCACTATTTTTAGTTATTCCAGTATTTCACTGGAAATATTTTGAGGGGGAAGTTGGTTTTTCTACAGCAGTTGCTACTTCAGTCCTTTAATCCCTTCTTTTTATTGCTTTTCCCACATTTCACACCACATTCTAATGTGTCTTATCTTCCTCCCGTCTTTCTGGCTGTGCAACACCCAAATCTTGCTGTCATTTTGTTATTCATGAAATGGGTGGAGAAAAGAGACACAGCTGAAAAGTATAACTTCTAACAACGATAACAAAAATTAGAACCACGGCATAGATTTTATATTGGGGGGGGAAAATTCTGAAAAAAAAATAAAAATTGTTTCCCCTCTCTGCCAAAACACAATAGGTTCTTCTGGAGCGTTTCTTAGATGGCATGTGGATTCAAGGGCTTCACATTTCATCAGCATCCTTAATGAGCTTGAGGAGCCTCTAATAAATCTCAGCCCTTTTAATGAATTCTTTATAGCTCTTAACTGCTGCAGATAGAGATTGACGAGTGTAACCGGTAGCACAAAATCTTGGCAGGCAATAAGACGAGCGGCCCCATCCTTTCCCTCTGGCATCCCATCTGAATTTCTGCAGCAGAGATAACCAGGAGTCTGTCACTGCTATGAAGTTTGTGAAATTTAATTAGGGAACTAATAAAACAGCTCTCATCCAGTGCTGCAGTTACCTAGGAGATGTGATGTGTTGTTTAAGAGCTTCTCCCAAGGGAGAGTGTGGTGGAGAGCTGTTATCTGAGCAGAGAGTTTGATTGACCACTTCTCTGTTGTAAATCCCTTTCTAGTGGGGTTAATACTTTACTGCAAGACATATTTGCACTACTTGAGTGAGCCTTTTTACACCATTGATGAGTAGAGGTTGATATTTAAACACCACTGACTTTGGAGAGACTTGTGGGGTTTTTTTTCTTTTTCCTAATTCCTGTTCTTGGTCACATTCTCAATCAAAAAGGGCCCATTTTCCAGTTTTAACTCCAATGTCTTGAAATCATCTCAGCATACCTGAAGATCTTCTCTTTGGGCTTTTTGGAGGCAAAGTTGTTTCAGCTGGAGTGGAGGAACCATAAATGATGATGAGAGTAGAATCAGATCAGATTCATCACAGTGGCTCTTTCTGCAAGATCTGCTCCTGAGCAAAAGCTGGGTGTGATATGTCCAGACCTATCTTTTCAGCTTTGTGAGTGTTTTGGCACTAATTTCAGTCAAGGAAATGTCACTTGAATCCAATTATTGCCAATAAGTCTCATAGTTAGTGGATTAGATTTTGTTTTGGTGGTGTATTTTAGAAAACATAGTTCTGTCAGTTAATCCACAAGAATATACAGTTTATAGCTAGTCTTAGAATTCAGAAAAAAAAAAAAATTGGTTCATTGTACCTTGAGACCTTTTAAAATTTCAGATATTTTCCCCATACCACAACAGAAAACCACTCATCTCAGTCTTTAGATTTTTTTGGTGATAAGTCAACTTATATTTGAAAATGAAAAGCTGCTTCAAATAAAGAAGATTTTATTCAGTTCTGAAAATGTCAAAGAAAGCTTCTTCGACCATTTCAAAGCCATTGTTTTGAGAAGAATAATTGAAATGAAAAAACCTACTGAGGCCATCCCACCCCTCCCAACTATATCTGTTTGGGCAAAGCAGCATATTCCAGCCATCAAAAGAAACCACATTAAAAAGTATTGACCAATTCTACTTAATATTTATTGCTCTTTGATAACTGAAGAGAATAGAAAAATCTTCTCAGCAAGGCACCATGAGAAGGATTTCTTGGAGAGCAGTTTTACTGAGAAAATCATGGCTCCATTATGACTTTCTCAGCTGAAGAGCTGGCCTTTTGGCCCCTGAGGAAATGAGCATTGAGGAGGTTTTTGCATTTCCTGAAGCTCCTGGTCAGAGGGTTGTGTAGCTAGCACAGTGAGCTGAAAGGGGGACAGTGGTGTCCCCAAAATGCTGGGATTGAGAGGGTGGAACATGGGCTTGTGCAATCGCGGGTTTGTCGGAGCCTTCCAGTGACAAAGTTGTTAAAGTGATTTATTATCAACATAAAGGGTGCTCAATAATAATAAAACAATGACCAATCCTCACTTTCTGCTAAAAGGCTGCAGCTCATGGCCCGTGGCAGGCAGATGGCTGAACTTGTAACATGGATTCTACAGAGTTCAGAGCAGCAAAGTTAAATTGTTTGTCCTTTAAAAAAAAAAAAAAAAAAGAGAGATCTTTAGTATTGCAGTGCCTCAGAATAAAATACCCCAAAAAGAACTGGATTTTCATAGCAACTCACAGCCTTGTCCTAATGCCTGGTAAGAGGTTTCTCAGCTGTGGGGTGTTTGTGGTGCAGAAAGTACCTTTATCTGGTTGCATCAAGGGAGTTTGGGCTCTATTGTTCCATCTCTTGCTGTCTTGCAGAGGTGTTAAGTGACTCATTTTGCCTTGATGAACAAATCTGAGGTGCTGAGAGCAGCACCTGAGGAATGAAAGTGGCGCTGAGCTCACTGAGCCCAGAGCCAGGTTTATGAAATGATGCCCGTGTTTGACCTATCAAACCTTGTGCTGAACCAGTGACAGTGTTTGACCAGCACATCATTAAGGCTTTCTCATGGTTAGGGAGGAATTGAGTGAAATGAAATGATTTTCCTGCAGCCTGGAAAGCCCTTGGGAATGTTATTTGATTATGGAGCTTCCTGGCTCTCAGGTATGGGTTCAAATCCAGCTTTATTAACTCTTAATGAAAGAATACTTTTCCAAGTTCCTTGTCCAAAGGGGCTCTGCTCCAAAGGGATGTCCTTAACATGACTTAAAGTCACCTTTATCCTAAGGAATATTGTGTGGAATATTTGGGTGAACAAATGGATGTGCCACAGGCATCACCTAGAAGTGGAACATCTCCGAGTAAGGATGGAGTTAAACTTCCATCTCCATGGTGTAATTACTGAGAGTAATGGGCTTCTTGTAATTATGATGATATTAAACCTGATAACATTTTTGGGCCAGATTCTTGCCTCGTTTATAGTGGTATGAACCAGGAGACTGCGAAGGGAGATCTTGGCCCAAGACAGTTCTACAGATAAACCTCAGGCTAAACAAGATTGAAATCTCCCACACCCATGGTACCCCTCCAAACTTCTCTTTTATTCTTGGGTTAAAGGCCAGGTATATTTATGGTGCAAACTATATTAAGATTATCACCGTTAATTAACTATGTTCTGAAGTTTTTAATCTCAACCTCGTTGGGAGCACTGCAATAATTTACATACCAAAACAGTAGTGTTGAAAAAGTTTCCATCTGTTTTCCATCTTTTTCCAAGAAATTTTTAAACCCTGGCCATTTTCCCAGGAGCCCATGTCCCCGAGGAAGCGTATCCTGACCAGCACTCCTTTCCAACTTCACTAATTAAGGTGTTTCTATGAGTCACAGGGACTTTCCTCTTCTTTCATAAGATATGAGTGATGCTCTTTGGGGAGAATAAATAAATAAATGAATCCAAAGAGTGTTACTAATGGGCTGGAAGAGTGATAGCCTATAAATTCACCTGATTTTAGCTGATACAGGCAGAACCCTGTAAGGATTAGACTTTCAGATGATCTCAATAGATTAATTCCCCTGACTTTCTGATGAGCTGTCCTTTTATACATTCAATGTGTAAAGTAAATAAATGACATCAGTAAATCTGGTATAGCAACGTGGCTGAGGATGTAAACCATTTTAAACACTGAACAGATTTAAAAGCAAAATGAAAAGGTATTTATGAAAAAAAAATTATCAGAAGAAAAATCTAAACAAGCAAAACCTTATTTATTTGCAATGCATAATTTCGGCAGTTTTATTTATAACTAAACCTTAGTTCTCTTAGAGATAAAAGCTGTTATACAATGTTTTCTCAGCAACTATCTGGTAATCATTCTTAATTTTATTTACTTAAACACTTGCAACTTTTCTTAGCACATACAAAGTGACAAGAAAATCTTGATTGCCAAGTGTAATTTCTCTAAATTATTGTTCTCATAACACAACTTCAAAAGAAGAAATGAAAATAGGAAGCTCTCCTACAGCAGGCCTCTCCACTCCTAAACCCTCCTTTCGACTAAAAAACCCCATAAATTCCCACATTTGTACGTTCTGTACATCGTGTACCCGACCAGAATTGCCCAAAAACTTTGCAATTAAAGTAGTGATGTTGAATTTGTGGCAAAAACACGACAAAAAATTGCCCTGTGCCAAGCAGAATGAAGCTCCTAAAAGTTGTGTGTTACAAAGAACAGGGGAAGAAGCTGTGTAGAGAAGAGGGTGAAGAGGATATATTCCTTTGTGGAGAAAGAAATGGAAGATGACATCATAGCAAGAAGTACCAAAACTGTTATAGTGACCCAGACTTCCTGTGATTTTCCCAAGTTCTGAACTGTCCATACACCTGTGGTCCAGTTCAAGTCACAACTGGAAAGGAATTGTCTCCAAAGCCAAACTTTATGCCTAAGGGCACAGGAATATCACAAGAGAAGCCGATATTGCAAAATTCTTGTTATTTGGGATAGGTTCTTGTATGCTCTTCACTCTTCAGCCAAGAGAGAGCTGGGTACAAGGTGGGAATTGGTTCTGCCAAGTAAACGAGCGGTTTGGTTTTGTTAATTCTGATGCCACTCAGGTTTATCTCCAGACTCTGCTGCACTGGGCCGTGATCTGAACTGGCCCCTGTGTTAAAGAGGAGCAAAGCAGCAGCCAAAGCTGCTCCTAAACCCCCTTGTCCTCCTTATGCCTGGAGCTGAGGAGGGCAGGTTGGGAAGCAGCACCTGCCTCCTACCCCAGGGAGCAGCAATGGGAACTGCCCTGGGAAATGGGAATTTCTCCTTGCTCCTCCTGAGAAGTTCCATGACCCAGACGTGGACCAGGGCAGCAGCAAGAGGGAAAGGACTTTGCTCCTCGCCTCCCTTTGAACTGGCAGCTCACATCATCCTTCTGTTTTCACACAAAAGGGTATTTGGTAATTTTGTGTTCTGTAACAATGAATTTGGTATTTCCGTAGTGATGCATATTGTTATAATCTCTCTGCTTTGTTTCCTCGACATATTTTTTTATTAAAAAGTCTTCCCAGCCTTAAATAAGTACAGAATAAGTGTGGTCATTCTGGGAACATGAGAGGCCTGATTATCTGACCATCAAAGACTGTGCTGTAAACAGGATACCAGTAAACAGGAACTGAACCCCATATGGAGAGTTTGTGGTTTTCTTCAGCCTCTGTTTGTTATGTCTTACATCCTGTTAATTATAGAAAAAGAGCTGGAAAGTTGGAAATAATCTTTTCTCCAGATTATTTCCAGCTTCCCTCCGATAGAACAAAATGCAGTGAAGTACTGCCTTACCTTGCTGCCTTCAGATGTAAAACATTAAGACAATTCATTCCAGGGGGATCACTTTTCAAGAGGATTACAAGCAGACTTTTTTTCATTTTAATTACAAAATGAAAATTTAGATCTTAGCATCTTATGCAGAGAATCCTCTCAGTTGTTAGCACAGCATTTCAGTGTATTCCTTGGAGTTTCAGAACCTTTGATACCCTTACAAACCATTTGATGACTGGTGCAAATCATATCTGAGTAGGTGGATTCTTAGAATGAAGATTTTATTGCACAAAACAGATTGTAGAATTTAAAATCACAGTTTTCAAGTCATCCTCTGTTGTTGGGTGTCTTTCCAGGTTGTCCCTGCATGCAGAGAGGTTTCTCCAGAGCTGGCTGAAACAGTGGGCAGAGCAGACAGCTGCTCCTGCATTCCCACTGCTTATCTTTGACCTTTGATTTGCACAAATGGTTGCCCATCTTTCCAGCTTGGTTCAGTCCATGCTTCCAGTGTCAGCAAACAAATTGATGAGCAAAATCCTGGGAAGCGTTCAAACCTGGAGTTTTGTGGTTTGAGGTATGTCCCCACTCTTGCATAAGGACCTGCTTTGGAGTTTACTGCTCAGAGGAACAGCGTGAGGGGGTCTTGCTTTGTTTAGACCTATTCTTACCAAATCAGACTTTGGTTTTGCAAAACAGAAAGCCCAGATCTGTTTGGTTCAAGGTCCCACGTTAGCTGTGACGAGCGGAAAGTACCAACCACTGCTTATATTTCTTAGACAGCCCTGGACCAGAGACCACAAATAAATCTGTTATGTTATTTTTCAGCTCTCTGCTCTCAGTGCTGTCTCTTTAAGCTGCTCTCTGACGCCAACCATCTGCTCCCAATTGCTGTGTTACTCTTGAGATCTGTAAGGCCAAGTCTGTGCTCTCTGCCCCCAGCAGCAAACTCAGGCCAAATCCCCCCATCTGCAAAGCTCCTCCCCGTTCTCACCCTCGTGGGGAGGAATGGGAGGAGATCTTCTGCCCCATATTCCCCCAGGCTCAAGGTATTGCAGCACCTCCAGTCCTGGGGCTGCCACTGGCACAGGGAAATAGTGCCAGGATTATGGGATCACCAGAAGGAATTAAAGAAATGCCGAGAGAATTGGCTGCTGATGAACAATAAGGTTTGGATGCTATAAAAATGCCCTGTTCTGGCGTAACTCCGCTCCCATTAAACTCAAGGAATAAAATTCCTACCAACTTTACTAGGAGCAGAGTGTGGCTAGTGCTGAGAGCTTTTGAAAATCCCACTGCATAGCTACACCCACTTCATGTATCCATTTTAATGACATGATTAATAAAATACCAATGGAGCTCCAAACAGTTCTGTGTTCGTTTTCCAAAGCACTTTGACTCATCCGTAATCATAACCAGACTTCCAATTACACTGGATTTTAATTGTTCTCCTTTAAGGATAATTACTAGTACTCTGAAAAAAATTACTCTGAGTAGCTGGTGATGAGTAGGAATAGGCATCCTCGCTTCTCTCAGCCTGTTCTGTCATTTGAGTTACGAGGAATGTAATTGGATATGTGACACCCAGACAGAGAGTGGTTTCCAGGATCTGAGAGGGCTCTGTTTCAGTTAATGTGTTAATTTGGGTTCCATCTTCTCATTTGTTCCTCTTTGATCTATCATTTCATAAAGCCAAAGCACCAGATTATTAAGTGTGTGTGCTTGATTTATGTGCAAGACTCCATTTGCATACACATTAATATTTTTAACGTTTTGGTCCAAATTTCTGCAAGCCATAGTATGGAGTAATAGGAGCTGTAATTTCAGACTGCGTGGCAACAACTGGTGGGAATAAAATTATCCTATGATTTGGCTGTATTCACACACCAGGAGCTATTTTCCATTTGGAAATTTCGAATATTGCCAATTGAAATCTCTCTGGAAGCAAGCTGTACAGAGAGGCGTTGCATGAGCTGAAGGGCACGGGGCAGGAGGCTGAACCCTGTGCTCAATGTATCGAGATCATCAAGAATGTGACATTAAAACCTCAGCAAGTGGGAGTTACATTTCTATTTGCCAGAGAATGGACAACCAGGGACTCTCTCCCCTGACTGGGAGGAGAAGTTGGGGCTGAATTTGCTGAAGTGCTGCCCAAGAGGTTGGATTTGTGATTGTTCCCAGCGCAGGGCTGGCTTTTGGCATGATTGTATTTATGTTCTTCTGGTTAAAGTGCCAGTAGCAGGATTCTGCTGCCACTTATGCATAAACCCCGATTATACAAATGCAAGGAGGGTGTCATTGTGAAAAACTGGGTCTTTGCACTTTTAGGCCTCTGGGAAGTTAAAGATTTATTTTTAATCTGACACTTAGCCCAGAGAGGTTAACAGAGCTGCTAAGATCCAGAAGTTTCTGTACTTCTCTAGAACTTTCTTTTTCGAGTTTGTGTAGGATACCTTCAGATATAAAGTACAGAATAATGTAAATATAATCACCTATTCCTTGAAGTTTTATTACAGTAATTATTTGTATTAGATGAGTATTGTTTTAATAATGTTCTTTTTCTTCAAAGTACTCCACAAAATCCGTATTATAATTAATTTTATTATTAAAAAAAAGGTTTCCAGTGGGAAATACTGACCCTTAGAAGAGTATAATTTTCCTTGTAAAATATTTATTCCAGTGACACTTCTATCCATCATGGTGAAATTTTGGAAAATTTCAGAAAAAAATAATTGGGATTCAGATTCCAGGCAGTACAGCTGAGGAGTGGGTGGAGGTCTCTGGTTCAACCTCTGCTCGCAACCTTCAGCTGAGAGTCTGGGACTCTCTAAAATAAACTGTATCTTGAGCTATCAGATGAGTTGGATCTGCCCTGCTCTGGTTGGGAATGCTTGGCTTTGTTCTCTGCTAGAATTCAAGAGTGAGTTTGATTTCTGATTGACTGGTGGGTGTCAGAGATGCTGGTCTGTATTTTCTCTGCAGTAAATCTGTCCCATCACTGCCATGGCTTTGCAATTACAGCAGAGACATTTGTGGAGTTTGAAGATCTTTGCAATTCCTGGAGGTGGTCGATGGCTGTATTTGCCTCCCAATGTCCAAGATGTTATTCCATGGAAAGATCATCTTAAATACGATCTGCTGGATAATGGTTTGTGTCTCCCACAGAGGGATATGGTTGTCCTGCTGTTCCATCGCCTGGTCCATCACTGACTCTGAATTCTGAAGGTCCATGGCTTGCTTGGAGCTACCAAACATTATCAGATCTGGGTTCAAATCCAGAATTAGATGCTTTTGTGAGTTGCCCTTTCACTTTGAAGCCATTGCTTCCCCTCCATTTCATTTCTGCTTCACAAATGCACAGCAAAATTTTGCCTCCTTTTAACTTGTCAGGATAATCCAATCCAGACCCTTCTGGTTTAAATTACAGCCTTTTCCAACTCACAGACTTTCAGAACTGGCTTTCCTTTTAATCCCTTTTTATTTATTTATTTATTTGTATGTATCTTGTCTCAGCAAATTGTGTTGCTTCATGTCATCTTAAACGATGTGGTGTAAAATTAAAAGAAAAGCCACTTTGTAATGTATCAAAATGTTATTTAAAAAACCCCCCGAAATGTTTGTCATTTATTTTGCTCACAAGCAATCCCAAGCGGCAGCGCACTGTGAGGTTTTCTGTGAATGCATTTACAATAGGAGCCAACCACACATTTCACTGAATCAACAGGCTTGTCTCGAGATATTTATGACATGAATGTTCAGACTTCTGTTTAGTCAGCCATCCCCGGGGGAGGCAGAATTTTTGATAGCGCCTGAAGGAATTAGGCACACGTTGTCAAAAGGGTCTTTGAAACCCCTGAAAAATCACTGAAAACTCGGCTTTGATGGCTGAGTCATTTGGGGTCTTGCAAATGCTGTGCTGAGTACCTAATTCCCAGAGCAAGGAGAGTGGGAATGCAGCAGTGCCAGCAGCTGGAGCCAGCAGCAGCACAGCTCTCCTCACCATCCCAGCAGAGACTGAGCGGTGACGAGCCCGTTTTGTTGTAGGAGCTGAGAAACTGCATTAGCTCTGGATGTGTCACCTATAAAAACATCACTGTCTGTCTGCACAGCTGCCAGGCTGACTTTGTGTCAGTCCCAGGGAGGATGCTGCCCTCCCCTCACCCAGGCAAGGCTTGGATGCCTCTGCGCTGGAGCTCTGTGTTTGTTAACAGCTCCCCGTGATTTTTGCAGTCTGAGTTGACTCCAGAGCAAACAGGAGAGTTTTGGGGCTTCATCCACAGAATCCCTCTGCAGCCTTAGCAGCAGAGCCTGAGGCTGGAAAGCAGAGGCATTTCTGGATGGGTGTGAGGGCAGGGGAGGCTGATGCCAACCTCAGTCCCTGTTCCCCAGCCGCCTCCTCTCACCACAGCCCCTCCAGTGTCATCTGAACTATTTTTCCATCCAGAGTCAGACTACTTCATCACGTCCTCGCCATGAAAAAACTGGCAAAGGGGGCAACCTTTGATCCCTGCGAGCTTTCAGAAGTGTTAATTCCATGTCTGGAATATTGTCACGGAGCGGCTGATTTCCAGCGCAGGCGGCACCGGGGGGTGAGCGCTGCCCGCTCCGAGCTGGGCCATGTGGAGAGGGGCTTTTCTTGCTGGGCTTTGTGCTCGCCCTTTTATGATGTCTTTAATATAAGGGACTCTTATCATGGCTCGTTTGCTTCCATGCTTGTGGTTTTGCCACTTGGGAGCAATGACGGGGTTCTCTGGTCTGTGCTAAGGGAAGAGCTGACGTTCAGAAGGTGAATTATGTGGCTGTTTTTTGGTGGACTTTTGCTGCTATTGAGCTTGGAGACATTAAGGCACTTTGGTCCAGTCAAGATGGCATTTATCTTGTGTGTGGCCACATTCATTTTGTTATCTACACTCCTACTTTCCATTTGAAAAGGAAATATTGATAGAAGTTTGAACACAAGCTGTTGATAATTTGCCTTTGCCATAATAAAGGCAGGCTCTTAATTAAAATCCATTATGGGTTTTTTTTTCAGTGCATTTTTAAATGTGTTATTTGCTTTGATTTTCCAGAATGTCTATGCTCTAACCAGTTGATTTTGTTTCTCTTTTTGTCCCACCAGTATTGATGTCACTTGAAGATGTGATTGTCAACATCATAAACACAGTGCTAGGAAAAGCCACAAAATATTGCACAAGACCCAGAAGGACTGAAAGTTGGAGCATTTCTTTCAGGGGATGTATTGTTTTCACTGGTGAGTAGGTGGAGCCATTTTATTTTTCCTGATTACAGCCTAGAACAGCTCAAGTTGCTGTGACTGGAATTTTGATTCTATGGATCATCTTGCTGAAATAATTTGACAGCAGCAGAGTTTTTCCCCAGGGCCCTTGTTGTAAATTATATGTGTTTCATGCTCCATTATTAATTAAAAGCAGGTTTTTTTCCATTTAAACAATGTAATTTCTTGAGGTGGGAAGAGGGTTTCTTTGGCTTATGGTTGTTCATTAAATTGGGAGTAGAAATGGTTTGCATTTTCTGAAGTTGAATGTAAATCTGGCAAAACTTGTACTGTAAAATCTGAAATTGGGCAAAACTCTGGAGCCCTGAGACTCAGATGAAGTCCAGAGTGGTGGTCAGAAGAGTCCTAAAAAGAGATGAAGGCAGGAATTTTGAGGAGGAAAAAAAACCCAAAACACTGAGGATTTGTTCTCCTCTCAAGCATTTAAGGGGATTAAAAATTGCACCCAAAGTGAAATGTTAAATTCAAATTTAGCCTCATATGTGGAGACCTACTGGACAAACAGTTGCAAACCATTACTCAGGCAGCAGAGTGATGGAGTTTGAGCAGGGGAGATTATCCCCAAATAAATTGTCTGTTCTGAACATTTGTACATTCACTACTGGACTCACTGTGTCTCACACTGATAAAATCCTTCCCCCAAATTTACATGATCTAGGGAGAAATGGAAAATAGAGGGATATGCTTCTTTTTTTTAAAATTTTGTTTTCTCTAGAGCTAAGAAGAGTTTATTTATTTTCCAAGAAATTCAACCTCACTATTGACTGTATGTCACTGAAGTCCTATTCCTTGAAGTAGCTCTGAAATCTTGAAAATCACAGAAAATCTCTCTCTAATTTGATTTTTTTTTAACCACTGAAGGAGAGGACTGTTCCAAAGCTCCACCAGGATCTGTGTGGGCTGGGACACCATGGGTTTCCTCCCTGCCCTGGGAAGCTGCAGCCCACAAGGTGGGATGGGCATTCCTGTCTCCTCCAGGTGTGGGGTCCCAGAAGGTCTGGGAATGTGCACCAGGTACAACACAGGATGCTCTCAGACCTGCTCTGCCCTTTCTTCATGGGCTGTGTGAGCAAACAAGAGATCAGAGGGCACAGGAGGCTGATCTGGCCCTGGTTTCTGATTCAAGGAGATAAATAAATAAATCAAAGGATAAAGTGACCACAGCAATACATGCTGCAAAAATCCAGACTTAAATAAGAAATGAAAAGCATGGATAACCAGTTTAATATTGAGAACAGGAGAGGAGCAGAAGGCAGTGCAGTGATGTCCCTTGGATGATAAAGGCCATTTAATACTTTCTAATTACACTTATTAATACCCTTTCTAAATGACAAGGTGGAATCAGTCTTTGCTGCCTGACATCCTGCTAACAAAGCAGGCGCATTTGATTTCCACCAAAAGAGCTCAGAAGTACTAAGAGAATTTCCTAATACGGGATTTTAAAGAGTATTCCTTAAAAACAGATCACTGCTTAGAAGTGAGAAGTTGGACTCATGCCCTGGCATTTTGTGGGGCAGCAGCAGCAGGGACCGAGGGCTCTTGGAAGGGGAAAAATGAGAGATGGACCTTCAGATCATCCAGGCTCTCCCATTTTTCACCAGCCTTGGCTTAGTCTTTCCCTGCCTTAGCTTCATGCAGATATTTGTGCCAGATGAGCTTTAAGAGAGCAAAGCAGAAAATCTGTCATTTGTGTTTAATACAGAACAGTTTCACCAGGTATCATCCTTGTGCTTACCCTAAAACTCCATAAAACATCCTGTCAGTTGCAGAACATATACAAATAACATAGATCATGGGGCTGAGGAGGATGAAATCCAGATGGAAGGGGTTTTTTCTCCACAGAAAACACAGGCCAAACCTTAATGTGCTGCAGGCTGGCACGGCTGCCTGAGGACAGTGCCACTTTGCTGGGGGAGAGCCCAGACACTTTTTCCTACACATTTTCCTGCTCAGGCTTCCCTCCTGCTGCCTGAGCTGCATCCACAGCACAGCATCTCTCTTACAGTTACCTGCCAGGGCTGCAGAGAGCTCACAGGGAGGTTCAGCCGAGCGTGATCCTGGGGATGTGAGCTGGGGCAGCAGCCTGAACAGAACTTGTGTTTATCCCCTGGGCTGTGCAGCCAGCAGCTGCTCCTATTAGCACAATTTGCATATGGCCTTGGCAAGGCTTGGAGTGAATCAACTGCTCTTCATGGGTGGGGACAGAAAATCTGCCTCCTTTGGACTTGCAGCCGTTGCTGTAATGTTAAACCCGTGTTCGGGGATGGGAGAAGAAGATTGATTAAAAAATAATGGTCTTTTAAAATGAGGGTTTTTAAAGTAATTAAAGGCAGAAAAGAAGATGAGCAAGGAGTACCTGTGTATATTCATGTGTAAATACAAACCTATTTTTGAATGCTAATCTCTGCCTCTCCTCATCCTTCCATGTCCCCTGGCAAAAGGGCAGTGTAGGCCTGGAGAAGCAACAAATCTAGCAATTAGTGTCAGTCTTATTAATTCATGTCACACAGCCTGGATAGATCATTGCATTGCCATATAAGATCTGATTTCTGTGCAGGTGTGTGTTGGTAAAAACAGGGAGGTACAGCTCAGATAAATGTGTGGTGAGTGTTGGATGTCAGACACTTTTGAGTCAGTTCTGAAAAGTTTTTTTTATGTTTTTGAATGTCTCTTCCAAGAAAGAAACAAGGGGGTATCAAAATTGAATGAGCAGGTAGCAAACAGAGTAAGGAAAACGAGATTCTTCTTAACATGTTCTGTATTTAATCTATAAAACTCCTTCTGGGGACACTCTGAACACTGAAACTTGAGGTGAGTTGAAAATTCAGCAAACTAAAATCACCCAAGAGCATTCCCATGCTTCCCACCAGGCAGGGCAGCCGTCCCTGCCCACTGCCAGGGACTGCTCCACAGACCTTCACCTGGGATCCCCACATCCATTCCTGGAGCTCTTAGGGAGCCTAAACAGCTCTGTCACAAGGCAGCTTTGAGACTTGACTAATATGAACAAATCACTTTGAAATTTTTGGCTGAAAGGAGCTGCTAAATCCAGCCCAAAACTCGCTTTGTGTCAAAAGATAACTGAGCTGACAAAACTCATTAAATGCAGCGCCTTTATCGTCGGGGATAATCTGTAAAAATGTTGCAACACCAAATGTTGGCGAGTTCCCAGCACATCATCATCCCACTTCAGCTACACAGCAGTGACCTGGTGATGAGCTCCTACTTGTTCAGCACCAAGCTCTCCTGGGATGATGGAATAGGAAATTCCCCGCTGGCTACCTGAGGTTTTATCCCAAGGGTTTTGTGCTGGACAGGAGGGATGGGGCACTGCCCCCACAGTGGCTCTGATGCTGGCAGGGCAAAGGCTCCAGCAGAGCTCCAACAAACATCAACACACGTGGGCAGCACGTTCAAAAAGCTGCTTTAAAAATTCTCTGTGGGTTTCACAATTAGGACAGATGTCAGTCTTTTGAGGATTAAGGCGAGCCTGGTCCTTCTGGTGCAGCTGATCTCCATGTGAAGGACATAAGGTTTGTTTTTCTGGTTTTGTTGTTATAAGCAGACATCATTAAGGGCTGGATCATCAACATCTTGTCACGGGGGACAGGGAGATGGAAGAGGCTTTTAGAATAGTGACAGCATTTTGGAAAGATTTTGTGAGAATCCAAATTTCTTGCTGCTGTATGGAATAGAGAAAATCTAGGTAGATATCCCAGATTTTCTTAGAGTGAAAGAAGCTTAAGTAAAGAGCCCTGTGTTTTAGCAAAATGGTCTGCGTAGTCTTATTGTTGAGCTCACAGGGAAATGTAACAAACAGCATTTTCAAGTGGTTTTGGATTCCAGCGAGACTATTTCACAAGTTTGTTCTGAGCACTTATGGATCCCTTTATATTTTCAGAGCTCCTGAAAACAACAAGCTTGCTAAAAAAAAAAATATACAGGCACTATTTTTAGCGCTGCAATGTCTAAAATAATAGCACATTGACAGGAACTCCACCAGTTGCAATAGGATGCCACAGTGCTTGGTGGTTTATGGTCCCTCTCCAGTTCCCAACTGGCTGAGCTCAGGCAGACGAGTCCAGGGGATCCTGGGTGGGCAGGACCAGCAATCCTTCCCCACTCCTGAAATGCAGCCACCTCTGGGCTAAAACCTGGCCTCTTTGACCACCACCAGGTCTTCAGCTCCAGCTTTCTGGTGTGAAGCCTGAGCATGGAAAAAGAGTGTTTCCAACTGGAGCGCTTGGCCTATTTTACTCATTTTTTACCCTCTCTTTGATTTTCCAGTGAAATATCTCATTATTCTTTGTCCCATTCCTGGGTTATTTTCTCAGCATTTTGTGGCAGAGAGCAGAGGCTCTTTCCAAGCCCCTACAGTGGGCACACAAATATCTGCACAGGGAATAGGACTGGCACCCCATTCCCATCCCGTGGCTCCCCGAGCTGCCACCCGAGCTGCCTCTGGGCAGCATATCCATTCTCACTGTAACCCTGGTGTTTCTCCCAAAATGTAACATGAATCCAGGAGCAGCTTTGTTGAACTATAATCTGGGTCAACAGTGTCTGGTAGGTTGAAAGGTCATGCTGAAACCCCATCTGTTTTAGCTCTCCGTTGGAACCATGAAAGTACTTTAAACTTGAGATATTCTGTAGCATTCCTAAATTATCAGTAATGTGTAGTGACACCAAGAACTGTGGTCTAGAAATGCCATGTTTCTCTCTTGTTTTTTTGATCTAACTGGGTGAAGCATCAGATTTAGGAAGTAAATTCAAATCAGCTGGACATAGGTCAGTGGCTGTGTGAGGAAAGGACGGTATGGTAGGTGCCTCTGGCCCATAAAAAGCCTGTCCTACTGAGATCTGGCTCCAGGGCTTATTAAATACCAGCCATTTTTGACTAGTAAAAGACCAAACAAAACGTGCTTTTTCTCCTTTGATGATTAAAATCAGCCTGAAGTGAGTGGCATCATTTATATAAACACTTGCTTTTATGCAAGTGCTGTCCTAAGAGATTAGAGCATTGAGCGCTTCCTTATAAGGCTTTTTTTGCTTTCAGGTGAAAGCAAACAGAACCTACAGACTGAGGGACAGCTTCACCAGGCCAGGTAGCTCAAAGCTCAATCCAACCTGACCTTGAAAACTTCCAGGGCTGGGACAGCCAAATTTCCCTGGGCAGCTCTTTCTTGGGATGTTTTCTCCTCCCAACAGCCCCTGCCAGCCCATGCTCTCTGTGCCCGTGTCCCCAGCACCTCCCTGACAGCGAGGGCTTAAAGCTGGACTATAAACCAAAGACCACACTGGTTCCTATCATTTATGGCTAACTCAGAGACGGTGACACCCTTGGTGACCTCCTCCTGCCACCTTTAACCCCTCAGCTTTGCCTGCTGCCTCCCCAACCTCACGTAACACAAAGATGAGAGCCAAACCCCTCGCTCTGCACCAGGGCGCGGTAATTGAGCAGAGTCACGCCAACGACACAGGGACAGGTCTGCAACGGATTATGAGGTTTTCTTCTCAATTAATTGTCAGAAGCAAAGGGATGTTTGATGTTTAATGTCGTCTTCTTCTTGTTAAATGCATTGCCTTTGCCACCCATTCTCAGACACTGGGAATAGGCAGAGCTGAATGAGGCAAAGCTGCAGAGTTTTTGGTGTGTTTGTGT
The DNA here is from genome assembly GCA_013400955.1 of Drymodes brunneopygia. Lineage (NCBI taxonomy): Eukaryota > Metazoa > Chordata > Aves > Passeriformes > Petroicidae > Drymodes > Drymodes brunneopygia. The sequence goes on along the minus strand of VZTZ01008451.1, from coordinate 109,557 downwards.
AAAATCCATCTCCAGCGTCCCTCTTTAACACACAGGTCTGTAAGGGACCTTGGGTTTAGGTTTGTTGACAGAATAACCCTGATATCTTTCTTAGAGGCACTGAATGAATCCTAAAGTAGAGTTCATGGTGGGAGATTTAGGTGCTGTGTGTATTCTCTAGGCTGGAAGAGGGAGGATGCACCTCTTCTGATTGTGAACGTGTCCTCACAGGTCTGTCTTTGGACACAGGAAGACAATTCGTCTGTCTGAAAATCTTCCTTGGAGCTGATGTTTCCTCATGTGGTCTGAGCCCAGGAACAGCCCTTTGGCTGTCAGGAGTTTATGCAGGAAAAAAAAAAACGAAAAACAAAAAAGGGAAACAGCAGTGACAAGGAGATTAGTGAGAATTTTAAAAGGGACAGGAGTCAAGATGTGACTTGTGTGACCAAATGGCAGAGATGTCATTTAATCACTGCTGGCTACTCAGAATCCTAAATATGCCAGGTGCACTGCAGTAATTAAAAGGACAGTTAGTCTGTGAAATCTTCTGCTTTTGGACCTCATTAATTTCTATTTTTAAAAAAAAGTGAATGCATCAGCAGTTTGTGCACTTTTTTTGTCTTACTGAATGACAAATTCCTCTGGTGTTTTATAAATTCAGAGGCTTTAAAAAGTGCAGGGGACTGGGTGTTCATTTTGGAGACAGCAGGATGGAGCTCAGCATCCCTGGGTACCTCAGTGCTGCTGAGGTCACTGAAGGAGCATCCTTCTTGTTCCCAAAACTGCACATCTCCAGGCCAGTCCTGTGGGGGAAATCCTGACCCCAGTCAGGTCAGCAGCAAATCTGTGCTTGTTCCTCCAGGGTTTGATTTCAGCCTTGGTGTCTTCCATAAGGCTGCTCAGGGCTGTTGGGACTCAGAGTTAAGCACAACTTGAAAGTTTTAANATATATATATAAAGGGAATAAATTGGCAGTTTTTGGTGTGCTGAGTGAATGGATGTGCTGAATGGGATGGGGAGCAGGACTGATCCAGAGGGAAATCCAGCCCTGTACATGAATCTGCCTCACTTTTTTGGTGCAGTCAATAATTTCCCTTGGATGCACTGCAGAAATTGAGTCAGTAAGGATTTGTTCAGCCCAGATGCACAAGGCAGTGGTGCCCCGTGCACCATCCAGCTGGCAGAGCTCCTGACTGCTCTGAGCTTTTCAGGCACACAAGTGCACAAATCCCTGTTAGAGGTGAAGGTTTAACAATTTCAGCTTTGGTGGAGGGGTTTGGCTCTCCCTCATGCCCAGGGAGGAGATAACACTAATGAGGATTTTAATTTTGCCTTTTTTCGTCTTCTAAATTAACAGNTTCCTCCAGGGTGTGGTTTCAGGCTTGGTGTCTTCCATAAGGCTGCTCAGGGCTGTTGGGACTCAGAGTTAAGCACAACTTGAAAGTTTTAAACCAATTGTAATTCAGCAAATTACTGGCAGAGCTCTGATTGAGACTTTAAGAATTCCTGGCTCCCAGCCCTCTGCTGTGTCCACAGGTGGAATTAAACTGGTTTCAAAAAAATCTTTGGAAGGTTCATTATTTTCGATCCAATATTTTGAACTTTTAGGAAGATCTAATGTAGATCAGGAAGTAATGAATAATTTTATGAATAGGTAAAATACAGATTAAGTTCTTGTANAAAGATAAAATACAGATTGGGCTCTTGTAATGTGGAAATTGCCAGAGATAAAAAGTAGATAATTCTACACTAGGCTGTATTTTAAGTTACCAATTGCACCAATTATGTGAGACAAATCTCTTAATTTGTTCTTATTTGGAAATAACAGGAATGCCATATTTCACTCAAAAAGCCCCTAATAAAATATATTTGAGGTATTATACATACTTTTCCAGGTTTTTATAGAGAATCTTATGTTATGCTAATGACAGTTTATATTCTGCTTAACCATTTTATTGCAGCTAAGGGGGAAATGTATATNCTGTTAGAGGTGAAGGTTTAACAATTTCAGCTTTGGTGGAGGGGTTTGGCTCTCCCTCATGCCCAGGGAGGAGATAACACTAATGAGGATTTTAATTTTGCCTTTTTTCGTCTTCTAAATTAACAGCATGTTTAAATGTGCTGCCAGGTCTGATTTCAGTTGCCATGAAAGCTGAAGTCACTTTGTGTCCTATCCAAAAGAGTACATCCTGTCCTTACCTTATTGCACAAACAGCCTCTTTGGGATGTGTCAGACCGAGCTCCCAAACCCATAAATGACTTTTTTTAGAACTGGGCAGCATGAACCCCCCGTGCCTCACTCCAGCAACCTCCCTCTGCTTTCCTAAAATCTCTCGCTCTCCTTCAATACAGAAGGTGCCAGGCAGCAGCAGCAAAAAGCAGGGAAGAATTTCACATGGAAATATCAGCACTGCAAGGGGTGTGCAGACCAATGCCCCCCAGAATGCTGCATGAATTTATCTGTTCTTCTTTCAGGTTTCTCAGACAGACCAGCAATTCCTGGATCCCAGGGATATAAGGACAAGTTCAGCTTGCTTCATCCTCCTCAGTTTCCTTAGCTGGCATTTAACTTTCAGCTGCATGCATCATGTAAGTAGGCACAAAACTGTGCAAGAGACTTCATGCAAAGTCCTTATCAATTTCTGTGGGCATTATAAGATATAAGGAAATATTGCTTCAGTTTTATAATAATTTATTCAGGTTACAAGCAGCAATTAAAATCTGTGGGGTAAGGAGGGTGAAAGAAGGGCTTTCCAGATAAAACCAGGGTAAATGAATTTATTTTCTCACTGGAAGCAGGAATTTAGTATTTCTGCTCTTGCTGAAATTTGTTAGTTCTTTGAGACAAGATTTTTCATGCAGAGTCTTCTGTAAGAAAAGAAATGGCCAAGATGTAAGCCCAGCATCAGGAATCACTGACCCACAGCTGGAGGTGCCAGTGTGTTCTTGTCTGCTCCAAAATTCAGGGTAAGAGAGATGCTGGAAAGCTGCATTCAGCTCCATCTCTGCTGTTCTCTTTTGGAAACAAATGAATGAGCAAACAAAATGCTGGACCTCAGAAACCACTTCTACCATCAGATTATTTCTGTCTTTTCCAGGAGTCCCAACAGCTCCTGTTGGAATTGTTCCACGTAAATCACTTCCTTAAATGGTCACTGAATCAGTGGGAGATGATAAAAGGTGGATTTCAACATCCCTCCCCAGCACTCTGAGGCTGGATCTGCCCCTGCCTTGTGCTGCTCTAACCACTGAGCTCCAGAAACAGGGAATCCTCTCCCTGGGTGGGGGACACCCGTATTGGAAAGGCTTCTTTTGTTGGAAATTGCAGCAATGGCATTTTTAGTGATAGAAAGGGGGTTTGCCTGGGTCTAGTTGTTAGCACATCAAATCAGCTGCCAGGTTTGGGGTTGGGGTTGAAGAAAAGTCCAGACCACAGTTCTTGCAATGCAGACAGTCTCCCACATTGGAGGTCTCTCCCCAGCACCAACAGATGGAGAGGGTGAGACATCCTCTGCCCACCTTCTCTGCTCTCAGGACGTGGTTCTGGGTTGGATTTTTTTGGTTTTGCCCTTCATGCTGGTCCAGTTGTGGCTGGGGAAGTTCACAGTCTGGCTGTGCTGCCACACTCCTGCTGCCACTTCTCCTGTGCCTGTCAGGGAGGCTGACGAGGTTTTCTGGGCTCTGTTGTCTCTGTTCTCTCTCAGCCTGGGCAGGGAGCACTGCAGGCTGCACACTCAGGGGCTTCCAAAAACTAAGCCTCAAATCAAACACAGCAAACTAAGCCACGGCATATGCAACACATCATTTCAGTATTTATGTTTGCAGCCTCCAGCTCCGGTATCAGAAAGCCTTGGAGATGAGTGCAATAAATAGCCAGTTCACAGAGGAGTTGGCAAGATTTATTATGTTTATGATTCTGCACAAATAGTGTTGACAGAGTTCTTTTGATGCAGAGATAGTTTGTGTGCTCAGATCACTGAGGAGCTGCACTTGGGAGGATTTGCCCCCAGCTGAGTCTGGAACTTTAGGTGCCTCTAACTCCTTGTGTGCTGTGTTTTAAACCCTGCCACGTGAAGGGGCTTTATAAAAATCACTTTATATGATTTTGTTCTGCCTTTCTGAGAAGGCAAACCCAGCCTTACCTCTTTGCCTGGTGTTATATCACTCCAATTATGTGATAATCATTGCTGGCTATTCAGAATCCCATATGTGCCAGTGTGCTGCAGTAATTAAAACACCAGGAAAGCATCCCATGAAATTTCCAGTCTGAGGCTTTGGTATGAACGAGAGCCATGGAATCAATGGGAATATTTTTCCTTAATTTCAGTGGGAGCTGGATCTTGCCCAAATTGCACAAAGCAGCCTCCCACACTCCAGAAAAAATCCAGAGGCATGTGGTTACTGTCAGAGGAACAGGTGGATGTTCATATGGGCTGTAAAGGAGCCGGAGACAGCTTGTTGCATTTTGATAAAAAGGTTATTCCAGGCAACTGGAATAGTGTAAAAGCAGGGAGAAGTGCAGCACAGGCAGCACAGGCAGAGGCAGCAGGCTGCTGGGATGTGAGGGAGAGGAAACCTGGTACAGAGTTAAGCAGATCTTTGGAAACGAGGAGGGAAAGCTCAGCTAAATATGTGCAAGATTTGGAGGGAAAACGCTGCGTATTTGAGAGCTTTGTGGTGCTAATATTTTGCAAGGGATGGAGGTGATTGTGGGGGATGGAGAGACCAGGATGAGGGTGTGTTGTCATGCAGTAGATCAGAGATCTGCTAGATCTCAAAGAGATCCATCCAAAGATTAACCCAAAATATTCTGTGTAGGAAACTCCAGTGCATAACTTCATAATGGGAACTGTTGTATTTTTGCCATTTGCAAAATGCAGGCTATAAAATACAATTTAAAAAAATTAAGAATTCTGTGCATATGAGAGAATTTTATAAGTGGAACTCCTTGTTTATACATGTTCAACAGTTACACTTCTGTGATGCTAAAATAGAAGTGTTAATAATTTGGGAATGCTAAATCAGCACCATAGCCGTTACTGTTCTAAAGGATGTGTTTGGGAAAGTGACAGGAGTGATAACTGATCTGCTTGCTATTGTTTTATTGACTCAGGAGTAGCTTGAAGGGTCCTCTGAGGTATTTATCTGATAAAATTGCCAACCCCAAGGAGTGATTTCTGTGTGAGCAAGGCCGTGTTTCTCCCAGAGACAGTACTGACCAGTCACTCTTGTTAAAAAATTCAAAGAGGAAACCCAGCAAAGAATCCTTTCACAGTGATGCTGAGATGGCTCACTGTGAGGATACCCTTCTGTGCTCCAAGAAAAGTTTGGGATACTTGTCATCGAAACTAAATTTTCATTTTATTCTAAAACTTAAAGCTGTGAGGGAAGTTAAAAACGGATCACCCACGGGACTTCTCCCTGGAAGGGAATCCTTGCCGATGGCTGTGAGTTTGAGAGCGCGGGTGGTACTGCCAGCACAGCGTGCCGGGTCCGTGTCACCGGGCACTGCGGAGGGACCGCGGCCCCCGGAGCCCAGCCGCTGTCCCAAAATAACAATAATTATCTGTACACGGCATGGGAGGACTGGGGTCGCACCTGGGCTGGGCTGTCGGTGTTTGCGTGGGGTTCGCAGCGGTCGCGGGTGGCCGGGCAGCGGCACACGGGGACCGGGATCCGCATTCCCTGCCCATTCCCAGCCCCACTCCCAGCCCAATCCCGTCCCATTCCCAGCGCCGTTCCCGGCCCGGTTCCCAACCCATTCCCAGCCCATTCCCGGCTCCGTTCCCAACCCATTCCCAGCCCCATTCCCAGCCCATTCCCGGCCCCCGGCGCGGCGCCAGCGCCGCCTCCCGGCCTCCCGCGGCACTCCCTACCCGCTCACCGCAATCCTCGGGAAAAACGCAGGTGTTTGGGGCTTTTTTAACGTCCAGCGGGCACAGGTGGCTCTGGGGAGGGGACAGGTGGGTGAGGACAATCCTTGCAGAGTGCCCACAGCACAGCGGCGCCTCCCGGAGCCACTTCTGCCCCTCGCTCCCTCGCCACAACGACACCATCAGAAAATGAGATCGGGACCTTGAGCATCTTGCACGATACACACGGGAAAATATTCACACAGGAACGGCATTGCAGTGAGGGGAAGGGTTTGTGGGTTCCCACTGCAAGGTGGGTGAGGACAATGCCACAGCTCAGGAGGGGCTCGGGGATTCCTTTACTGGGAGGAGGGGAAAGGGCTGACAGCATATTCTCAAGAGAAAAATCATATATATAGATATTGAGATATAGATAGATAGACATGTAAATGGAATGGCAAGCAGCCTAAAGGAGAGGACCTATGGACCAGACTGGTGCCCTGAGGGATGTGAGATGCTGTGTTGGATAGCAAGGGAAAAGGAATCCAGCACTCACATAAAATGTGATTAAATATGTATTTTTAAATTAAAGCAGGACCATTTGTGGTGAGGCTAGGTAAGTTTTTGGTTCTGTAATTCTTTTTGGCTATCCTCTGTCAATGCAGCAGCATTTCCATGGGGTACAACGGGCACATGCAGCTCCAGTTTAGGAGCACAGCCACAGTTTCCTCTCCAGTGTTGTGTGCAAGGTAAAAATGTCACAGAAGTTAACTCGGGCTGACAAAGAGGAGTTGGAAAATGTTCTTATAAGCAAAGTAACAAACACACTTGGTTAAAGCAGCCAGCGTGGCAGTGCTGGTGCAGGTTCCCTCGCTGGCAGTTCGGGAATCGCTTTGTGTGTGCCAAAGCACCGGGCAGTGATCCCACACTCAGGCCCGGAGCAGAGGGTGTGCAAAGGCCACTGTCAGTGTCTGCACCGGGTGTGTGCACAGAGTTTTGCCTTCCAGGAGCAGGGCTGATCCTGCACAGCTGGTTTATGCTGAGCCACACAGCGCTGAGATCTGTACCCACCCAGTCCTCATCCCCTCGAGTGGCCTCAGTCCACACCACACACAGCATGGTTTGGGGTGACTTTGTACTTGTAGGGTGACTTACAGACACCTGCTGGAGCAAACAGACCCAGCCTGATGCCACGGAACACCTCGGGGAGCACTGGTTACAGGAATGCAGACCTCTGTTTTTTCCCAGTCTTTCGGAGAGCAGCGTGTGCGGGCTGAGGGAGGGGATGGAGGAGCCCGGAGCCGGGCAGTGCCGTAGGACAGCTCGGTGTGACAGGGACCGGAGCGGTGCCTTGATTTGTGGGTGTTTCTGAGCCCCGCACTCTCCGTTTCTCACCCTTCCTGTTAACACCTATTCCTGCCGCCTTGCTTGTTCTCCCCGAGAGCTCTCGGCTCTCCAGCTGCTCCCGCAGAGCAGGAACAAGGAGCCAAGCAGCCCCACCTCGGTCCCGGTCCCTTTCGGAGCTGTTTCCCCTCGTCCATGTCACCGGCTCTGGGGGATGCGATTTTCCATCCCGGGGATGCTGCGGTGCTGCCGTTCCGCTGCTCCGCCGCCAGAGAGCGGGCGGGGACTGCCATCGCCACCGGGACCCCCGCTGTCCCCGGGACATCCCGGGACATCCCGGGACCGCCATCGCCACCGGGACCCCCGCTGTCCCCGGGACATCCCGGGACATCCCGGGACTGCCATCGCCACCGGGACCCTCCCTGTCCCCGGGACATCCCGGGACTGCCATCGCCACCGGGACCCCCGCTGTCCCCGGGACATCCCGGGACATCCCGGGACTGCCATCGCCACGGGGACCCCCGGTGTCCTCGGGACATCTCGGGACATCCTTGCAGCTCCAGAGCCGCCAGAGATCCTCCACGGGACATCCCGATACCGTCGGGACACCCAGGAACACTCCCTCCGGGACATCCCGATATCTTCTGGTACAACCTGGGATATCCCTATAGCGCCGGGAACCCCCTGGTGCTCCCGGGACATCCAGATACCTTCGGGACACCCAGGAATCTCCCACCCCGGGACATCCGGGTGCCTTCTGGTACATCCCGATAGCTCTGGGACCCCCCGGGACCCCTCCGGGACATCCCGATACGCCCCTATAGGGCCGGGAATCCATGGAATAATCCCCGGGATCCTTCCCAGGACATCCCGATACATCCCTCTATCGCCGGGACCCAATGGAATCCTCTCCTGCCGGGAACCCTCGGTACCGTTCTTTCTAGAGCACATTTAATGCCCTCTTCCTCTTTCTCTACTTTTAAGTTATTGCTTTTACCCGATATAAAATTCTCATCAATTTCAAGGGACTTTACTCCTTCTGTCCATGGGTGACAAATTCTTCTGGCCAAGAATTTGATTATTTATCAATATAGATAATGTAAAAGTTATTTTAATTTTTTTTTAAAATCAGGCATCTTTAGCTCCTGCAGCCTCACTCTGTGAGCAATGTGAAATTATTCCACTCCAGTCACATCTCCAGGAGGTAAGAATTATTTGGCTCAATTCAATTTGTTAAGACTGTCAGTAAAAACACACTTAGCCTAATCAGTGAAATTATTTTACCTCAGTAGAAAAACAACTTCTGGTATTACCCAGAGAGATGATGTACACGAGTAGCAGAAATAGCTTTTAATTCCTTTCACTCCAAATGATTCCTCAGTGAAGAGTGGAATTTTGATGCCCCAAACTTGCTCTGTCTCTAATTTAGGTCTAACCCTGGCAGTCAGAATAAGCAATTTTGGTTTGGAAAAGTTCAACAGAGATAAAGACTTGTACTACGGGGAAGAAATTTAGATCACAACAACAGGGAGTCTGAACAATTACTCCTGCTTGATTTCTGAAATAAAAGGTGACGTGAGGAGGAAGAGGAGTGGGAGCTGTGGGAGGTTCTCACTCAGCCCTCTGGGGCTCTGCTCACCAGCCATTCTCTTGGGAATAACAAAGAACAGCATCCCCTGATTCTCCTCCAAGAGTTTTGGACTGATTGCAGTGGGATTACACGTTGTGCTTGGGTTACAAACATCCCCACAGAAAAACAGGATTATGTGGTCCTCTCAGTTTAAACCATGGGGAAGGACTGGCCCATAAGATGAAAGAGACTTTTATTCCTGGAAATCAGGATTTCCTGAGGCCAGGGCTTAGCAGGGCTCTTGCAGTGGCGCTGGTGTAAGCTGTCCCCAGCCTGTCCCCCTGGCACAGGGCTGTGCTGGGCCACGAGGCCATTCCACAGCCTGTTCCCAGCCAGAATGAATATCCACGAGTCCTTCCCTCCTGTGCTGTGCCAGGGCTTTGCAGCAGATCCTCCCTGGTCCCTCAGGGATGGACAGGGATGTGTGTGAGGTGTGTGAGGCTGTGTGGTGGCACCTGTATGGAGGTGTCTGACCCCTTCAGAGAAATTAAAGCCACACTTATAAATTAATGATTTTTCTCTTCTCATATCAGGTGTGTTGCTGCACCTCTCCTGGCCCCGGGGCAGGGAGGGCAAAGTGAGGAAACGATGTGTGATGGATAAATCACAAAAGCAGCACTGAGCATCTTTTCCTGTTTCCTCTCTGTCCTTTAACATTGACGGAGAGTTTTAATCAATGCACATCCTCAGGGGATATAAACGAGCACAGCTCAGCTGCCTCCCGGGTATTGCATTTATTTCCTGGGAATCTGGTGCTGTGTTTTAGGTCCTTGTCTTTAGCATGAGGATAAAATTACTTTTTGTGGAAGGATATTGAAATGTACTCGTTTAGTTATTCATTTAGTATTATCCAATTATATGGTATTATAAAATTTGCAGATTCTGCCTTAAAGGTTTTAATCTTAGATTTATCTATTAGTTTGATACATTTAGATAAATAATATAACAAAACAGTCTTTTATTCTCTCAGAAGTGCTTTCATAATGACTGTAGAGACCTCTGTGTTGTGTGTTAATATTTTAAATTCTGTGTGAAAGACTTGAGCATAACTAAAGCAGGGAATATATTTTTCACTTGTAACTTAGATTCTTTTCATTGCAAGGTACCAATTAGATTCAGCATACCAAAAATAACACAGGCAAAAACAGTTGGGCTACTTAAAAAAATGCCATGAGAGATTAGCAAAGTTTACCTCGACACAAACCATATGCAGACAAGAAAGAATCAGGACAAATCAAAAGGGTTTTAGCAGGTAAGCAGCCACACAGCAGCTTGTGTCAGATATCAAAGGGGCACAGACTGTAAAACACCATCCTGCACTGGGCAGAGAGCAGAAAGTCTCCCAATAAAAGCTGGATCATCCCTCTTTGGTTTCACAAGCTGTCCTGGGTAGTGACTGCAAAATTGAGTTGCAAGCATCAAAAGGAGACTGGAGTCATCCTAAACCAGGTCTGTGAGTGGCCCTGGGATCCAGGGGGCTGAGAGTGCTGAGTGCTGGGCAGAGGAGGGATCCCTGCTCTGCTGGGAAGGCTCCCTGTGCTTCATTTCCAGAGCTCACACACCCCCTGGGAGGTAAAGCCAGACAGCACCAGGGCAGTTCTGCTTTCTTCTCAGCATCCATAACATGGGTGACACTTCCACTAAACAATACTAATTCCTGAAATAACACCAAAAAATAAGCCAATTGCTGGCTGATTGAGAGACAAAGTGAAAAGAAACCCCTGTAAACCCATTTTTAGTTATGTACACAAACAGTAGTAAAATAATAGGAGAGAAAAATGCTATTTATTGTTTGTATCTTTATCTAGCATTCAGTTGTTTTGACTTGTTTTCAGCATCCTTCACATTTTAATTCCTAATATAGGTGAGCAGCAATGCTGAGAGACAATTCCATACCAGCTGGAAGAATATGCAATGTATCTTTTATGGAGAAATCCCTTGTTTGGTGGTTTCCCAAACTGGAATGGAGGCCACTGCCTTTCCATGTGCAGGATGGTCTCTGTGTAGGGAGGGCAGGGTTTTTGTTACTATGTGGAATTCAGTGATGGTTACAGAATGATTTTTTAAGTTTAAATTTATCCCTCTGCTTCCCAAGGCCTGTGGGAACCCATGGGTGCCTGAGGGCAGCATTTCTGTGTTTAGGAAAGACACAGCAGAAAAATGTCAGGTGACTTTCAAGGTGCTTGGAATTGCTCTGCTCACCCTGGTGGAAAGACCAGGGCCAAAATGTGGAAGGGCCTGATGTACCTCAGGCTGCTCTGAGAGAGAATTGGATCACAGCCTGTATAAATTAAGGTCAGCACAGCTGGAAATTCTGTAAAAAGTTGAGCAGCTTGGGCTGGTGCTGCTCCTGCTCCGAGACTGGAGCAGGTCCCCAATGCCTGGGGAGGTCTGGGATAGCCAGGACCACTCAGCTTCCCAAGGAATATCCAAACCCAGCACCTCCCTGGAGTCAAGAAGAGCTCTTTAAATGCAATTAGGCCTTGGGTTACAGGCTGGCTTTGCTGTGTAATTATCAGCATTATCTCGGCATTATCAGCCGGGATTTCACTGCTGATCCCATGGATAATCCTGACCTGTGTGACAGCAAAGGCTGCTGCTCCTCCCCGAGCTCAGCCATCCCCTCCCACACCTGCAGAGCACAGCACCTCCCACCCACTGCTGTTTGTAGGATCTGCTCTTTGCTGAATTATCTGCTTTGGTGAGCACAGGCTGTGAGAGTGGGCAAAGGAGGAGCCTCTTCCTTCAGCCCCAAACCAGGGTAGAAGAATACTAGCAAAAATTAGCCAAAACTATTTGTCTTTCCTGCCAATCCTTCTCAGTGATTTCTTTCTTTTTCCTTCTTTTTTTTTTCCCTCCAAGTTTCACACAAAGCTCCGTCTTTAGGATTAGCTGTCTACAGGCAGTTCTTTGTATTCAGCTGAATTTAAGATTATGGCTGAGCCATAAAAGGGGAGAAAGGTGACACTGGAGAGTTTCTGCAGCTGTAAATCCTGAAATATTCAGGCTCATGACATTTTTGCAGCTGGCAAATGCTGAGTGAGGCATATCTGGTCCTGGGGCCCAAAACTGGTTGGATTTCACAGAAGAACCTACTGTGAGTCTCAGGTTTGGGTGGCATCAGATGCATTTAAGGAGATCTTTCAGCTCAGATGCTGAAATGCTGTTTTTATTGTCTGCAGTGGTTGCCAAGAGGTTTCACACTGTACTCCAGACAGTCCTGAGCTGGTGATGGCTCTGGAGTGCTCAGATGTGCTTTGACTGAGGTGTAAGGACATGTGTGATCAATTAAATCTGTCTGAAAAGGTTAAATGGGTTGGGCTAGGCAAACCAGCCTGATTCAAGTTCCAGTTCATCACTGGATTGGTATTAAATCAAACATGATTTACAGACACATGTCTAAGTCACTGAATTTTGATTAACAGACTTTGAGGTGAAGGGAATCTTGGGGATTATTACCCTACCACAGGCTTTCCCCCTGGAATTTCTGTGCTGGAAATCATATTTATGCAAGGGACATCTACTATAAACAATAAATTTTAACTCCAAAGTTCGTGTCTTTAGTGTTCAGAGACAGGAAGGCAGCTTGAGATGTGGTTTCTCTCCGTATCTAATGAGTGTTATTACGAGGAAATCTTCTACTGGATCAGATGCTTCCAATGAGTCTTTAAAAGGTTTTGGATGTATTTAACAAGGTACCAGAGCTCACCACAAACGGGAAGAGGAAAAATTTTATGAAGTCTGAGGCTTTGTCACCATGGTGACATCTATTTGAGTTTGGAAGTTGCATTAGTTTGAGCTCACAGATTTTTCTTTTCCTGTCATTAAAGGCACGCCTCTTATCCTCTCTCAGTTCCCTCCTCCTTCTCTCCTTACCCCACAATGACTGCATTTGAAAACGAAATTTCCTTTCAGGGGAAAAAAATACACAGGATAAATTACCTCCATCCATTACTGCCTCCAGCAAGCTGCAGCTGCTGAGGTCCATTTCCAAGTGGACTTCATGTATAAAGTGAGAGAAAAAAAATCTCTTTTCTGTGCCATGCAGATGAACAGCTAAAATCAGATATGTCCAAGTGTGAGAGGCCTTTAATGATCACAGGGCTGACCACATTCACCCCTCCAGGATTAGGTGGAGCTCACAGCAGAGATGGATTTAACCCAGTAAAGAACATCAGTGGGCTTTTGGGTTTGCTTTGCAGAGCACGCAAAGAAGCTCTTCAAAGGTCTGTGGTACAACATAACCTTGATTTCAACTCTGGCTTTAATGGCTACTTGGAAGATGACAACGACCACACTCTTTGGGAATCTGTCATGGGGTGAGAAGCCTCAAAACCACAGGGCCCAGTCTAAGCAGAGATGAAGTCTCTGCAGCCCACACAAGTGCAGGGGCAGCTGTCAGGAGGATGCCAGAGCAAGCCCTGCTCCTGCCTGACAACTGCAGGGCAGAGAGGCTGAGGCACAGCTCAGAGGAGAAATGTTCCTTTGATGGAAATCCAGGATGGGTGACTGCTGCCTTTCAGGACGAGCCTGCTGTGCCTGGGAGATGCTGATCAGCTCTCACAACAGCCCTGCAGTCAGCAGGGATGGATGGCATGGAAGGAGCCCTGATCCAGAGGCAATGGCACTTAGAGAACTTGGAATTGATGAATCTGGGTGTTTGTTTGATTTGTCAGAGGGAGAAGCCAAGCTGTGGTTGATGGGTAGAGCAGGACTGGGATTATTCATTTGCTAATGGTTTTCTGGCCACTGAGAAGCCTGATCTTAAACAGCAGGAATTCTGTCCCAGCATTTGGTTTTAGGAGGAGTTTTCTCCCCTGCACTGACCAGCATCACACATCATCCCTCCCTGCCTCCATCTGGGCTCACAGTCTAGCTCACTCTCAGCAACACATATTTTATTAAATTTGGCTGTGAGAATGTCACCAATTAAGAAGGGGAAAGCAAGAGTGAAGGTTAGGGGGGAAAGGTGAAGGTTAAATTCAGACATTCATGGGTTTATGGGGCAGTTTGTCCTCAAATCAAAGCCAGGCATTCATGTCGAGCTACGTAAACAGGAATAAACATTCATGTGAAAGTCACTTAAGAAGCAAAAACTCGTAAGAATGTTTGCTGCAAAATATGTGCTTTCTTCTCCCTCCCCTCCCCTGCTCTTGGCCCCATGGAAGGAGATTGCTCAGAGTGTTTCCAGCCTGGACAATGTGATGCCTCCAAAGATAAAGACAAACCCATCCCTGCCACAGACACATTTCATGCTCTGAAGGCTGAGCCACTGCTGCCAGCACAACCTCAAAAAACAGCAGAGGATTCCAGAGCCCTGGGGTTAGGACACATCCCAGTCCTTCCTGAGGTGCCCAGTGATGTTTTTCCTCAATACCACACTCTGTAAAGGTTTAGCTCAAAGTAAAGTTTTGGGAAGAAATGAGAAAACTGGTGAGAATGTTTTTTTTTTAAAAGCAAATTAACCTCAGATCCTCAGTTACCTTTTATTTACCAAACAGAAGAAGTTTCACTGTGTGATACATTTCTTAAATTATAGGTTTCCCATTTCCTGGCATCCTAATAAAGTCTAGATGAATGATGAGAGAGTCTGCTGGGAGAATGAGTAAACATCTCCTACTGTCTGGAATGCAAGACGACTACTGTCTTATCCTTTGTTACAGGTTGTTAAGATAAAATTACCCTATATATCAACAGCACTGTCAATGAAATTAGAAAGGGCATTCTACCTCCACACTGCCCCCGAGGGTTTGAGGAGGGAGGAGGGAAGGCAGTTGTTTCTTTGTTTATTTGGGGTTTTCTTTGGCTGTGAAAGAAAGGAAGAAAAGGGGTTTGTTTTGGGTTGGGGGGAAAAGCTTTGTCTTCTTTCTTTTTAATACAAATGAAAAAGAGGAGAAAAGCCAAGGAGGATGTGCAAGGCAGCTTTGGGTGTTTCATCAGCTGTGCAAGCAGGAGAGGGAAAAAAATTATGGTTTGATGAAAATCCCAGGAAAGGCTGAACTGCAGTGGCAGCAAAGCTCGGGTGCAAGGAGACCCTGAGGATGCAGGTGGTGGCTCCAAGGGGGGCAGAGTCTGAGTCCCTGAGCTCAGGACACCCCATGGCTTCTGTCCCCCAGCAAGTGCCTGCTCTGAGCAAGGGCTGCTCTGTACCTGCTGCTGCAAACTTGTCAGCTGCAGTTTGGGGAGAGCCCTCTTGTACATCCCTATAAGGCACTGAAGTGTCTCTGGTGTGCCTTTTAGCAGATCTCGTTGTTGCAGTTTTCCTGGTCTTCAGGGAGACCTACTTCTCCTGGATTTTCTGGAAATGTGAGTCCCATAAATGTGCACTTGACTGCCAAAATACTGGAAAACACTGTATATGATCTCCTGTACTCAGGGGAATCCAGTGTTAACCTGTTTGCCTTGCAATTAGGCTGTATCACCAAAGTAATTACCTAGTTTACATTTGTTATATTAATTGTGTCTTTGGCTGTCACTGCCCTTGAACCCCAGAGCCATGAGAGTGGCATCCAAAACTTAAATCTTGTTGCCTCTATTCCACAAAAAAATTGGATCTCTGTTCCAGACATCTCTCCCAGCTGATCCCTAAGCTGCAGGAGATGCTGGGCTGTGGTGGAGCTCAAGGGTTTCTTGTGGAGGAACAGAGCTCTAGTGCAAGTCAAAACCTCATCACTTCCATGCCCTCTCTTGGATCCATGTCAGCTTCTGTTACAATCTCATTTCTTTAACTTTTCATTCTGGTTTTCCTGAGCACTTTGGTTTGCTTCCTTCTTTTTATTTTTAAACAAAGTTGTTTATTCATTTTTGAAGCTCAAACATTTCGCACTTCAAATATTTTCATTTTGAAATCAGAATAAAAACTTAATAGAAAACAATACTGGAGAAAAGCTGGCCATAAAATGCTGAACTTGGGTGCGAAATGCTCTTGGATTCACAGAGCATTCCTGAGTTCCCCCATCCCATCTTGCAGCATGTCAGAAACTTTGCACATCACTCTCCTGCACTTACGTGTGTGCACACACACACACAGGAGAGCTTTCTCTGACAAGCTGTAGAGCTTTGCTACAGATTTTCCATCCCTTGCCATGTCAAGAAGAAAATATCTTAATGCTCTATTCACAAAACACTTTTGGCCTGTTTCCATTTGAACGTTTTGCTTGTTTGCATAGGCAATTCAGAGGGGAGTTCATAAAACCTTGGTTTGCCTGAATTTGTGAATGTCTGCCCACTGCGTGGTCTTAAAATGAGATTACATTGGACAAGGGGCTGTTTTGGGATGCATACATTCTGCACATATCCTTTAAATAACTCAGATATGTTTTCTGAGGAGGATGTTTTTCCTGTGCACTGAAGGCCACGTTTGTGCCACCTACGAATTTCTTCAGCTCCAAAACAGCACTGAGTAAACAGCTGAGGGTTTTGCCAATTCAGTGTTTCCAGCACTTGCATCTTCCCTTTGGAGAGAACCCTCAGTAAAGGACAACCTTTTGCTCTAATTCTTGCTGTTTAGTTCCAGCAGAAAATCCTTCTCCTGCCTCTGTTCCCAGCCCAAATCTGTGATAATGGGGACAAAGCTTCTCCTCTGCCCAGCCCTGCCAGGAGCAGCCAGCCCAAAACGGATGTTTGTCTGTATTAATCAAACACACAAAATCTGCAACCTGAACTGTGTACAGAAATGAGTGGAAAAAAGTGCAACCTGACCGCAAAAGTATTATTTTATAAATAAGGTCCTTTAGTAGTAGTTAATTGGATACACATTGTGCTGGATTCATGGGACATTAAAAACTATCATATCCGAATTGAGTGACTGAGTTCATGTTACATCTCCAAATTGCCAGTGACCATTCTGCCTCACAACATCAGACCTCGGGTTCAGCAATCTCGCTCCAGGGCCTTTTTAAAGTACACGGTGCTTTTTTTTCCCCCTCCTAATAGAGATTGATTTAGTGTATGTTTAATGGCCCCATAAATCACTCAACATGCCCAACTCGCATACAAATTCTGCCAAAAAAAAAAAAAAACGTTCTCAAGGAAGCAGATGCCTTGTTGGTGGAGCCAATTTCCCTTGCTCTCTGCGTGCACACGAACCCACCATTTCAAGAACCTCCTTATAAAAATGTTCTGCTCTCCCCAAGCCTGCACGTTGGTCCTTTTCTCCGGGGCTGCTTTCTTAACCATGCCAAGTGAAACTCGGGCGGTTCCCCCCGCTGTGCCCGTTCTGTTCGAGCGCCTTTTAGATCAGCAATAAATAAATTCATTGTGCATTTCACCAAGGAGAGAGAGCCGGGGCTGGAGCCGCATTGTGCCTGCCCTTGTGAAGATCTATTGTGTGCAAAGCAGCGCGCTATCGGATGGCGTGGGTCATTTTTCATTACCCCACTGAGGATGCAGCTCAAAGCGGAGGATTATAGAAACTCATTTCCTTTGGTTAGGGGGGAAAAAAAAAAAAAAAAAAAAAGGAGAGTTAACATTCAATAAACTGGAGGGCTATGACGCAATGTGGCCCTCAGAACCTTCCGAGCAGAGCTGTTAATAGCTTCCTTTCCCAGGACGCGGGTTTGCCCCGCTCACTTATCGACTTTGATGCATTAGGAAAAGAAAATATCAACCCCTCATAACTCTCAGAAATGATACAATACATCACTTAAAAGTAAGCTAGGATCAACACGTTGTTAACTGTTTGATCTCTCGAGTCAAAATTAATGATAGGTGTTTTGCGCACAAAAAAATGAATGTTAAAAGGCTATTTAAGCTAACTAAAGACATCCCTACAACATCAGGGTTGAATTGGAGGTGATTTCCTGCAATGCAGCTGTTATAAGTTTATCAGTCTGCGGGTGGCAGTAACCAGTAATCATAACCAGATTGCAGAGGGGTGGGATGGAACTTATCTTTAAATAGAAGATCTATCTAACTAACTAACTACAGAAAGCTGCTTGGGAACTGAGTCCACGGTATTATTCACTAGAACACCCAAGGGTCTGGGAGAAGCCAGTTTTCTGTATATTTTAAAGAAATGAAATGGTTCTGAAGGTTTAACTGCTAGGCAGGGAGAAACCAAGGTTCACAATGATTAACAGCAGACCTCCTGCGCTCTGTACTCGCA
Organism: Drymodes brunneopygia; assembly: GCA_013400955.1. Classification (NCBI taxonomy): domain Eukaryota; kingdom Metazoa; phylum Chordata; class Aves; order Passeriformes; family Petroicidae; genus Drymodes; species Drymodes brunneopygia. Next base: position 91,646 of record VZTZ01008451.1, on the reverse strand, counting down.
GCATTTGCACAATGATGATAGCTAATAAGAAATGGCATTAAGAAATGACTTCAACTTTCTCCACTGAGACGTTGCCATAGGCTGTTGATGAACTTTTAGCTCATTCTCTTGTGACACGGAAAGGAAAGATCTGAAATGCAGCATATACTTCAAGCAGAAAAGTGATTGAAAAAATTCCAAGAAATCTCTGTGAGGAGCCAAAGAGAAGTGTTGCACTGCGAGACAATGCCTCTGGACAATTACAGCCTGTTAGTTTTAATGCAGCTCCAATTGCTTCCGTCTGCAGCTAATCTGACCACTGGAAACAGGCACTTTTGCAATGGCCTTTAATTTTTCTGATTTGTGTGTGGGCGGTATCTGTTGGTATTAATGTGACTCTTTTCCGGATTGAATTAGGGAAAACAAGATGAGCTTTCAAAGGAGCCTCGACTTTCTTTGAGATATGTGAACTGCAGAGCACGGAATCCACGAGGATGGGTCAGGTCTGTCCCGAGTGCCTGGAGTGCAAACACAGAAAGGAGGGACAGAGAAGTCCCATGGATCCCCAGATGTCCCCAGCAGCACCCTACAATCTCTTTAGCCATCCTTGTTCCTAATTTTGTCAGATAATCCAGGTACTCCAGCTCCATCTTTAGAGCTGTGCCCACAGCCAGTGGGGATCCCCACAATTCCCAACTTCCTGAGCCATGCAGATCCACTCTTTTCAAGGATTGACTCCATTTTCTGTGGATCAATGACTGCCTTAAAGAGTTCATGAGTGAGCCAAAATCTTCTTCCATCCCGAAAGTCAGACACATCTTGATTTTAAACTGACCTTAGTTTGCTGTGTGAGCCTTCCCCAGGTCCAGGTCCCTCCCCTTGCATGGACTGTCTCGTGCCTACACTTAAACCTGGCTTATGGAAACCACAGTTCTAGAGAAGTTCAGATTTGCTTTTTTTACAAGGAACAGGCTGAAAAATGGCAAACATAAAGTTGCAATAAAAATGAGTGTGTTTTTAAAAATTCTCTGCACACCTTTTCTTCAAATTCTGCTGCAAGTTTAAACCTAAAATCATTCTTCCCCATGTCTGACATCTGCACATTATTTATACAACACCTTTTTTCATAGAGGTTTTTTAATTATTATTCCAGAGGTGTTTTTCAGGGGAGAGAAAGGAAATTATTGATAAAGCTGTAAATTTGAAATACATTTCAATTAAGACCCTTAAGTCATTTCCAGTTTTTTGTTTTCCAAGCCTTACTCAACAAAACCTCTTAATTATTTCTCCATGGCAATGGGATCAGCTCACTCTGTTCCTCTCCCCACAGGGCCCATAAACCCCTCAGCTGGCAGATCTGCCTGTGCACCAGGCTGAGAGATGTGACACATCACAAATATCTGGAGAGGATAAATTTTCCATTGAACAAAGTATCAGAGAGGCCCCTGCATTGCCTGCATGAGGACAGGTGGATGGGGGCCAAACACTTCCCGGTTTTTTGACTTGCTGTGTGATTTCTCATGCATGCAGGGCTTTGTGTGCTTTACAGCCCATCCCATCATAGCCATTCCTTCAAAATTTCTGCAACATTAAAATTTTACAGACTGGGAAACTGAGGCACTGATGGGCGAGGCCTCCTGCCCAAAGTTATGCAGTGGATGATGTAAAACAGAAATCAAGACTCCAGGTCCAGCTCCTTCCATATCATGCTGAGTTATGTCCTGTTAAAGGACAGAAATGAGAGCGGAAATTATCAATATTCAATATAGAAACTTTTGCCAGAGTAGACTCTGAAATTGTCTGATGTGTAAATCACTAAATTTACACTGTTAAAATATTGTGTGGTTTGCTGCAATCCTCAGAGTCAGAAATTCCCTGTTAAAGCCCAGCCCTGTGCAGGTGCGGGAAGTGCTGCCCCTCCATCTGACCTGGAGGAAGAGAATGGGGGGACTGGTAAACAACCAGTTAAGTGGCTGGGGCACTGTCACTCACTCCCTGCTGCACTGCAAAGTGCTGGGTTCCTAAATGTGGGACCCAGATGCAGCAAGAACAAAGCCCACATGAAAGTGGTGCTGATCATCCGAGCCATGGCTCTGGAGAAGATGAGGAAGTGCTTGGGAGGCTGACACGGGGCTGGGGACAGATGGCACAGCCAGCAGTGGCTTTTGCAAGGCACATGTGAGGGGGAAAAGGTTTCTGTGCCTCCAGCAAACCTCCCCATGTGCAGCCTTGGGCATCTGAGACCAGCTCTGTAAACCCACACACGTGGGCAGGGCTCTCAACCCCTCTGCAGATGTGGGGCCCCCCAACCTTTTAGACCAGCTTGGGAGAGGACTGTTTAGGGAGCAATCCTTGCAAAAATGAGCCATGAGATGTGAAAAATCTACCTTTTTTACACCAGGCTTTCCAGGGAACCAGTGATTTCACTGGGAGCTCCCCACTGCCCAGCTGGACATGTAAACCAGTCCAAAACATGCTTGAACATCCTGATTCCTTGGGTCAGCCTGGCTGTGGGAGCCCCAGGGAGAGGGAGACAAGACAGAGGCAGGTTCTTCCCAGGCCCCACAGTGATGTAGGGCAGAAAGTCCCCTTGCAGAGGTGCCAGGTGTGTGGGTGGCTTCTTGTGGCCAGCACAGGACTCTGAAAGGCTGTGTGAGAACACAATCAATGAGGCAAAGGTGATCAGCAGGGTGGATGACTGCCTAATTAGTGAGCTCTTTGGGCTTGGAGCCTGGGAGAAGGGCAGAGAGAGGCTTCTCCAGGCTTAAGACATCACTTAGGGGAGAGACAACAGTGCCTCCTAACTGAAGGAACTGATGGGTAAATTATCACTGAGTGAGGTGAAAATCAGAAGTTCCCAGAAAGGACTGAGTTGGAGGATTTTGAACCAGTCACTGAAGTTTGGTTCTGGGGCTTGATTAGAGAGGCCAGAGTTTGCCCTAGGGAGGGGAGGCTCCTGCAAGTTCTTCACACACTGCAGACAAAATAATCTTGAAATGGTGAATTTTGCTGCTGTAGGTTGAGCTTGACCTGTAGGGAAGGGTGGATGTTGCTCTATCCATATAGCATTGCTTGGAGCCAGGGGTGTAGAAGCAAAAGCAGGCAGAGGTGCTCTGCCTTGAAAGCTGCTTTGCCCTTGTTCTCAGCACAGCAGAGCTCAGCCTGCAGCTCTGGCTGGAGGGATCCTGCTGCTCTGCACCCCAGCCATGAGCTCCATCCCAGAGCAGGCTGATTCCAGCTCTCTGAGTAATGCTGCCTGATTGGAATAAGCTCTCCTTTGATCTGGCAGACAGAAGCCCACAACAGCTGCTCTGCAGCAGATAAGGACAGGCACTCTGCAGGCTGATGGTGTTTGGAGATTGCTCCCCAGGATGTTGTGCAACAGGCGAGCTCTCCCACCTGCAGCTGGGACAGCGTGTTGGGGAAGGGACCTGTCTGCTGTGTGCCAGGGCTCAGGTGTGATGGAAATGGATGAGCTTCTGCTTTGTCCTTCTCTGCTCTCCACCCACAACTCCTTCCTTGTGCAGAGGCTGGGGAGAAAAGCTTGTTCTTGCCAGTAAAACCTGTGCGCTGAATCTGGAAGTTGCCGTAAAGATTTTTTTGGTTGGTTGGTTTTTCCCCCTCTTCAGTGAAAATTGCTTGGTTACAAACTCCCCTCTCACAGTTTTTTAGTAAGAAGTTCCTAACATTTATTATTCCAAATAGACTCACTAAAATGCTTCTTTGTGCATTACTTAAATGTTGCTTTGATCTTGCAAGAGAGGCTGATGTAGCTCACGTAGCCCTTTGGCCTTTGTGTGTCACTCCTTTCTTGTCACTGGGGGATGTTGTGAGCTGACAGCTCAGTCCCCCAGCAGCAATGCCAGCTCTCTGTGAGGATCTGGGGGCTGCCAGAAGTGTGGGTGAGACTGGAAATAACCTTTGCCTGGAGTGAAAGGTAGTCAGGAGTGGTGGTGCACATGACTTCACCGTGCCCACTGCTCAGCATGAGTAACCAGTTCCATGCATTTCCATGCCAACCATTAATTTCCAGATGCAGTGACTAGCACAGTATTTTCCATTTCCAGATCGTGTTTGTACTGGCATGATTTAAAACACTTTGTAATTACAGTGGTTCCTATAGTCAGACTGCTAGAGCAATGCAGGGTGCTTAGAAGTTCTTCTTCAACCAGCAATTTTGGTAATGACAGTAATTCACATAATCTATCTTTGTGGCCTTGTGGCTTTCGGAAGTATAGGCCTCTTTTTTAATTCTTCAGAGATGTAGCCCCATCTCTATATATAGCTCAGTAGATATCTGGTGTTCTAGATGTGTTAAAATAAACTCCACTGAGGAATTCCAGTCCCATCACCACGAACTTTCTGCTGCTGCTGCTGCTGTTAATGCAGTTGAGTAAATGGTGGAAGAAAAGGGAGTGGGGTGAGGAGGCCTCAACAAATACAACTTCAGGCAGCAGTGGAGCTTCATTTTGGCTGACAACTCACAGCACAATAAGCAGTTTTGGCAGCCAAATGTGACAACATCCTACTGAACAGGGAAAATCCTTTAGTTTGGGGAAGATGGCTGGGTCCCAAAGCTGCTCTCATTTACTGGTTTAGTCTACTACCAACAGAGACGCTTCTAAATTACTTGAGGGAGAAACTGTTCAGCCAGATCAGAGGCAGACATCTCCCTCCGTGTGCAATTAGATGTGCTGCCTCCTTTGAGAGGGGGCCAAAGCAAATGGGAAGCAGCAATTAATGCAGACACCAGCAAGGAGGACCTAAAGTACAGGGCACAGCGTTTATCAGCTGTCACTGCAGGGAAAAGGTCTTTAATTTGACTGAGGAGGGAAGAGCTCAATATTTTTGTGAATTGATTAACTGTTATTTTTCCCAGAACATCCTCGTGTGTGCCAGGTGGGAGGGACAGATGTTGATTAAATGTAAACTTCCCTGCACATGCATGTGTGACTTTTGGTATGTTGTTCATTAACACTCCCTTCAGAGGCAGGGAACAGAGCTGGGGAGGGTTTGCCATGCCTCTGTCCCTCTGTCCAATCAACCTGTCTGTTTTCAACCAAAACTTGACACAACTGGGGGACCCTGAGCCTAGAACAAGCCCTTGAGGACACTGTTCTCATCCTGGCAATAAATCACCCCAAATAATTTGGTTTTCAAGCTGTAGGAGCAGTAAATACAGTCTGTGATGTGCCAGGGTCTGACCTTGATGGTGAAATCTTTGTGATGTGTCCCACCTCTCCGTTTGCTGAGAATATTTCAAGAGGAGGCAGGTGAATCACAGTCCTGATGCATCCCTGGTCTTGTACGTCTGTTGATAAAGGGAAGGAGGACACTTGAGGGTATGTCTGACACATGGTCTGGAAATGAAGCTAAAGCCACTCCAGTATCCTGCAGTGCCACCAGAGATGTTTTTCTTTTCATTTTCTGAGAGGTGCTGCAGCAGAAAACCAGATCTGCTTCCTCAAAGAGTGTCACCCCCATCTGGAGAACATAATATTTGACCCATGGCTTAATTTGCTGTCAATCTCCCACAGCTCCCAGGAAGGAGCCTCCACCTCCTTTTACCTTGAGGCTGTTACCTCTTGTCCAAAAACCAGGTTTCTCAAGGCCTGCTCTTGAGCCAAACGAGAAACATGAAATAAATGAATGCAAAATGCAAGCATCTTCCTTTTTAACTGACATCAATAAAAACTCTTTGAAGAGGGAATGCTTAGCAAGTGTTAATTAATAGGACTGTCATTGTGACTCCACATTGCTGCTGCAGAGTGCACTGAGTCACGGGAGGCACACGTCTCTTTTTGGCTGTGATTTTCTGGTTTATTGAGCATCTTGTTCTCAGCTGCTACCAGAAGCAGGAAATCTCTCAAAGCTGTGAAGAGCTGATGCAGTTTATGCCTTGAATTGGTTGTGCTTTTCCACCTACTCCCATGAAGAAGAGCATCCAGCAGCTCTCAGGAGGGGCTGCTGCCCTTTCTGGCTGAGGGCTGAAGTGGCTGCAGGGTTGAGGTTTCCTCCAGCCCAGGCTGCACCACCTCAGTTACTCAGTCACAACCTCCAGTCTAGACTTCATCCCCAAGCACACCAACCTCACAGAAGGGCTTTATTGCCTTGTCACATCCTTTTCTGTGTCCCCCATGGAAGAAATCTGAAGGCTCTGGGACCCCTCGTCTCTATCAAGTGTGGTCTAAGCACATCCCCATGGGTGTAGACTATGAGGAGCTTTGTTTTTTCCTGCAAACCAAAAATATCAACTTTAAAAAAAAAATCTGGAAATAAACAGTTACATGATCCACTGAAATTCATAACAAAGGACAAATTGAATCCTTCATGCTGTGTAACAGCCATAAATAAAGGCTTTATGGCTGAGAAGTTGTAGGCAAAGCTCCAGCAAAATCGGATTTATTCCCTCCCTACCCCCTGCATTATAAGTCTCTGGAAATGGGGGTTCCAAGGGCTATTCTGACACAACATTAAGTGCAGCTTCTTAAACCAGACTCCCTGCCAGTATTTACAGTTCACATTCTGTGCATGGTATGTGTGTCTATAACTGCACCAGCTTTTACAGTTGATTTCTCAGTAGTCATGTGAAACCAAAACAACTGATGGGCTGAACTTGGAATCACTTGTGCATTTTTCTGATTTAGAATAAAAAAAAGGTCTGCCTTGGTGTTAGGAAAAAAAATCTCTTGATGAAAGTTGGTTCAAGTTGATGGTGGCCCAATCTCTATGAGTGTCGTGTTTCTTCTCCCCAAAACCTCTGGCTGGGTTTCCAGGGGAAACCTGCAGGCAAGATTTCAGAACTTGGTAGTACAATTGCAAAGGCAGTAGCTGCATTCTTTCTCTCACAAAGGCCTGGCCCTATCTCTACTTGCTTTCTTCCCCAAATCTTAGTCCTGAGGTGCTGTGAAATATCCCTGTGGAGTAATTAACCAACTCCAAAAACTGAAGTCCAGCCAGGTTAAGGAACCCTGTTAAGGAAGAGCAACTCATTGCAGTGGATTTAAGAGCTGGTTTCTCACTTCAGGAGCCAAATATGGGTCAGTAGTGGAAGTAGATCACTGTGAGAAATGTATAAATAAATCAGAAGGAAAACTCCTCACATGTCAGTTTTGGATCAGCTGGGAATGTTGGTTTGTGTTCCTTTCTTGTGTGCTAAGTATGTAGCCTAAGATAGAAGCCAAAATGCGGAATTATTCTCATTAAACAATTGCCTAAATTGCCCTTTTTAAAGAGTCTGAGGCAGAGAGATGTAGATCCACTGACTGCTCTGCTCTTGTCTACAGCTTGTTTTAAACACTGAACAAAATGGCTTAAATTGTTGGGACCTGAGAAATGATATCTTTGAGCTCTGACCCTTCATAACTGGATCCAGACACTCAATGTCTCTGCTTCCACATATTTTATATGGAGCACCTGACACAGCAGCAACAAATGGCATGGGAATAAATCCAGCAGCCTGCACCAGTTCTCCTTCATTAGCCAAGCCAAAGGTCACCTGGCTGGTGTCACCATCAGTGTCTGGCCACTGCTGGGGCTGTTGGCCACTCTGGACCTTAGTGGGGAGATCATGCAATGGAAGGGAAGGTGGGCAGCCAGGTCACAAAAGCCTCTGTGGCCCTTTTTGCACTCCACAGCCACAGTGACATCCCAAACCTGGAGTGCTGCTCTGGAAATTTATCACAACCCCGGGCTGGAGCCCCAGGTGCTGACACACTAAAGCACAACAGATCCACTGAGCTCCTGGCACCCCCTCCTTTCTTCTTAAGAGCTTCTTAAAATAAGCCCATTAGCCCCAAGTTATCAGCAGCACAGAGCTGCTCACTCAGGAGTCACTTCAGCTCCTGGGGAAAGGCAACGAGCGTGGTTTTAATTATGGGCACAGACCCTGCAGTGGACACAGCCACTCACCCCCTCCCAGCCCCAGACACAAACCCTCCATCCCCCAAATTACTGCTGACTGGCCTGGGATTGGGTTTTATTGCAGACAAGCAAGCCAATTCTTTGAGGGTGAGGTTAATTCAAGCAGCCCCGTGTAGAGTTCTTGCCTGCAAATGGTTAAATGCTTAACCATGCCTGCAAAAACTGGTCAAGTGCAAAGCTGCCTTTCTAAGGGGTTGTGGGGCTGGGGCTGAGCCCCCCTTTTTCCCCCTGGCTTTCCCCAGTACCTTTCCCTGGGGGAAAAAAGTGTGAAGTTGTTGAATCTGTCTATGGCTTGTCCTGTTTCCCTTTTAAATACAAAGTCAAACTTAAGCTGTTTTAAGATTGTGCTGTCTTCATTTACAGAATTAATTCATACATGAGGATTCTATTGGAGAAAACAGCAGATTTATCCCAAAGTGGTAAACCTCACAATACCCAGAAACATCTTTCCAAATATTAAAATTAAAAAATCTGTTCCTATTGCCTGGTAAACAGACCCTTGGAAAACCAGCTAGGAAACAAATCAGTGTATTAAACCTGTTATCCTAAACTTCTGGTCTTTCTCGGCTGCTGATTTAGGAATCCAAATTCCACAGCATCAAGCAGAAAAAGGGAATGGATATTTTTATTTAAAACAGAATAACTCAAAGTGGCCATAATAACCCATTTGTGCTCCTTTTGTACTCGGGTAATGAATGACTGTAGTATAAAGTGCTCCTAGTTTTTGCCTCGAGGTCTTGTCAATCATTACCTGATAAATAAAAACTTCAAACAGGCTCCTTTTAGCTTAATTGGGCAGAATTTCTCTCTGAAGGAAGGTTGAATACAGAGAATAATGTGTTTGTGGCAGCAGTGGCAGTCAGCAAGCAGGGTATTGGGATGGAAGCATAGAGAGGATGTGAATTCTGAACTCAAAAGATGACTTTTGGGGGATTTTTATCCAGAAGTATCTGCTCCCATTGCAGGCAGAGCTGAGGGACTGGGTCCAGCAGAAGAGGGAATCCTGCACCCCTGGCCATGCCCTGGGCTGTGCTTGTGCAAGCTCTGCTGGCCCTCTCTGGTTTTAGGCTTTACAGCTGACACTTCCATAACAATCAGGAATCTTCAACTTGCACTAAGGCTTATTTAAATCATTATTTTTTATTATAGGAACGCTGGCAGCAACGGAGGCAGTTTCCTGCATAGGGACAAAAGGATCTTATTGTCAGTGCTGGAACAGATCTGAAACAGCTCAATTAAGCAAACATAACATCCTCAAAGTTTGGCCTGAAAGGAAGTTAAAATAACTGTTCTATAAAATGTTTTAAATGTGCTTTAAAATGTCATTACTCAGATAAATCTAGCTGTTTGGAAGCTCATTCACCAGGGTTTTATGGCCCTGCCAGTTTATGGCAGTGCATGTACTCATGTCAAGAATTCCTCTTCCAGAACAGTAGATGAGGAGACAAAGCCACAGGAGTGCTGCAGACCAAGGGGAGGCTGCAACCAGCTTGGGAATGGAGTTTTGGCTCCCAGGCTGGGAAAGCTGCTCCAAAGCACATCCAGCCAGTTGTGTGTATTTGTGGCAGAGCTGGAGACCAAAAGATATTTCATGATATAAGGCTGGATGTGTTGAGGTCAGTGACAAAGCTGCTGTTGGCTGCAGGACTGGCCCTGCAAAGCAAAAATATTTTTTTTATTCTTTCTCTCCTTGCTGGCACCACCCTGCCTTAGACCTAAATGAGGAGAATTGGGTCCATAATGAGAAATACCAGAGGATTCCCCTTCTAAAACCAGTCCAGGCCTACAGAAGCTGAGTAGATCTCATTCTACACCAATAAAGGTCCTTCCACTGATGCTTTGCTGGACTTTCAGAGCAGTGCACAAAGCAGATTTACTTATGAATTTGTAATTGCTCGTGGAAGATGGCAGATTAACTCCCAAATGCTGATGATTTAATCCTCTGGCCCAGCAAATCTGTCCACAGAAACTGGCACAACTCTGCTCACAGTCCAAAGTCAGCAAGAACCCCAAAACTGCTGTTCTGCCCCAAAGATATAATGCTCAGTTAATAGAGGGATTTAGACCATTATTTTTTTCAGCTGCCTCCATAGCAATGCAGTGTGGTATCCACAGTAGGAAACCTCATGCCAGCAGCATCTCTCAAATATGCTAAAACAATCTAAATTAGAAAATGTCAGCTTCTTGGCTGATGTTTCTTTGGAGTTTCTTTCTTCCTTTCTTGTGCCTCTATAATTTTATTGGGATGACTAAATCTCTGAACTATGTTAGCAGTAAACAGAACTAATTTACCCCCTGCTTCTTTGAAACAGCTGCTGACAGCTGCACTATAATTCAATCATGGATCTTTGCAGAGCAGACTGCAAAACACATCCATATTTTTGCTATTCTTCCCTCCCTGTTGTATTTGGACCAAAGGAGCTGCACCAAATAATGACATGTGACAGTTTTGCCCGTACATAGAGACTGAGCTGCATGAAAACAGAGGCTCAAGATGAAATGTGTTCCAGCCAAAAAGGTCCTCTGAATAAAAGAATAACCACACAGATACACAACGTCGTCGGGATATCTTTTGTAAAGTTGCAATGATTTATTTTAGTAGTTTGTACAAAAAGGCTTCTGACAACTGCTCTATGAAAAGAACCAGAAATGTGTATGCATTTTTGCCAACTGTTAATAAATATCTTCTTAAATAAGGAAACAAATGTGTTTAGGAACCGAGAATAATTTTTCCTGCATGTGATTGAAAAGGAATTCAGAGATGGAAATAAATAATTCTTCTTCCGCTTGTGACAACTATTTACACAAAAATGTACAAACAGTGAAACTGATGTTGAGCCTAGCAACAGAAATCCTGTTATTATGCTTAAAAACAACAACAGAAAACCAAAACAGAAACATTCCCCACATAATATTTAATATATGAGTCCTATACAGCAAGATACCGTGGTCCAAGTTAAAAAATGCAATACACCAACGCAGTGACCACCAACACTGAAACACCCGCAAGAGAAAACTAATCCTTGACTACTAAATAGTGGAAGTTCAGGCATGATTAGCTTTTAACTTTCTAGGCAGCACCTTCCCTTCCTTTAGGAGGTTTACAGAAGCACTGCTGTATATCTGTATACAATGTCAGAAGATGCTTCCCATCTGTGTGATTCCAACTCCTCGCTCTAAGCCAGGGCTACACTGGGGGCAGTTTTGGCTCTTTGTGGTGGATGGTGCTGTCTGCAGGCTCCAGGAGAGCTGGGCTTTGGCTTCAGCTGCAGTCCTGCCCTGTGGCTGCCTGTGTTTGCCCAAAGCCTCCCCATGGGGAAGTTTGCAGGGTGCTGCCTGTGGAGGGTGCCTGCTGCAGCCAGGCTGCTCCTGCAGATGTTGGAGTGGCCTGGGGGGGATGCCAGGCACACCTGGCAACGTGGCAGCTGCTCACCAAGGCCCCCATCCAAAACCTGCCAATGGCATGGATGGACTTCCCCTTTCCCATCAGCCTGATCCTGCTGCTGAGAAAACTGCTGGGAAAACACCAATTGACTTAAATGAGATGAGAATTAGGCCATCAGAAACAAGTTTCCAATTTATTTCATAGACAGTAGGGGTTTTTTTTTCATCCTTTGCTTATTCTTTTTAAAGTGAGGCATCTGGTCTGGATTTGATCTGTGACTTAAAGGGAGAAGAGCAGTGAGTGAAGTCCAGAATTTCATTTATCTTCTTACTCTCCTCTAAGGCAAGACATGGAGCCAAGTCCCCACTGTGGCTGCATGGCCCCATCTGCTCACTGAGCAGAGACCCATCTCCAGGGATTTATGATGTCCTGGACCCATCTATTGGAGGTTTAGCTTTTTTGAAGTCTGGAGATTTAGAGCTGGGTGTGCTGGACGTGGTGTTTTATTGGGCATTATTTTCTTTTTATCTCCCTGGTGAAATTTATGCCAATCCTACTTTGGTGCGTGCCAAAGTGGGGAATTGGTTTGTGATTGGTTCCTGCAACTCTGTATTCTTCTTTGCAACAACTTTAATTGAGTCTTAATTACTTAAATGTGATGTTTGTGTAACCTGTGACTTTAAAAGAAGGAAAAAGAAAAGCCTTGAGGGGACATTTTCATGCTTCTGGTTCCAGCTCCTTGGTGGCCCTTGAAAGGGATTGTTTTGGGGTTTTTTGAGGTGCAGCCAACAGAGCAGGGGGTTTATCAGAAGCACTGGCCCCAGGAAGGAAGGTTTCCTAGCTTGTTCCCAGCCTGTGGTGCTGGGTGTGCATCCCAGCTCACAGCACCTTCTGCACTTGAGCCTCCATGTCCTTGGAAAAGTGCTGGAACTTGTTCCCTCAGGGAAGGCAATGGACATTTTCCACACAGCAGCTGCAGGATCTTTAGTCACAGCTCTGGAACTTCTTAGGGCACCCCAGCTAAACATCAGGTTTAAGCCCTGTTTCTCAGTTTTTTGCTGCTTTCCTGTTTCAAGTTCATAGCAAATTCAAATACTTTCTGGCTGCAAGAGGAAATTTCCTTCCTTGTTGATAGAAAGAAGTACACCCCAAAATTCTTGCTCTTTGAAGCACTTTTCTTCAGTTCTTTTGCTTGCCAATTGTTTTCCTTAGCCTAATCTGTTCTTTGAATTTGTGTCAATCCACATCCAGCTTTTGCTACTGTAGTTTAAAACTGGAAATTGCATGAAATTCATCCTTGGTTTTGCTTATGAAATTGAAGCAGAGGGATGGAGGCAATGATTCTCTAACAAAAATACCTGTTCACTCCAGGTATATTTTGTTCACTTATTTTATTGCAAACCGTGTTACAGGAACTACACACACTTATTAGTCACAGCACAGTCTCACCTTGGATAGATTATCACTGTTTAACTCACAATCAACACTGATGAGTTTGCAATCTCCAGAAAGACTCATTTGCAAAAGTATGTACTGTAGGAGCCAATTTTGTAAGCAGATTTGGTTTTTAACGGTTTCTCTGGCTTGTTTCAGTTTACAAGCTCATTGTCTGTAATAAACTAAAACAAAATGTGTTCAAATGCCTCTTTAGATCCAGAAACTGTTCCATTGTCTGAACTTTCAGAGGCCTGGTCCTAAAACGGTTTGGGATTTTTTTTAAACCCATGGCTGGAGCACCAACCTTTCCCCCTCCCCCACACAGCCATACAAACCCACTCTTTACAAATAACTTCTTTTTCCTGTCTTCTTTCTCTTTCCTACAAATCTAGTGGCAGCCACATGCTCGTACCACCATGTTCCTGTATTTTTTTAAGATAACATTGGAGCTGTCATCAAAATAGAGCACTGAGATGGCATTGAGTTGTGTAGGAGCACAGCAGGGTTTCGGCACAGTCTCTGGGTTTATAAAGTGAACCTGGGGAATGAAAGCAGAGGCATGTTAAGATTCACTTTTCCCCTCTCCTCCCCCATATTCTTCTTTCCTGGGCAACTTTCTGCCTGTCCCATACCCTCACTCAGCAGCTGAGCTGTATAAATCTGGGATTCACTGACCCCTTCCTCAGCCTGACTCCAAATCCAGTTTTGGTGGCAGCACAGAGAGGATCCCTTCATTTTCCCAAGAGATGCTGACAGTGGGTCTGATGTCCTGCTCCTTCCTTCCCATGCAGTGGCACTAAACCCCCATTACAGAGTCTATCACAGGGCCCTTTCAAACCAGAGAGAGCCTGGCAATGCCTGCAGCAAAGACAGGGCCATTTCTGGCCAGCTACAAATTCAGGCCACTCAGCCAGACCTGGGGAGGCAGATGCTGCAGGCACCTTGAGAGCTAAGGCAGACCTTCCTTCCCTTGCTAGCTTTAGTGAGAGCCTTTTGTATGTAAATTTATTTCTGTCAGGTGTAACCCTGTGTTAGGAGATGGGGTGCACCTACCAGTGTCTGTACAATGGCATGGTTTGTAGCATTCATGTAGGAATTCAGGGGGAAAGCACATTCTCCTTCACAGTAATAGGCAGCGTAGCCCTCTGGAGCAATGATCCAGTCCTTGATGAAATTGAAGCCATTGGATTGTGGAGAAAAACAAATGCAGTGAAACAAAAAAAAAACCAACCAGCACATAAATCTAAATATTCATACACCCATGCACAGTTACAGTGGCCTGCAAAATAAAAATTTGGCCCCCTGGCCTTTCTAAAGCTCTCTTACAGGCCTCCAAAGTGCTTGCTCTTCCTGGAGGGACACAGCCCACATTGCAAATGTGCCCACAGAGTAGCTGAACATCTGGGTTTAAATGTTTATCCAGCTGGCTGTCCACAAGGACCACTTCACCCAGCAACACAATGCAGACACAAGCTTTCAGAAAGGAAAATGTCTCTAACCAGGCCTGAAAAAGTGGGTGGATGAAAATGGAGAGCTGTGTGTGCCTTCAGCACTGCCAGAGGACCTGCAGGGCCTCCAAAGGACCTGTATTTTGAGCTTCCAGCCAGCCCCACGCTAAATATTTGTACACCCAACTTAGCAGAAGCACTTCAGCATCCCAAAGGCAGTATACAATATCTTTCCCTTCAGGATTTAAAATAAAAAATCCAGTTGGTGGCTTGTCCTCCACTGCTGCAGTTTGATAAATGATGTGCCAAGGCAGCCTTGTCCCACCCTGTCACACCCAGCCCTTACCTGTCGCTCTGTTGGACACAAAACAATCAGGTAACTCAGGAGCTCAGCCACCAAGGCCGGGCAGAGAGCAAAAAGAGCCTCAGCCTCTCTTTATTCTTATATTGATACCTTTTTACAGACAGTTATGGATTGGACAAAGAGGTCACCACCTCTGAAATTCCATAGGGGAGAAACACAGCCCATCACATTCTCCAGCCCAGAAAGAAGAATGAAAAACAACACCCAAAGTACAAAACAATCCTTGGCCGGTTATAGAAACATGGATTGTTTACACAAAATCTGTGAGAGCCTTTGCTACCAACTCTAAACACAGGACTCTAAAAAATCAGGGCGACACTTACCTGCCACCCCAGGTCCCTGAAGCTGACGTAGAGCTCGTGTTTCTTGCAGGCCTGTCGCTGGTCACTGCTGCTGTTCTCTGCCAGGGGACAAAGGGGGACATGAGCCTGGGCTGCGCCAGCTCCCACAGCCCCCAGCAGGGAGAGAGGCATCACTGCTCGTCTTACAGCTCTTTATTTTAGCTGGTTTAATCATGTGATAATGGCTGGCTTCAGCATGTATGAAATGCACTTTTGGCTTTTTTGTGCCAAGCCAGAAAAGGCTTGGGAAAGTAGGTTTTTTATCTTTTTTTTTCCCCCCTGGACTTCCTCTGACCTCCTAATAGCAACATGCAGATCACTCTGATTATTGCCTACACACGAAAGGAGAATCAGTGCAGTTTTAAAGTTTTGTCCATCCTGGATATGTAGCCTGAGCTGGAGACCTAAGCAGAAGCACCAGAAAGAATGGCTCAGGAAGAATTTCTTCCCTGAAAGGGTGGTCAGACATTGCAAGGGGTTGCCCAGGGAGGTGGTGGAGTCCCCATCCTTGGAGGTGTTCACGGGACAGAACGTGGCACTCAGTGCTCTGGGCTGGTGACAAGGTGGGAACTGATACAAAGGTTGGACTTGATGATCTTGGAGGTCTTTTCCAACCTTAATGATTCTGTAAAAATATGATGGGAAGCTCTGCTTTCCTTCTGCCTCTCACAGCCTCTCCTTCCACTCAGTGAGGAGCTCCCAGAAGCAGCTGGGATTTGCTGCTGCCTCAGCAGAGCCCTGAGCTGTGGCTCCTGCTGGGACTGTCACCAAGGGCCCATTACTCTGAGGTATCACTTAATTAAGCCACATTTCCATTTCAAATGCCTGATGGAGTTTTCTTCCAAATTAGGAAGCACAGCTCCCCCCAGAAGAGCTGTGGTTATCCTGAGAATGAATGGGTTTTCATCTTCTGTGCAAGAAATTTGGGATTGCTATGCTATTTAGGGGCTAAACTTGAAACCACAAACCCTGAAAATGGACAGCATTTGGATCCAGATCCACTCATCACTTGCTAATGGTTGGATGCAATGATCATCCATTTCAAAATGAGGACTAATTTCATATGGGAGAAAAGGAGTTTTTGTGCTTGGGGAGGAGGTTAGATGCTTGGGGTTTTATTTAAAATTTGAATTAAGAAAATCCTTCAACTTAACATTCCTTCAAAGATACATTCCTTTTCCTGTT
Source organism: Drymodes brunneopygia (assembly GCA_013400955.1). Taxonomy (NCBI): domain Eukaryota; kingdom Metazoa; phylum Chordata; class Aves; order Passeriformes; family Petroicidae; genus Drymodes; species Drymodes brunneopygia. The sequence goes on along the minus strand of VZTZ01008451.1, from coordinate 75,584 downwards.
GTTTTGGGAATAACCCCTTATCCCACACAGTTTGATACCTGAAGGATTTTTTGCCTATATTCACAAGTATCAGCATGCACACTTGTGATGCTTTAGGTGTGATACTTTAGCCTGGTTTCTTGGTGTCCCCCAGGCCAGGAGACCAAACACCCCAGAAACGGGGTAGAGATAGGAGAGCAAACATTCTATTGCTGTGAGAACTCAAGGTCCCCTGGCAGGACAGATCCTGTAAACTGAAGTTAGCCCAGCCCAGCCCCTTATTGGGCCCTCTAGTTAGATATGCTAATGAGTAAGGTCTTTAATTGTACACTCGATTGGGGGGACGGGGCTGTTGTGACGCTGTCACCTGGACGGCAGAAGCATCGAATGGGATCCCATTAAATACCGAGGGAAACGACCCCCAACCCTCTGACCCTGCTTGAGCTTTGATTTCCTAACACCAGGAAAAAGGCATCAGTTTCAAACCAGTGATGGACCAAAGAGACAACAAACAAATAACGGGAGAGAAACCATTCCCACATCACACCACACCCACAAAGGTGGGCCCGGCCACCTGGGCTGTACCTGCCACGTTGGACACCCGGAAAGCCTCCTGGTTCTTTGGTGTTTTGGATCTGTTCTGGCTCCTCTGCTTGCCCCCCGTGGAGCGGATGCTGCGCAGGTGCACCTCGGTGGCTTTGAAGAAGGCCACGGTGAAGGGCTGCTTGTTCTGGGGGCCGTGCCTCCCGATCAGCCCCGCCAGCTTGGGGTTGATGCTCTGCCCTGCAAACACCACAGAGAGGTGAGAGAGCCTGCGGCAGCTGTGCCAGCAGCCAGCACAACTCAGGGCAGTGTTGCACTGTTGGACACGAAAGAAACATGTAGACTTTTTAGTAGTAGGTTAGGAACTATTAGGTAGGACTAGAAAAAAGGGGGTTGCCGTTCTTTATTCTCTCCTTTTTTATATCTTTTTTAAGACAATCATGGATTGGTTTATGAGGTTACTACTTCTACAATTTTACAGGGTAAAGACATAGTCTATCATCTTTCTCCGCCTTAGGGGAAAGGAATGAAAAACAATTTAGAAGTTTAAAACAACCTAGGCCAGTTACAAAAGCAAGGACTGTGTTTATAGAAAATGCATGAGAACTTCTACTATAGAAGTAAAAACATAGAACACTGCGAAAACCAGGGCAACAGGGCAGAGCTGCTGCCTGCTCAGGGTCACTCCTGGCCATGGCATCAACCCGCCAAAGAGCTGGATTTAATCAGCAAACCTGCTTCTGACAAGAGCAGCTCAGCACAGCTCATTTTATATCTGCATATAAGTTACATAAAATAGTCCTACATGTAATTATTTTACCCCAAATGCGCTTCGCATTAACTTTTCCCGCATTCTTTAGAGGGGTTTCTTTAAGTTCACCAACCTATAATTTGAAGTGATCCTGTAAAAAGGAACCATAAAACTCAGCCCATAGGAACACTAAATTCCCACTGGAAGGTTATTAGCTTAAAATAAAAATGCCTTGTATGAAATGCTGACAGAGTTCCAGATATACCTTAGCTGAGAGGAACAAATGTTTGGAGACATTTTGCTTATTGCTGCATCGTGCCACCACCATACCTGATAACTTTGTACAAAACTTTGATTATCATCCCTGTGCCCTTCATTTTGGGCTTTAGAATAATTTTGGTAAAAGACAATTAGTTGGCTTCTCTGTAGAATTAAATCAGTTATTTACAAAAAAGGCAAGGAGAGAGTGGCAGTGGGAAATTCAATGTTTCTCCCTGTTGCTGTGAAAGGATGTCTCGGTGCTGCTGTGAAATGTAGAGGTGATATCCAGGATTATTCTGTCCCAAGGTACTGAGTGCTGCTGCTAAATCCAAGTTATGTTAATGGCTTTGTCATCCTTTTGCTAAGGACAGAGCTGGGCCCTGTCAGCCACAAATCAAACGTGCCAAAGGACAGCTGACACTTCCCTGGAGAAGCCCTGCAAGGCAGCCTGGCCAGGGAGAGCAGGCAAAGGGCTCTGAGTTCACTTATTTTGTATGATTTTTTTAAAAATAGACTGTATTTGCTTCATGATTACAGATCATGTAACAGCAGATACAAAGAAAGTTGAGGGGTTGATTTATTTTGGTTCTTACCTCACTTCAAGCCTTGCCCAAGCATGTAGTGTTGCATCAAAATCCTGCTGTGTTTACAGCGTAGGATTTTCATGTGAAGTTCAGGTAAAAGCAGCTGTTAGTGCACACAGTTGGTCTAAATCCAAAATGGGGAGCAAGGAAGGACAAGTCCTTGCCATCCCAAATAGAATGAAAAATTCATGTATATGGTGGAAAAATGTGAGTGCAAAGGTCTGCTGCCAGGGAAATTGGGTACAGAAGACAAGCAGACAATCAGCCCCTGTATCTCTGTATTTACTTTTTAAACACTGCAGTTGGCTTTTCTAACTTTTAATGACAGACTGATCAAAGTATTTTGTTAATCCATTTGGAGAAAGCAGCAAGTTACTTCACAAAGGAGTGAAATTAGAAATTCCCAGTGATAAGTACATTCTCATCTCTTATTTAACTCAACTAAAATTAGGAATATGATTTATTTATGCACTCCAGAGAAATCTAGCTGTGTTTGTTTATATCTTTGAAAGCTCTGTGATAGGTCTGGTTGTGTTAAGGGTCCACCTCTAATTGCTGCAGCACAGCAGACAGGCTGACCCTAAATGTGTGCAAAGCTGCAGCATTTCCCTGGTTGTAGGATCCTGAAAAGCCTCCATTGAAATCTGTAACACATTTACAAACCAGCTGTCTTTTCCTGCTTATGCTGAAAACCAGGACTGATTTTGCTGTAAAACCACGAGGTGAGGCTGGGGGAGGACACAGAGATAAGGCTTTATCAGGAGAAGAGTGTGAGACTGTGGAATCCATAGTGCTTAGAGATACTCAGCCTTTTCCCAGCTCTCACTTTTCTGTGCACCCTGGACAGGGTCTTGATGGTTTTTCTGTATTTGAACCACAATTAAACAAATGTGCCGTGGTCAAGGACACAACTGTGCTGCCAGGTGTTTTGTTTAGGAGGCAAACTGGCGACTAAAAACAAGGACAAGTGCTTGAAAAGGGGTTCAACTTGTCTTGGCTGTCCTTTAAGTGTTAAAATTAACTTGAAATTGAATCTTAGTCCAAAATTGGCAAAAGGTTTTGGGGTGGGGACGGGTAACTTCTGTTGTGAAGCTGTTTCTTTGTATCTGTGTTTGGGTTTCTGCATTCCCCGATCCCTCAGAAAGGGCAGGTTAAAACAAACCCTGTGCACCTCTCTGTGCAGCCTCACAGGAGTTAAATCACCTTTCATGTAAATGACTCTCTCTAGGTTTCCTGGTCCAAAGCTGCTTTGCAGACCCTTTATGCAAAATGCTGCTTGCTGGAAGTCTGCAAGTGTTGCATGAAAACCAAGAGCCAGTGGTATCACAGATGCATATCTGGAGAAAGAAAGCATGTCCTTAGATAACTAGTGGCAGAATATTTATAGGAGTTTTGAGGTGGTTTTTGCTTAAACCACTCCTGTGGGGCAGCCAGGCAGTTCCAGATGGTCCCAGGTCCTGAGAACTCCCAGAAAATCCAGGATATTTGCACAAATCTCCAAGTGAGCATCAGGAGTCCTTATTTTGAGACAAAGCAGCATGGATTTTTGGCTAAGGTCTGATTAGGAAAACTCTCTGCCTGATTCCTTTCTGGAGATGTTTCAGAGCCAGGTCTCCCCACCCATTCCCAAACCTCACAGGTTTGTACCACACACTGGACCGTGGAGTCCAGACCAGATGTGGCTTTACCAACCATTTTTACTGACACAGAGGAAATTCAAAGGGTTGCTGGCTGTTTTCTGAGTTGGAAAGGACTTCTGTGCCAATGGACACCAGCCTCCCACATCACCCAGTGGTGTCTTTTTGCACATAGCAAAGTTTATTCCATTTTCCTTGTCTGGATTGCATTACCTGCAGATTAGCCAGCAGTGTGTGCATTAATTGATGGGGATGTGTGCTCAGCTAATACTGGAATGACTGCAGGCAGCTCATCCCTCTGCTACAGCTTCTGAGTACATCCTGAACCCCCATCATGTCTGTGGGCTGCTGTCTTAGGCAAAACCAGGAAAAACGGGTTTAAGAAATCTTGTTCAAAGGAAAGACTGCTGAATGCTTAGGGAATATTGTACCTGGAACAGAGACTCCCTGTTTGCTGCTGGGTGTGACACTCACCATCAATGCCTTCCACGGAGAGCTGCAGGCCCAGGTTGTGCTGGGGATTCACCACCCAGTGGTTGCTGGTCGCGGTTATGTCGAACACCAGCCACCCTTCCTCTGCAGCCCAGATCGTCCTGGAGTCCAGCAGGAACAAATCTGAATCCCTGGAACAAAGAAGCAGAATTCTCAGTCAGCCAGGATTTCCACTGGAGTCTCCACAAACATCCTTTAGGCAGAGCATGGGGTTGGGATTTCAGCGATAGGCGGAGCTGGACTGGTGTGTGCTCCCCTCTGATCACTCTCAGATGAAACTTTTCTCCTCTTCTCTTCTTCTCTTCTCTTCTCTTCTCTTCTCTTCTCTTCTCTTCTCTTCTCTTCTCTTCTCTTCTCTTCTCTTCTCTTCTCTTCTCTTNCTTTGTCTCTCCTCTTCTCTTCTCTTCTCTTCTCTTCTCTTCTCTTCTCTTCTCTTCTCTTCTCTTCTCTTTTCTCTTCACAAAGGGAGGATGGGTTGAAGCACAGTTGAGGTGGTTTGGAGTTACTTTGCTGTTACAGTTAACCTTGAGCTCCTGATGCAGCTTCAAGAAACGCTTGCCAGGCACAGATCTGCAGAATTACTGTTTGCCTATGCAAACCCTGTAATTGGGCAGACAATGCTGCTCATTAGCCTTTCCACACATAATTTCCTGATTTTTATGCATAATTGTAGCATTGGTGCAAGCCAGCTGGAACACTGGTGTGCATATATTAACATGTGTAATAGTTTTTTTTTAATTTGCTCATCTGAGGTTACAGATAACTGATGGAGGCACAACCCTCTGCACAGTCTGGTCTGCACTACTGTGGGTCACAATCTTCTTTCAATTCATTGCTTGGGGTTTCTTTTAAAGGTCACTGCTGAGTTACTCTAGCTGAAGAAATAATATCAGAAAGTGAAAAAGATCCTAAATAGGGAGATCCTGTCCTTTTGAAAAAGGTGAAATTATTTCAGATTTACAAGATGTTTCCTGGCAAATTTCTGAAAAATTAAAATTTGAGAAAACACAGAGTGTCTAAAGGAAGGAATCTTCTGTTATCAGAAAAGAAAGAGATAAAACTCAGATAAAAAATGGATAGTGTTGCAGTTCTTTTATAAAAAATGACTCTAAAAGAAGAACAAAGACACATGGTGGAAGTGTCTAGACAAGTCCTGTAAGAGCTGCTTTTGTACCTACAGTGAACAAACACGATAACTTGTTCAAGTGTAATTATATCCTTTTGAATGGAGAACTATCCTTGAAAAACCCTTTAATCACATCCTCAAAGCTTTAAAGAAGGCCCTATGAATTTTGTCACTATGGATTTGTCAGTGCAAATACATATTTAGCTTAGTTTATACAGTGCCTCTTGTTTGCACGAAACACCAAGTGCTCACCACTGAATCTGAGGAGAGCTGTTGGCATAAAGGCTTTTGACTCACAGCTTTTAGTGATTCTTTTCCCTTGGAGACACCAAGAAATGAGAAGCTTTTGTCCCACACAGAACAGGAATGGAGGGATTTTTGCAATGCTTTTACTATTTAGCTTTCCTTTCAACCTTTGTGGGCCAGAGTGTGTAAGAGATGATGCTTTCCTCCGTGAGCTAAGGGATGTCACCACTCACCTCTGACTCTGTGCTGGCTTACATGAAATTAAATTTCTGAAACGAGTTCCTGCAGAGCACGTGAGCACACGGCCCAGGGTGTACAAGAAGAGGGTTCTGTGTTTCCTCCCTAAAGCAGGAGAGATTTGGATACCCCACGGCTGAATATGCAGCCGGTGCTGCTGAGAGTGCAAAGTTCTGGTTTGTGGAAGAAGCCCTATAGAATTGGGCTTGCTGAAACACTTCCTTGCTAAGGCAGAGGGGATCCTAAGGGAGAATTTCAGAGGATGTCTGGGAGCCAAAGTGGGTGGCTCAGGAAGGGGCCGTGGTGCAGGGAGGCAGGGGCTCAGTGCAGGTGTTGGCAGCTCAGTCAGCTTTGCTGAGTGCTCCCAGGAAAACCAAAGTTAAACAGGATGGATAACCCCTCCCACATTAGTTACAGGAATGCAAGATGCTTGAACTCTAACCAGGGGACAAATTTCGTGGGGTTTCACCCCCACCCAGGAGCAATGGCCCTGTTCCCACAGCACAGAACACCTCCCACCCTTCCCTGTTTACAACACACAGAACCAAACACATCCCAGAGGAGCCAGGGACGAGGGAGTTGCATGGATTGCCCTGTTCCAGTGGCTGAGGCCAAGTTTCCAGGAGTAAAGGGTTTTTCTATTCACACACTACATTATCCAAGCATGGTCCCTGACTGGAACTCATGATTCACACAAGGTTTAGTTAACAGGGACTTGGCTCACTTGGTTTTCCCCCCCTTGTAGTTTGCAGGTTGATGATAGTAGCAATAATGATAATTATTTTTGTTGTTGTTTTAGCCACTGCTCAACTGCAATATTGTTACTCAGAAAAACCAGCCTTTAAGCTTCCCATGCTGACATGATGCAATCGGGGTAACCAGACAACATGAGGCATCAAGTACCAGGGTGAGTCAGGCTGGGAAATTGTATAATGCGTTTGTTTTCCTGTAGTTACAGCAATGTGCAAACAATAGGCCTGGAGGGGAAGCCTGAAGTGAGACAGATCAAAGGGACCCACTGAAGGGAAATGTCCTTCCCACACACACTCAGAACATTTGGACCCCCAAAAAGCCCCGTGTCAGATGCTCTTTGGAAGAGTTCAAGCACTCCTGGATTAGGGCTTTCAGCAGTGGTCAAGGGTGGGATACAAAACCTCGCTGGTGTTACAAGCAGAGGCTCCTGAGATTGTCTCCTGCTCTGATGAGAAGAATCCTCTCATTCTTTTCAAAAAGAACAACTTCCTTTAAGTGGAATGTCCTGCTCTCCAAAGACAAGGCAAACAGCATTAAATCACCAGCTAATAGACAGCCAGCCCTCGAGATATCCGTGTTGGACAAGACATGGTAAACACAGCAAAGAAATGTTATTCTGCTAAGACTTCAACAAAGTTTGCTCTGAGGGCTCCCATCTAATGACTTGTCACAGAAGATAGTGCTGGATAAGTCTAACTAATGTGGCTGCTTTGGGTTTCAGCTGTGAGATAAAGATCTGAGCACAAAGAGAAAAGGTTTCCAGTGCACATCTCACTCCTGTACCTCACCTATCAACTGTGTACTCACAGAGCATGTTCTTGGAGCGATGTGAATGATGACTCTGCAGCAAGGAGGCAGAAAAACCCTTTGGTTCCTTGGCCCTGCATTCAGCCCCTTCATTTTAGAACTTCAGTGCATGCAAGAAACCATCCTGAACCTTTTTCCAGAGCAAGAGATAGGAAAGGCACATGATCCTCCTTTTACAAAAAAATTAAGCTGGGACATGGAAATGTTAATGTCCAGATTAGAGTTACATAAATTATGAAGTCTGGATCCAGACCACAAGTATGTTTTGTTGAGACCACATCAAAATGGCTCAGCGTTCAAAGAACTGACATCAGCGGGAGTGTCAGAGCTTTTAGCAGTGATAAAAGTTGGGGCTTTCTGCTCCAAACTCAAGCATCAGGCTCTCAGTGGAGCCTGAGATGAGGACAGGAGGTTGACATTTGCCTGCTGATGTCTTTGGTAGTGTCTGGCACTGGATGCCAGACAGGAGAGTCACCTCCCGTTAGAAAGCACTCCCAAGATTTTGTCTACAGGTCAAATAACTGCTGTGTGGTCTGTGAAACTTCCTCAGTGAACTTGTTTTCTGGGCCCAGGGGTGAGTAACATGTCCTGCAGTGTGAGGGTGGCTGGGCAGGATGCATGTGAGATCGTGTCTGGGAAGCAGCTGGAGCTATGGAGGTGGAAGGGCTGAGCTGCCAAAGGGCTGATGGTGGTAAGGAATGGGATCACAAATATTTAGTGAAAGAGAAAAGGGCTGGAAGGAGTGAGGATTGTAGGGATGAGCACAGAAATAAGAGAGCATGAGTACAAAAAAGTCAGGGAAGAGTATCCTGAAAGGAAATTGTAAGGAAGAGAGTTGCAACAGGGCAACTCTAAAATAAGATAAAGGATTAAAAACCATGAAGCTTCACGAAAATATAATGTATGACTTCTTTGCCTTTTGCTGGGGTACTTTTTCTGTCTCTAGCATGCAGTTTGGTTTGAAGCCATAAACTCTAGAAACATATCCAAAAATGAGAAGTGCTGCGTCTGCCCTGATCACCTTCCCTGGTGAGTTGGGGCACAAGGAGAACATGGATGAAAACATGAGAGAAATTCTGCATTAGCAAGAGAACAGGAGATGAAACCCTGCATTTGTAGACTATAATGCTGTAAGGTCTACACTATTTTAGGGCACTCCTCTTGCCAAACAGTCCCTGCTTTTCCTTCTGTTTTCTTCATTCACTGTCCCCATCCCCCTCGTCAGACCTGTTATTTCAAGCTGCTGGTTGACAAGTGGTAGTAAACACTAATGAGCACTTCCAAGTGGGATAAAAATAAATGGGAAAAAGGACAGGCAGCAGCAGTGAAGGTGACTCTTGGCAATTTCCATCACACTGCAAGACAAGGTGATTTCTGTGACCAGCCAGCACTCTGTGCTGGGGGCAGCCCCAGAGCCCTGGCTCACCTGGCCCTGTCCTGGCAGCAGCAGCTCCTGCTGTCCCCTGCCTGCATCAGGCAATCCCCCAGCCCAAAGAGCCCACCTGGCAGCTGTGCTGCCCTGATCCCTCCCTGCTACCTGCAGCAAATCCAAACCTGTCAGTAACCATACAGTGACACCTTGCAACAGCCTTTGGATGGCTTTACAAGTGTGGGTTAACCCTCCTGCTTCTGTTTTAAAGTAGGAAACACTTGAGGCCTGGATATGTTGAATTCTTATTGATTCAGAATGTAAACCACAGCGTCTAAGCCAGGAGCACAATCCTCTCTTCTTGATTCACATTCTAACCCTAGAGGGGCTCTTTGGGTCACAGGGACAGTGCAAGTTTTCCAGCAGGCAGCCCCAGGACAGAGCTGGCATGGAGGGAAGAGGGTTGTTCACATCCAGGGTTGAGAAGGAGGGAGGAGAAGGCAGAAAGGGCATCCTGGGAGGGTGAGAGGAGATGTGGGGTAAGCAGACATCTGTTTGGATTAAAAACCTGCCATATCCAGATTCCAGTTTGCTTGGTGTCATTGCTTAAAGTCAGCTGCAGCTGTCCAAAGACAAGCTTAGGAAAATATTTTTCAGACTTTCCTACTTTGAGAGGGCCCCAGGATCTCCCTGGGCCTCTCCCTGGCACGTTTGCAACACCCTCTGTACACAGACCTGGTGCAGCCCTCCTCCCACACCTTCCCTTCCCTGTGCCTGGGATCCCCTGCTTATCCTTCCCTCTCCCTCCCCACTGATAAAAGCCTTCCCCACTGATAAAAGCCCTCCCCACTGATAAAAGCCTTCCCCATGCCCCCAGGCAGGAGCCACCAGCCAAACACAGCCTGAGGGCTCTGCCAGGTGAAGGGATGTCCACAGCAGGAATTCAGTTTGCTGGAGATGTTTTCCAAGGATTGGTCTGAAAACTGGCTGTACTGGTAGTGAAACAGACCTGTGTGAATTCTGCTGGATCTGGGGAAAAATTCAATTCACTTTAAAATTTCAGCAGATTCTTAATTCTGTTTTGTGTGCTTCTAGTAGCTGTGCTGCCTTTCCTACACAGTGCTGGAGAAGGGTAAGATCTAGGTCTCAAAGGCTGATTAAAAGTGGCAATGGGAGTTTGTTACTGAGATGCAACACGTTTCCTAAACCTGAAGCCTCTTGTAAAAATGGAGTTGAGAGAAATGAGGTTATACACAAATCTCTGACACTTTCTATGCAGCTGTTTCTGCTCAGCATCCAAGGGCTGTTCATTAGTGCATCACTTACCCCAGCAAGGACCCACTGGGGTACGCAAAATGCCTCCTGCAGCTCCTCAAGTGCATGTGAAGAGTTGTGCCTTGCTGAATTCAAGATTTGTTGGGTTTTGCAGGCTGCAGTGGCTTTTAGGAATGGTCTGAAGGAGAAAACCAGATACAGTTCTGCTCTTGGGGAGCTGCAGGATTTCCAGGCTGAAGTTCCCTTGCTACTTTGCTGAGAGATAAATGTAGTTATCAACTGAGGAGCAGATAAATCACCAATAAATTATAGTCAAAGTTATTGTCAGTATTTGCAGATACTGTCCTGGTGCTGGGGCACATCATTAAATCAAACTGTGCAGTGCTGCACCATCCCCAGAACAGCCACACTGAGACTTAGAAAAGCTCCAAAAAGGAGGCACATCTGCTTTATGGGATGGGTGGGCCTAAGCCTTTCTTAGGGACTGGAATTACATGTTTCAACCCACAACATGGAACCAGACTCCAGAGAGTGGCAGAACGGGGTCTGGAGAGGGGCTCAGGTTTGATCTGGTGCAGCAGTGCTGCAGTTTGGAGCTCAAGCTAAAGCATTCCAGCTGCGAGGCAAACCCAGGAATGCACCCTGCAAGATGTGATTTTTCTGTAGGGCTGGTAACATGAGCATTCAAATCACTGCCTTTGAAGCCCGTGAAATCCATAATGGCCACAAAGTGAACATGTAACTACATTTCAATTACCAAAGGCTGGTCAAATACCTGGTTTTATTCTCTCCAGTAACAAAACTCCCATCGACTTCAAAGGGATTGGGATTCACTCTGCAGTGCAAGTGCTGGGTTCGACTGAACAGGAGATGTAACTTTGGGATGAGGTATTTCAGCTTTAAAAGGTGAAGACAGAAAAGCAGGATGGAGCTCTGAGCTTTAGGGCAGCTCTACAGTCTGCATTTTTCTGTAGCTCCAGGTGAATAAACCGAGGGCTATGCCCTGACTGAGCACTGGGATCTGCTTTGCTTTCCCTCCTTTTCCAGGAGGGAGCACCTGGGTCCCCAATGCCACCCTCAGCTCCCACTGAGAAGGGTTTGTCCCCACAAACATGGGCTGGATGTCCTGCTGCTCAGCACCTTTCTCAAGCCAGTTACTGGCTTTGTAAAGAAAGCTTCCACTCCCCTTCCCAAACTTTTGGGTGAGTGAGCCACGAAGCCCAAACAGAAGTTGGACGTGAGTCACTGGACTTTGAGTTATGCACTGGAAAGCTTTGAGACATGTTACACCAGTTAAAACATCATCAGTATTTGTGATATTTGGGGCGTTTTTGTTCATGAATGTACTTGTTTGCCTAAAGTGAATAACTGATGCTGTGTGCCTGAAGAATGCTGTGCATGCCTTTTTATGAAAGAGATGTTGCCAGTTTGGAGAGCTTGCCTCGCAATGAAAGATTTGGAAAAGTCAGAAAGAATATTTGATCACTCAGCCTGATTTCCCACAAACACCTGGAATGATATCTGCAGTCTGACAGAGATGTAATTTCTAGTAGTCCAAGTCCAAGTGGAATCTCTTCTGCTGCAAAGGACAGGGCTGGGCTCTCATTTTTACTGTCAGGGTTGTTGGGTTGAGCAGGTGGATGGGGGAGAGCTTCTACCCTTCAACCATTTGTGCTGTTGAGGGGCAGGATTTCAGGAATATCTGCTGGGGGTGCAGCTGTTGCTCTGGAGACACCTAAGCCTGTACTTTTCACTGACAATGAAGTGCACACAAGAGATGTTGCTGGTTTGATGCTCCAACCTGCCTGAACTCGTGAAGTCATTAACTGCTGAACTGCTCATACCTCTGCTTCATGTGAGCTGAGGGCACCATCACACCCTCCACACTGGAGGCTCACCTGTGGTTTATCTGAAAACCCTGCCTTCAGCACATCTCACAGAGGAAAATCTCTCCAGCCACCCTCAGCCTGGGCTCTGCAGCTCTCCCTGTGCCGTGTGTGGCTCTGGGAGTTGTCCTGCTCTCTGCTGGGTGTGAGATGATGCTGAGCTGCCCCTGGGCAGGAGCTGCTGTGCCTGGGGCACTGCACAGGAGCAGCACCAGCCTGGAGAACCCCTGGTGCTTCAGGGGTTCTCCAAAGGCAATCCCAGCAGTGCTGGTGTGCCAGCAGAAGAGCTCTGGGAGAAGGAAACCCAAAGGCAGCAGAGGTTTCCCTGCCTGCCTAGGGGGGAGGGTTTGGCTTTGTTTTGCTCCTGTTGCTAACAACGTCAGATGGGGCTGACTCTCCAGGCTCAGGATGGGACAAACAGCCAAGGAAGCATCAAAGTGGATGGGTGTTTTTTGATCAGCACTGCAGAGAGTTTGTTTTCCTTCTCCACTTGCCCAATGACACACTGACTTGGATGACTGGGCTGTGACAGAGCCGGGTGGAAAATGTCAGTGGAAAAATGCAGAAAAAGAGCAAATATTTTTACAAATGTTAGTGACAATATTTTTACCTTTGGTCAATCCAAACCGACAGGAATATTTTTTCAGGACAAACTGTTCAAAATTCACCATTGCCTGTGCCAAAATGTATGCAAAAGGGGAATATGCATGAACACTCATTAAAAATAGTGTTCCTGTGGTGAATATGATGCAGTGAAATTGCATCTAATCTTGTGGCTGGAACATCTGTATAATTAGCAAGATTCCTCACCTCTTCCAGACAGTGGTTCATGTATATGCCTGCCCTCTGCATTCATTTCTTTTTCCCTTTAGAAATAGGAATTAGTGGAGGAGACAGTTTGCAGGAGCATTTGCTGCTCCACACACAATCTATCCTTTACCATCCTCTCTAAACAAAGTTGTAACAAACCTGTGGGTGCACCACTGTAAAATTAAGATATCAGACCTCGTTCTGACTCTGTCAGTAAGATTCCTAGTGGGCACCTCACTCATCAGGGCCTGAGGGAGAACTTCCCTGGCATCTGATGAGGAAGGTCATTTACCCAAGAACAGTTTCTGGCAATTCCCCAGTGCCCTGGCACACAGGCTGGTGCCTCTTCCTCTGCCAACACATCTACAGTTTCTGCTCTTCCCAAGACCAGAAGGTCATCCCTGCAGGTTTGTACCTAAATAACCTACTCAGGAAATACAGCAAAGGGAGGCTGCTGCCTCTGGAACAAGATGGAATAAGCTGAAATGCTAATGGCAAGCAGGACATCTGATGGGTCCTGTGCACAGTTCTGGCTTGTTGCCCTCCAATTTAAAGAAGACCTGGCTAAAATGCACAATTTGAACTATTGATAAAAATAGATTGATTTTAGCGCGGTCCCCAAACAGTGCAAATAATTGCATCATTAGAAATGCCAGGAGAACTGTGAGTTTTAAGCTATAAAATCAGAATTTCAGATGTGGAAGAAAACACACCAGTGGTTAAATATTTTTGCCATCCAGCAAAGCCAGTAGAAAGTCTCACCATTAAAAAAAGTTGACAAGCTTTCATGACATATTTCAATTTTTTCTGTATTTTTATTAGCTCTTATAAAACTATAAAGCCAGAGTCCTGATTATACTTTTTTTCTTACCCTTTTGGACTTTTCACTTTTTAAATCCCTAGTGTTTCCCTTTTCATAAACCTAAATTAGGACTGTAGTATTATTAGCCCATATTTAGTAGTCCTGAAGAATAACTTCTGACTAGAATGTGACTGTAAATACTTTTCACGTAAATAAATGCCATCTCACTTTTGGTAGGACTTGTATGTGAAAGAAATATGTGCAAATGAAACTAAGTGCCTTTGATAAGTGGTTTGGGATTGCTGATTAATTGGAACTAAAACCAGATGAGAAAATTGAACATATGTTCTTATTCAAGTTCCCTGGAGGATTAGTCAGGGAGCTTGGCATACATTAATAATTGCTTGGAAGGGATTTAATAGCTCATCTTGTACTTTTGCACATGCAAAACAATCAGTCAATATAAAAAGCATGGTGTCATCTGTCTTTGTTAATTAGGGAGCTCAAATGCCTTTGATAATAAGGGCTAGTAATTAAGCTACAATTCCAAAGGAAGCATTTGGGTTTGCCACCTCAGGATCCATCAGAGGCAGCAGGAAGGGGGAGTACTTGCAGAAATCTTGAAATATTCCTGGTTTGTGATAGTTTTCCTGCACTAGCACAGGGCCAGGCAGCAGGAAGAGGGGAGTACTTCCCGAAATCTTGAAATATTCCTGGTTTGTGATAGTTTTCCTGCACTAGCACAGGGCCAGGCTGCTGAGTGCTCCCAGAGGCTGGAGCAGGAGTGCTGGGGATGCTCCCTGGGCCACGGGGAGGCTCACAGGGCACCTGTCCCCGTGTCACAGCACACGGGAGCCGTGTGCCTGCTGCAGCAGCATCGCTGAGCTCTCTGCACAGCCCCGATCCAAACCCATCCTGCTGATGGCACCAAGACCCCTGAAAGCACTGGATTAACTCCCCGCAGGAACAAACCGTGCTGAGCTTCCCCTGGGGTGTCCCTGCGGGTCGCTCACCTCCCCGGGTGCTCCTGCAGGACCTGGTAGACGCTGATCTGGAAGGTCTCGTTGTCGAAGCGCTCGCGGATGAAATCCTTGTAAATCCTGAACTCGGCCGCCGTCACCGCCTCCCCCTCGGGGATCCGCGAGAGATCAAACCTGAACTCTCGGTAGTGGCAGCGCTGATGGTGAAACTCTCTGTCATGCTCCACTGAAACAGAAAACGGCCCATTAGGCACCTGCTTTGTTCCCCTTCCCCTCGCCATCCAACACGCTCCCGAGTTGCCACAACAGAGAAGGGCAGGAATATCTGATTGCAGCATCTCACGGGCTGCTCAGCTCTTTAAGGCACGGAGGAAATACCTGCCTCTATCTGGGCTATTATAGGCATATATGTGTTTATCAGGCTCCCTTTGGAACAGTTTCACAGTTGGCTGGTACAGGGGGCCATTGTGTTTTAATGATTTTTGGCAGCTTTGCGCTTGACAAGTGACTCTGGACATTTGCCACCGATAACGACCGAGCCGCTGTGGGAAGGAGCTGGGACAAACAGATGGGGCTTTTCAGGAGTGCTGGTTCTTGGCCTGGCTCAGCTTCTGACAATCACACACACACACACACATACCCACACACTATAGACACAAATTCCAGCCCTTGAGGCTTTTCATGCCCGTGACCCACATTTGGTGCCAGCTGAGCTCATCACAAGCTCACGGCTCCGCTCTGTAGGGTCAAAGCTTTCATTTTAAAGGATCTTTAGTGATCAGGGTTGTGAGGCAACTGCTCAAAGTGAGGACCTACTTCCACCTCCCAGCCCTGGCTGGGAAACAACAAGTGCCAGATCCTCCCAGGCCAGGGTTGGGGTGTGTGCTATCCCACGGGGTGACAGGTCTGCCTGTCCCCTGATGGACAGCTGGTGGTCCCAGGTAACCCTGCTTGTGGGTCCGGAAGCAGGGGGTCAGTGTTGGGAGGAAACAAAGGCTTCAAGCCAGTCCTCCAGCAAGGGGGAGGAGAGGTGTCAGTGCCCCAGCCCAGCACAAGAGGCAAGGCACCCTTCTTGGAACAAATTCCAAATTAAACAGACAAGTCAGACAAAGGAAAAGGGGGAAATGGAAGTATAAGAGGATGAACTGACTCCCCCAAGGTCACAACGCATGACATTTTAAGAGCTGAGGTTTGAACCAGGGACTTCCTATATGTCCCAGTCCTGTCGTCTGTCCACTTGACCTCTCTGCAGCTTGACTGCACAATTCAAGTAGTTAGCTCTGAGATTTCCTTGGCAAAGAATGTGTGTCTTTCTACAGGCCTGATTTTCTTCTGGCAGCAGCAAATCCATTGTGTAAATCCATTGACTTAAAGGGAATTACTCCTGAAAAAAGGAGTTTCAAGCCCGAGTCTGGAAAGTGCTGCTTAAATTTACAGCCCTGCATGGTACAAACGTAGATCAGCACTGGCTAGGGTGTCCCTGTGGCAGGGACAGGGCGTGGGAGGCTCTGGGAACGGGGCTGTGTCCAAGCATGGAGCAGGTTCAGAGCTGCTTTGCTGGCCGAGGTTCAGTCGTTGGCCATGGACTCTTCCTCCTCTCTCACATCCCTTCTGTGAGGAGTCCAGTTTGCCACTGTGTGATTGCTGCTCAGGGAAATGCTTCAGAGCTCTCTTACTCATAGCTGGGATTCATCTTAGAGGAGGTTTTTAGGTATGAAACTTCTAAACTTTCCCAGACAAAGGTGATTAAGTTCAGCAATTGGTTTTATAGGTTGAGCAGTCTCTGTTGCACCTCTACCAAAACATCTCAGGGTGATCATTCAGTGTCTCCTACCCTGATGTGGAGGAATATTGTGAATATTCACCAGTGTCTGTAAAAGACTTGGCAGGCTACAACTGCCCTGGACGTGCTAGCAGCACTACTAAATGTGCCTCAATCCCTTTCCTCCAAAGTGCTCCTAATAGAATAAGATATAAAGAGCATGATTTCAGTTTCAAAGGAATTTGTCTGCACCTGAATTAAAAGGGAACTTTAATATGGAATCACTCCTTTAACCACAAATTTAAAAGAATGAATATAATGCTGTGTGGGTTTAGTTGCAGCTGTTAGCAGTAGGATGTACAAATTTGATTTTCTTCCAAAGACATTGGAAGGCTGAATTTCCAGAGGAAGCTGGGTGCAGTTTTTCAGGACGTGTGTGATGACAACTGCATCAACCAACACTGGCCTTTAGCTGCACTTTATACACAAGGTCTGAAAACAAGCACATGAAGATGAAACTTTTTGGGGTGCTGCTAAAGTTCACAGCAATTCCCATTGCTGAGCCCTAGAAAAAAATGTGTCCTGTTAGCATGAAAAATTAACGGCCAGGGTAATAAAATAAAGAGCCCCAAAGTCTGAACTTTCCCATGCTTTGCAGATGTTTGGATATAGGGTTTTGGCCTGAGCCATCTTTAGTGTTAAAGCAAACATTCCTGTGGCTATAGTCATTAAGATCATGAAAATATGTGGATATGTAACTGAAGAAAGAATCCCAAGAAACCCTTCAACTCAGTGTTTATTGTTTTTCCCCTTTTTCTTTGCACTCTGGACCTATCTGCTGACCCAGAAGTAACAAATCCTTTCAGAACTAATTTATGAGAAACACTGACCCTGAATCAACATCTGTTAGATGACTGCAGTAAATCTTATTACATAATTAAACACCAAAATCTATGTTAAAAATAACGTTAAGGGTCTGACTCGAACTCATAAAAGCAAGACTCTTCATTATGAAGGCTGAAATCCTATCCCCAAGTCATGCTGCTGTGTGCTGGTATTTGGGAACATATGGTACAGTATATCTGATCAAGCACTTTTTGTAGACCCCTGTAATACCTTAAGCACAACAGCACGGGGTAAGCAGGGGAGAATTCAAGGAGCCTGAGTTTCCTGGGTTTGATGGGTGTTAGACCTCTGACAATGCTGCAACTGGGTCATTTCCAGTTAATTACCTGCGGAGCTGGAAGGGGGGAGAGTGGGGGGAAGAGCTTAAAAAAAAGGCAGGGGGGAATAGTGGCATTTTAAGTGTTCACTGAAACAATCAGAACTGCTGCAGCTCTTTGGGTGTGACTGTAGTTTCTCCATTAGATTCCTAAAATCCATGTTCCCTACTGACACAATGACCATAAAAATTACCTTTTGGTCATTCTTGAAGGACTTGGTCTCAGCTGTTTGTCAGCCA
Source organism: Drymodes brunneopygia (assembly GCA_013400955.1). Lineage (NCBI taxonomy): Eukaryota > Metazoa > Chordata > Aves > Passeriformes > Petroicidae > Drymodes > Drymodes brunneopygia. The sequence goes on along the minus strand of VZTZ01008451.1, from coordinate 57,822 downwards.
TTAATATTAAATTAATGTTAAATGCTCCCTTAAAAGACATCAAACGTTTTGAATATTTGCTGGATATGCTTCATAGCCCTTCTGCCCACAGAACTTCATCTCATCTTCGTCCCAGGCTCAGTTCTCACAAATCTACTACCCAAAGGCTTTGGTGAATGGTTTTAGCCCAGATGCTAATTTCAAACATTGGAAATTCCAGCTCACAATTCAAATGCCTTGGCAAGGCAGCTGTTTGGAGAGGAAGCCAAAGCTCTGGATGTGCAATCAAAGGTTGTAAAATAGGAAAAGGAAGAACACCCTTGAAAAATAATTCTGCTATGAAACAGACTGTGTGCCCTGACTGTGGGAAAACAGTGGATTTCCTCTCCTTCAAAAACAATCCAAAGTCACTCACAGGTGTAAACACGAGCCTCTCCTCATTCTTAGGAGCAGTATCACATTTTGGAGGCACAACCACTGCAGACAAATTCTGGCCTAATGTAACACAGGGCTCAAAATTTGCTGCTGTAAAATAACTCCTGGCATGGTGAGTGTGGCAGTTAACTGGAGTTATGGCAGATGGGGATCATCAGACACTCCCTCTGGCACAGTCCTTGGGAAAGTTGGAGACGATGGGAGTTGGGAGCTGTGGGATGGAGGAGGACATCAGATGCATGAGAAAATAAGCAAGGCACCAAAAATCGTGGGGGGACAATTAAGGTGATGCAGCCAAAACAAGGAATATCTCAGGCTGGTGGTTATCAGTAACTTGGCCACACCTGTCACAAATATGCAAGTCAGATCAGCACCTTTGAAAGTCTGGCCTTGCCTATCTGTGCAGGATCTGAGTGCTGCTCTATCTGATACAGAGAGGGCTCCCAGCTCTCTGAAGTCCTTTGTCTCTCCAAGCCTCTGTTGTGGCCTGCTGGTGATGCAAGAGGGGGCAGGACACGGTTGTGCAACTGACAGGGATGGTTAAAAGAAAACAGGATGGATACCTGTGCTCAGGTGTGAAGTAGTCAGGTATCAGATCTGAAAATATGGGAAAGCTGGAGATAAAATGTCAACAAATACTGGGTGCTTGTTCTGACGTGTGCTGAAGATACAGAACTTAAAAACATTAGGATACAGGGATGAAAACGTGCAGCTGTGGATATTTAGAGCAATACAGTTGAAGCCAGTACCAAAAAAACAAAGTTGGACAGAAAACCTTGTGGTCCTGATTTAGCACCCCAGGTGCCCAAACTTCCAAAGCAAATGACACACCAGCAAAAAGCTGGAAACTTCAACTGATCCCACGTTTGGTCATTTCCACAGCAAAGGGTGTTGAGATTAGAAATAAGCACCCCAATTGTTTGCAGCTCCTTTGTACATCACTGCTGGCAAGTGCAAAGCCAACCTGAGCTGATTCTGCATGCACTGGTTGGACCTCTGGGTTTGTGTCAGGGATTGTGACAGCAGGGATCATGGTGAGGCATAGCTTGCAGTGTTTATTTCTCCCCACACATCCCAGCTCAGCCCTGGAGCCCAGCACAGCAGCACAGTGCCAGTCACCAGCCCCGTGTGTTGAGCAAAGGACCAGGGAATCACAGCAAGATTTTTTCCAAGAATGACTGTGTTAAAAAATAATTATTACCGAAGCATGAAAGAGCTTATCTAAGTGCCAGGGAAGTCAACAGAAATATTTTCACTAATTTCAGTGGATTTCATGGCAGGCCAATCTACCTGCTTAGGTATTTTTATACTTTTGTTTTCTGAAGATGCAAAAAACTTTTTTTCAGGACGTCAACATCAGATGAATAGACTCTGTTCTCAGGTTGCCAAACTGGGAAAGCTTTGGTAATTCCATACCTCCTCCTCCCCTGGCACATTTGGGTGATGCTTTTAGAATATATTTTGAATATATAAACAAGTAAAAACTTAAATTTTCTTGTTAACACTTTCACCTGATAATATGTTAATTGTTTTTATAAGGCACTTTGAGAGCAGTTGACTCATTTATTGTAGTGCTTACAACAATTAGAGCTACTTGTTTCTCATTTACAATGGAAAAAGGCAGCAGAAGGAATGTGCAGTAGGGTGTCTGTAACTTCTTCACTCCCAAAAAAGGCCAGAAGGGATTTGTAAAGGACTTTAATCTCAAATAGATTAAAGGTCCTGAATTCCTGAGACTGAAAGATAAGTCAAAGGAAAATAGATTCCAAAAGACAACACCCCCTCGCCTCAGCCTCTCAGCCAGGCTGCTGCTGAGCCATCAGCAGTTGCCTGAGAAACCCCTCAGAGATTTGGATGCCAAAAAAAATCTGCCACACTCTGGCATTAAGGTCTAACAGGTTTTCAGGGTCTACCTGTGTGGTGAGTTTAGAGGGTGGGAAAGCCTTTATCTGCTTTCTCTTGAACAGCTGCAGAGCTACAGAAAATGGGCACTGTTTCTTCTGAGGTGGCTGAGGGCTGACTGGCTTGGCCTGAGAGCCAGTGGATTGATCTCAGCCTCAGTGTTTCCATGAAAGAGCCAACTAGACTCTGTCTTACACATTTGCATCCAGCAGCGCAAAATCTTGACTTTTCTGAGAAAATTTACCTTTATTTCTCTCCACTGCCACCCCCTGAGATCGAAGCCAAAGCTCCAGAATCTCTGTTGCATCATTTCAGTGCAGAACATGAGATCCCCAGAAAGCAGCTGCCCTGGGAGCAGCTACACCTGGGTCCCACCAGCCCTTCCAGCCTGTGTCTCTTCCTGCTCTCAAAGGGAAGCTCCACTCCTATCTCCTGCCTCGCCCTCCTGTCTCCCTTGGGAAGAGTGTTCAACCAGAAAAAAAATTTTCCCTTCCCCAGATGAGCTTTTGGGTGGATACTGTCCTCTCCCAGCTCCCCACAGTGCCCAGGAGCAGCGTGGCAGGAGGACCAGGGACCTCCCAGCATGGCAGGAGGGAGGCCAGGGCCACCCCTCGGGCTGGGGGCTTTGTGGTGCTTGGGAAACTGCGCCGTAAATTTTCGGGATGCCGAATCCCAAGACCTCTTGATGGGCTCCTAATTAACAGGCATTAAATGTTCCCTCTATAAATTGCACTTCTTTGTCTCTAAATTGGTGGATAAAACCGTGGCACTTATGAAATATAGGCCTTCCCTCCTTATGTTGCTGAGGTTCAAGAAGGAGGAAAGCAATTAGGGGAAGGATCCAGCGGTCTGTGCAGCTGAAAGAGCCCACTGGGCTCAGCAGGATGCCTGATTGAGCAAGAAATGCGAGGTCAGTCCTTATATTTTCCTGAGGAAAAGGGGGACTATAATAAAGATCATTGCAATAATGTCATGCCAGGCCACAGCCTGCGAAGGCACATGTTTCCCTCCTCGTTGTGCCTGACAGCAAGAGTTACAGGGGCAGTGGCAGGAAATTTATAATGGCAAGAATTTGGGAATGCAAAGTTCTGTGATTGGTTTTCATTTGTTTCACTCTCTCGGCTTCATGATTTACATGCTGACATCAGGCAGCTAAAGCAGCAGTTACAGAAATATTTGAAGAAATAGCTGAAGAATATAAATTGGGAGTTCTATAAATGGAGTAGAGCAAATGTCCTGGGGTGTGTGATGGGAATTTTTTTTTTAAGTGTGATAAAAACAGTATTTGGAGGGCCTTTTTCATGGAATAGTTGCAGCTCTCCAAGTCATTGAGAAGCTAGTACAGGGTTTTGGAGAAACCTAAGGAAAAACAAATACAGCGTAGATTTTGGTCTGTGAGATAAGCTTGATGCAAAAATAGCCTGTGGCTTTTCTACAACTCATTAATGCAGCCCATCACCAGGGATTGCTGCCATCCTGCCCCTTCTGGAAACACAGCCTGGCCTTGAACCACAGGCTCAGCACCCCCAGACATCTGGGGGATTCTGGGCTCACCTGCCCAAGCCCTGTCCTTATGCCTTGTCCCCAAGTGCCCTTTGCTGAAGGGGCTGCTCTGAGCCAGGGCAGAGCTCAGCAGGAGGGAACCTGCACCCAGCTGCTCCCTGCTCATGGACCCATTTTACAGCCAGGTGGAGCGAGGAGAAGGTGATAAACTGTTTCTTGCGTGGTAAATTCAGTGTGTGCCAGGGCAAAGTCCTGCCCCATCCATGGGTGGAGAGCAGGACTGATGCACTAATTTCAAATACGATGAAAACCAGGCTCCATAAATCCCAATCCCCAAACCCAGAGGTTGGAAATTCTACAGTGCTCACTCTGCAAAGCGATCTGGGGTAAGCATTTTTGCTTCGAAAGGGGGAAAAAACCCCTCTGGAGTTAATATTCTCCCTTTAGCCATCACTTCATTTTTTCAGCTTTCAGCATGGAGCTGGTGTTGCCAGCAAGACCACCTAGCCACAAACCCAGCAGGGAGCTTCCAAAATTCTTCTAAACACTGACTCCTTGTTATAAATTGAAAAGTGGTAATAGCAACAGTGCATATCACATCTGTGCCAGGCTTCAGGCCCGGGGAGCAGCAGCCTCCCTGCTGCAGAACACAACTTGGAAAGATCCTTTCAGTCCACACATGTATCAGCATTAGCCATTTCTTTGTCAACAAATCCCTTAATACGTACCCTTTCTATCATGTACAGATGTCCAAAAAATAATGGAATACTGTAGTACAGGATTAAACACTTTAATGTCAGCATATGTGTTGCATGACTCTGAACAATGGTGTCATTGTGCGTGTGCAAACAGCCGGGCGAGGGAAGATGGGTTTAATTATCTCCCAAGCAGCAGCAAGTTCTTCCTGACTAAGTCAAACTTCGGCTAGCAAGGGCTGCTCAGGACAGAAATTGGTGTTTCTGCCTTCTTGATGTTCTTCAGTTGGTGTTCTTCCAGCACTGGGGTCAGTGTTGTACCCACGCCGGGCAGGGTTTCGGAGGGCGGTGCAGGAGCCACCTGCTTCCCTGGGAGCCACCAAGGAATGTGGTGTGGGGACCAGAGGATGCTGTGAGTCACCACATCCTCTCACCCCACGTGTCACCCAGAAGTCTTTTAAGCTAAAATTCCTAAGTGTGGTAGATGGCAAAAGGGGAAAGAGTCATTAGGAAGGAAAGGACAGTGAGAATCGTGCGTGCTGCCTGCTGAATTCGGAGACATTCCCTGCTGGGATTTCTCTGCAGACGCTTTCAGGCAGTGCTGGATGGTAAAACCATTTCTTATTAAAGAACATCCATGAGGTATCTGGGCAGGTTATGCACAGGTAATCGATTTTCTTTCCCGAGTGTGCCCTGATGGGTGCCCGCTTACGCTGTGGTTTCTCTGCTGAAAGCAGAGCCAGACGAGATGAAAGGTATTGTGAAAAATTTACACGTGGGACTGCTCTGCGAACACAAAACCCTCCTAATAGTAAACAGACCCATGGTGGTGTGACTCCTGGTGCTGTTTGCTGTGTCTGCGTGTGTATCTGGGGAAAGCAAAGTTAAATAAGCAGGGAAGAGCTGTGTTTCTGCAGAATACCTTATTCACAGCCCTGCCACGTGAAACACGGCAGCACATGGAGCTGCAATCCATCTGCAGCTGCTGTAACCCACTGAGGATTGCTGGGGGATTTGAGTGGTGTGAGGGGATGGAGAACTGGGAGGGGGGTGACAGGGGAAAGAAAAAAATGGGAGTTCATGAAGTCGTTCCTTTTGACAGATACCTTCTATTTCTACCTTCATCCTCCAGGAATCCACTGTAAGGAAATCTCCTGCAGGGCCTCCGTCTCCAGGCTCTCAAATAGTGTTTCTGTTCCTCCTTTCACAGCAAGAGGGGAACCCAGGACAGTGCTGACCTGGGGATTTGCCTCACCAAAACCCTGTGGGTGGTTGTTTTCCACCCACAGGAAAGCTGTGGGACTGTAGTGATGCTGCAAATCGTGGCTCCTCCTGTGTCCTCCCAACTGGCCATTGTTGTGGCCATCTCAGATGTCTCAAGCTCTCTTGCTGGCACTGGGGCAGGGTTAACTGAGGCTGGTATTTACCCCTGGCAGAGCAGGGCTGTTGTCTCTCTGTGTACCTGAAAGATGGGATGGCCTTGGACAGCAGCTCCGAGCCAGGGGCTCCCACAGCTCCCTGCAGGGAGCACAGGGCAAGCAGGGCTGGGTGCACAGCACCCAAAGGCAGCCCCAGCTCTGCTCTGCACCCTGCTCTAGAAATGCCCCTGCAGCCAAACTGAGCCAAGGGACAGGCAGAAGCTCATCATTGCTCCTGCTTTCTTTTCTCTGTCTGTACAGCATGGAATAACCCAGCCTGAGAGCAGAGGCATGCTGCTGTCTAACACATCCCCATAACCCTAAATCCTCTGCGTGTGGGAGGTGTGTGAAGATGCAGCAGATTTTCCTTTTCCCCCTTTGGGCAGAGACGACTCCAACATTACAGTGCTCCCTGGTTCTTTGTAATTCAGGGGACAGCAAGGCTGCTTCCCTGGTGCTGTGGAATCAGGGATCTCTATCTGGCCAGGCCAACTTCCCAGGAAGGCTGTGCCAGGGTGAGGTGTGAATTCCCAGTCACACATTTTGCCAGTGCATCCAAGGGTCACGGAGATAGTGGCAGTCTGGGGAGGAATTGTGATGAGGATCAGGCTGAGGTGGCAGCCACAGCACAGGAAAGGGCAGGTCTGGAGGAGGAGAAAGCTGGAGGGTGATGGGTGTCTCAAGGGGGAAGAGGCTGCAGAGCACAAAGTTTAAGTGGCAATAAGGTTTACAGAGAAAAATAATCCCCCAGTCCAGACAAATGGGGCCCAAGGTGCTTCCTGCAACCTGCTCTGAGACTGAGCAGGTCTCAAAAAATCACTGATGCAAAAACCAGCAGCCTGCCCTGACTGCAGTACACACAGCCCTGAGCAAATGGAAACATCCCCAGGCCCAGGGAGGGAGAGACAAGTGGCTGAACAGATCTGGTCAGAAATAAAGAGTACTCAGCCAGGGGAGATAAGAGGCAAACCTCAAATGGGGGAAAAAAGCCCACAAGGGAAGGACTGAGCATCTCTGCAGGAAGATGGGAGCCTGCTGGGAGCACAGGCACCTCAATCTGCAATTGGCATGTGCAGAGGACATGCAAATTAAAACCAAATCATGTTATAGCAGCTCTTCAATGAAATGATTTGATCAGGCAGAGATGCAACAGGATCAAATTTTTCCCTTGCATTCTAGTACCTACACTGGGGTAAAGTAGTAAGTCTTTAAATGTATTTGATGAATTAGATACTGTTCATAATAAACAGCCTGAGTCAGTAATTTTGGGAAGGTCACTGCCTGAGCATCTCTGATGTGTTTATACAAAACAGAGAGAAGTGTGATGGGAAGCCTGGGGAGCGAGTTCCAAATCCTCCATCCAGGGTCAGAACTTTATGGAAGTTGTGCTCACAATCTGATGCTTTTAAGCTTATATGCTAATTATCTTCTACTACATGGTTTCTTTCAAGCTGCTCTCTGTTTCTTATTACTGTTGCTGTATCATTATATAGCATAAAGTTACTTAAGACAGCAAAAGATTCAACAACACTTGCAAAACCGATAGAGAAAGAAGGACTGGATTCTGGACTGGTACAGCTGGTTTAAGGTATTTTAGAAGTAAATGAAATCAAATGAGAATTTATAATCCTTCCTGAGGTCTGGATTCCATCAGACTAAACTCATTAGGCATTAAGGTGCAGGTGCAGCTAAATAAAGGATTGTTCTGCTTTTCTTAATGCCATAGATTCACATCTTGAGTTCAAAATAAAAGTCTTTTAAAAGCACATGTATATATTGTGCATCTACTGGCAACACTTGAAAGGGAAAGCTCAGCTGATGGAATCTTCAAATGCCTCCTTTTTGCCAAAGGAATGTGCCCATTTCTGCACCGGCTGCGCTGAGGGACATGAGTGGAGAAGTGACTGGACATTGGCCTCTTCAGGCTTATTCATTTCATTTGCATCAGACTTCCTTTCATCTACTGAGCAGCTGCCCAAACAAATAGCATAAACCTAATTAATCCTCCTTTAATATTGTATTGCCACAACAAGGCCAGCATCCCCCCAACGACTGCAGGAGTGTGGGCCTCCACCTGCACAGCTCCCTGAGAGGAGCACGGCAGGAGTCGCAGGGAATCCAGCCTTTCTTGTGGGCTACTGGGATCAAAGGAAAAGAATTAAAAACCAGTTTCCCAGGTTTGAAGCCGTGCGGCTCGCTGGATTTCTCAGCTGAAATCCCAGGTTCTGGTTTTGTTGAGAGAGCAGTTTGTGGGACATTACAAAACAAGCAGCCGATATCAGGCAGGCGGCCACCAGACAGGGATCTCAGCCTTTGATTGTGATCAGCAAATTCTCAGCTTGGAATGTACACACTGAGCTGTGCCCCAAGACCACGGCCAGCTGGGCCTTTGGAGCTTGTCTGTGCACTAACAAACATCTGCAGCTCTGGGAGATTAGGGGACAACAAACTATTGAGGGGAAAGGTCCTGCTGCCCCAGAGGGGAAATCCCTGCCAGAGCAGAGCTCTCCTTGCACCCAGGCTGCTGCAGCCATTCCCTGTTGCTCAGGTGTTCTGTGTGTGGGAGGTCCAGTGGTCTTACCACAGTTTATAATGATTATACAGAAATGAAGCATTTGGAGGGATGTTTTGAAAAATAACCACTAGAAACTTCAGTTACTGCTTACAAACACACTGTGGAGTGCCCTTCCTCATGCAAGTGTGACTTCATGACCTAGTTCACATTCTTCTTGGAGATCATCATGTTTCCTCTGTGCTGCCAGGAGAGCTGAGCTCAGGTGGGGCACTGGGTTGGGGACACGGGACCTGGAGAGGAGGTCACTGCCTGGAATGACCCTCCCTGCCAGCACCACACGTCCTCTCCCTGTCCTTTTGCCTGTCATGGGACTCACAGTTCATGCATAGGAGCTTTTTGCTTTCTAGGAATATTTGCTGTGCAACACATTTATTTTATTGAGAAATATGCAGGCAGCTGTTTGTTCTTTATTAACTCTATACAGCCCTGAGAGCTATGAATATTAAAGACCTGGGATGATTTGGATGCCTTGCTGGCATCCAAATATATTCCTGTTTGGGAGATGCAAAATGTTAGTGTCTCAGAGTGATGGCAAGTTTAAACTGCTATTTTCAGGAATGTCCTCTTGAGACAAACATGCCCAGAGCCTGTGCACGTGTCTGTCCCCTTTACACCCTAAACGTTGGTGGCCCATGCCCCAGGCATAACGGCATCTGAAGGTGAGGCAAAGATTTATTTGCAGTTTTAATTCCCACCCACGATCCCTATTATACCGGAGGAATTTTCTTTTGGTGCAAGATAAGCCCATCAGTGACATCAGCAGCACCTAGCCCTGCATACCAGAGCCCTGCTGGATTCCTGACCCAGCCTCTCGCTAGGGCTGGGCCACGCAGGCCTCCTGAGTCAGCCCCTAACAACAGCATTTGCTGCTTTGTTTTGGTTTTTGTGCGTCTTCAAACGCACAAAAATTTTGCAATTGCAGTTCTGGGGTGAAAGCTCAGCTGTTGAAATCCACCCTGGTGTCCTCACGCGGGTCTGGGATGAATGGAGGGAGCTTGGCTCACGTCCTGTTGCGTGCAAATGGCAAAAATGGCACAGAAATGAGTGTGGGGGGCTTGTGCAAGTGACTCTGAAGGAGCAGGGGCACAGAGAACTCTTCCCCAGCTCGGTGTCCTGCCCACCAGGCATTGCTCACTTGTTGGATTACAGCTGCCAGCCCAGGGAGGAAAAACTCCCAGGGTATCAGACACAGTGGCTGAGATTTATCCCCCTCCTCTGCAGGATTTCCAGTGAAGCAGCTCTCATCTCACAGCTGTGGACTAATGAGCAAAATGACAGTTACTGTTTGCTGAAGGAATATTTGGGGCTTGCTTGAATGGATTTCTGCACTGTTCTGGATTCTTTGGTGCATTTCTGTATTCCCTGTGTCAGGCTTTAATGCAGTAGAACGGACAGAGATTTCCGTGGATATGGGCTCTAATATTCTGGTAATTTGATTACAGTGCATGCCATGGATTGCAGGAACTATTGTATTCAGAGGTCAAAGCTGTGTCCACACCAATGAGAGAAGTTTTACGCCACGTGCCAGATTTGCTTCTCCTTTTCACCTGTCTCAGGAGACAAATGATTCATCACATTGTGCTGAAATATCTTCATCTCCTGATTTGGGCCGAGATTTAAGAGTGGTTACCCAAAAGTTTCTGTTTGAGCTGAGGAGAGAGATCTGTGATGAATGATTCTTTTGCAGTTCTTCTCTCCTGCAGTTTATTACAAGTATATTTGTGTAATTAGGGGGCCCAGTAGTGATGTTGTTAAAATACAAGTGGGCACATTTATTGTTTCCTCCAAAAGGAAACAACCAGTCTCTAGCAGTTCTGGTTTTTCCCTGCCTCAACTGAACATTTACTGCTTTATGTAGCTAACAGATTGTGAGGCTAAAGTTACTTCTTTTTTTTTGCCCCCTTTTATTTCTTTTTGTTAAAAAGAAAAGAAAAAAAAATCCCCTCCATTCTCTTAACAAATGCTGGATTTTTTAAGGATACAGTCAGAAAGGGGAACTTAAACTCAGCATGATGTTTATAGTGCCACACAAGCTTCAGGAAAAGTGATGTGCAGTGCTCTTTATTAACATCTAAAAAGTCCCTGTGGGATTATAATGACTGCAGAGTAATAAACAAATAAAAGTAGCAAGATTAAATTGTTCAGAATATTTTAAATGATGGAGGCAGCAATAAGTTTTAACCCTGAGAACCAGGGGAAGAGCAGCTTGTGGGTAGAACAAATACAATTAGGAATGGATTCCTCTTAGTGAGGACTGGCTATCATTCATGGCATTGCAGATAATTGTCTTATGTAAATAAATTGTTAAAATATGGATCCTAAAGAGCAGTACTCAAATGTAAGCACCAGAATTAGGAATTTCTAAATTATGGTCATTTTTAATCTTCCACTTAAATGACAGAGCTGAACTTGCTCTCCCTTGTGGTAGCAAAGGACTCTCTACAGTCAGTGGATGTTTCAGGTACCAAAATAAGGAAATAAAACCAGTCCTCACCCAGGAAGAAACCCAACTCTCCATCAGAACTAAAACTCCCAACTACTGATTCTGTATTATTTTATGAGCATTTTTTAGTACTTCTCCCAGAGCTCTTCTGGTCTCTTTTAAGAAGTTTTACAGCCACTGGGCTGTGGGAAGAACAATTGGCAAAGCCCAGGCAGCCCTGGCAGTGCCAAGGCTGAAGGCAGGCAGGATTTGGCCCAGGGGCTGCAGTGCCAGAGCCAGAGCTCAGGTTGATTCTCAGCCCCCCAGGCTGGGCACAGGAGCTGTGCCAACTCCTGGGATGGTGTCAGGGCTGGTGACTTCACCGCCGGGGTGGCCTGGGGCCAGGCTGCTGCAGCTGGGGCTGCTCAGGGTGAGTGACATCAGTGGGGCTGTGTGGAGGTGTGATTCAGCCCAGCATCATCCAGCGCTGGGAGGCTGCAGCACAACCAGGGGAAACTCTGTTCTCATGTGAAAGGCACTTGTGAGCAGCAGGGAAAACCTTCCAGAGTGATGCTCTGAGAGATTAGCAGCTCCATGCTGCTCCCCCACCACTGACAGAGCTCTTGCTCGCTTTAATTATTGCTCAGGGGGAAGCTGCCTTCCCTCTCCCCTCCTTTTCCTTGTTTTATTTTTTTAAAGGAAGGTAGCTTTTAAGAGCTTGCCATGAAGATCTAAGTTAAAGGATTTTCTCTGCTACAAAGCCTGCATAGTTTCCCAGGCCAGGTGGACCCCATAGCACTGACTGCAGGCTGAAAAATCTCATCCCCACCCTTCAGGCACTTTAATTGTAAGCCTTTCCAGATACACTGGATAAACACTGTCAAAATGAACCTGAAAGGGTTGTTGTTGTTGGTTTAGCCCTTAAATAATTATGAGTTTGTCTGTCTAATTACAACATAATCTTGTTTAAACCTGGATGGCCATTTGCAGTATCTCTTAAATGAGGTGGAAGCAAAAACTCTGAAAAAAAAAAAAGAAAGAAACTTCACCGTTCTTCCACTTTAAGGGGAAGGAAAAAAGAGAGTTTTGACTTCTGTAAAATTTAATTCAACCTGACAACAAAAGACTAACTTGGAAGCTACTGTGGTAGAATAAAGATGATAAAGAATAATGTGGGAGCTCTGAGATGCAACAGAAACTTAATCCTCCACAGACAATATTTTTCAAACAGTTTAGAAATAGTTTAAGGTAATTTACGGGAAGACTTGAGTGACAAAGCACATTACTTGAAGTGCCTTTCCTTCACTAGGCACTTTCTAAATTCTTTCTCTTTCATTTCTTTACTCTCAGGAGACTTTTAAATCCAGTGAACCAAAACAACACTTTGTTTGTTGGTATAGCAGGGGCTGGCACAGATGGCAGACACTGCACCTGTTCCAATAAACTGGGGAAATGAGAGATAAACCATAGCACTCATTAAGAGGAATCTACTGAAACATGAACAATTTGTATTTTGAATATCTTCCAGGAGTAAAAGGAGAAATACATAAACAGACTTTGTTTTTACCATCATCAGTTTAAAATAAACTTTGTTTAAAGGGAACTTCACATTTGGTTTATGTACAAAGGCAGACATGCCACGAAAGAAGCTATGATAATGCTTGATTTTCTTTAAGAAGGGCAAATGATTTTATCAGGCTGCTCCTATTCTTCTAAAGAAAAATTACCTGTTGGCAGTTTAACCAAAATCAGCTAATTCCCCTGCTCCTTAGTTGTGGCAGCTCTTTTTGCTTTTGCATTTTCTCATGTTGAGTAATATCACATTCTTACAGTCTAGTTCAGAATGATCAGAGGAACAACATAAACTAAAGTCCATCTGCTCATCTATTAATAAATAACTAAAATTATTGGGGGGTGTGGGGGAGAATTGTTTGGATCGTTAGCAACAAAGTTCCCTGCAAAATAGCTTTTTTCTAGGCACAAGGAATATGCTGTGTAATATCTGACAGAAGATTAAAACATCTTAAATGAGAAGAAACATTAAGTAACAGTTCCTCAAAGGCTAAATTTCTTCAAACATTTGCCTTGATCATCAGAGCTTGTGCTTTTCAATATCCCATACATCTCCCTCAATTTCTCTCTCTCTCTCACACACAGCATTAAATACAAAATGTCATGAAAATTCCTAAGTATCATTTAATGTTGGCAGCCCTGCACTGTAAAGCCATTTATATAAAACTGTGGTTGGCAGCTCTCACTCTTCCATGGGAACAAATTAACGTTGGCATTCCAAACACAGGAAAGTAAGGAAATTAGAAACACAGTTTATATTTGGCCAGTGCTTTGAAATACTGTACCAGGCTACTGATGTCAATTAATGAAAAGCAGAATTCTGCGGAGAGGGTCTGGTTTAGAAACACATTAACACACGTTAAACATGTTTGCACAGGAACTGGATTGTAAGCATCTCGGTTCCAAAACAATAAAGCAATTACACTAAAACTTGTAGTCTCAAAGTTGCCATTAATTCAATCCACTCAGTCTGGATCACTGAAGGATTTTCACTGACTTGGAGATGTAGATGACACAAATGTTTAAAAGAAGGGGTAAGGCACATTACACCCATGATGGCTTTTCTGTTATCTGCTGTAAATCAGGTCTATTTTTGTATAAATAATGGAATTGTAGAACATGCACCCAAATAAAGGGGGGGCTCAGCAAACTTCATCAATAAAACAAGGATTTCCAGAGGGGCTTTTTTGAATTAGAACCAGTTCAAACTTTACTACCTGCAACCTTTTTTTGTAGCAAAGGTTTTTACAGACAAAATCTTCAACACCAAAAACATCGAGATGGCAGTTTATCTCCTGGCACAATTCCACTGGCTCCAGTGGAATTACTCCAGCACGGAATTTGGCCCCGCAGCCTTTACAAGGCGCTGTTTATTTGTACTATGATTCAGATATTTTGATACCAGGAATCTTTCAGCACTGAAGTTTCTCCATATGAAATATGTCCTGTATTAAGAAATATCAGTTTCACATTTTTGTCAAACATTATTTGCTAAATTCTGTTTGTTGCAAGGATGGGAATTCAGCTGTAGCTCAACAACACGGATCGGGGTAATAATGATAAGCAGTGACTAATAGGAGCTGGTTCATGTTTTGATTGTTTGCAGGAAAGGAAACTTCCCTCAGAAACAATTTCAAGATTAGGAGAGGAAACTCTGTGAAGCTCTAGCAGAAACTACTGCATGCTCATTATTTCAACACAGGGGCACTTCTTTGGCCCAATTCTGCTCTCAGTGGTGCTCATGTAAATCAAGAGGGAGTTTATGGGAATTACTTTGGACGTAGAGTTGTATAAATGAGACCACAGGGCCAGCTTCAGTAGAAATTTGACAATTTACACCAATGAAGACCCAGCCAAGAATTTTCTCTTGGGTTTCCATTTTTCCAAACTTAAGCACGTGCAGAACTTTATCCATGTGATTAGTCCTTGTGTGTAGTCTCGTTTATTTCAAACATTGTTGAAGGAAAATTTTCATCCTGAAACTAATTTAAACACTCTCTCATTTCTTTAGAAGTTTTTTCCATTTAGAGAAGAAATATACATATATATATAATAGCATATTTTATGTATATATAGTAAAGGTATGTATTTTTGATATATATGTAGTTAATTCATAAAAGTGCTTTGATGTAGGCCCTAGAGAGGAGGACTGGAAAGGGTTTAAAATATCATGGTCTCTTAATGCTCTATATCAACAGGTAGTCTCCTTATCTGGCATGCTATCAAAATTTGCTTACTTGTGTTCTTGCACAGATGACTTCATCCATCATTGCAACTCCTCACTGGTACTCATCCAGTTAGGACCATTTAGAGGCATAAAACTAAATGTGTTATCATTTTAACCACGAATTAACAGTTTCCATATAAATATTAGCATTTCCTCACTTGGTTCAAGGACAGCAGCCCTAATGGCACTAACCGTATATTTGATTTAAACTAATTAAAAACAGGGGCTCTTGCAATTTAATATATTGATTTTACCAGTGGGACTTAAATCTTTTATAATAAGTGTACACAGCTGCAGCACTCACCCACCGCCACTCTCAAACCTAATCCCTGCATTCCTCCTGACAATAACATGACAGGATCCACACATCCCAGTATTAGCCTTAACCCCGGTGACACTGCCAGAATGTATTAAACTAAAACATCACAGTGTCCTATTTAAAAGGAGCCTGTCAACAGCTCTGACTGGGCTTTAATAGTTATAATCTTTTTTTTTAATTAATGTTTCCAACCACTTGTGTAACCTTCTCTCACACGTCTCTCCCCGCCGACCCGAAAATGTGTTTCAGGCTTATTTCCAGGGAATGCTGTGCCTGGTTTCGTGCTGCCTGTCCAGGGGCCATTAAAGCTCCTTTGCAGGGGAGTGCTGGGACACACACACACACACACACACACACACAGAGCCACAGAGCCACAGGCATGGCACAACTGGGGGCACTGGGAGCAGGTCCTGCACGCTCCACTGGTGCCCAGCTCCTGTTACCGGCATCACAAGACCTGGCCATCAAGGCTTGTCTCCTTCAAAGCCCTTTAAAAGCTGTTGTGTTTTGGCTTCTAAACTGCAGCTCACAGAGGGGGATTCACCCCCCCAGGACAGCCTGTGTGGGAACAGAGGAAAAGCCCTGCTCTGGGATAAATCTGCTGTGTGCGAGTGGATGGGGACAATTTCCAGGTCCTTTTTCCTTTCCTTGTCCTTGGCTGCTCCTTTCTCTGCTACCAGCACACCCACATGGCAGAGGTAAACACTTCCTGCTCTGCTCTGCCATTTTAACCCTAGAAATTCGAAAATTAATTAAATTCTCTCTTGGATGGGTCTGTACGTTCAAAAAATACCTGCTGGTCTCTTGCTGCACAGTCAGTGTCCTTCATACCTTTACTTTGCTGCAATCTTACAGCCTCAGCCAGTGTTACACCACCAAGTGCTGCACATATCCACACTGCCCAAAACAATTATGGGGTGTACCTGTTCAGGCTTGAGACCTTTTAACTGTGTTAGGTGGAAGAAAAGGGAAAAAAAAACCGAGGGCTTGGCCTAATGTATGGACTAACCATGTGATCGGGACCAGGCACCCAGGGCTAACTTTTAATCTGCTTTGTTTCAAGTGGGGAAATATGTGAAGATCAAATAAGTTCAAATCCAGGTCAAATATCCTTGAAAATCTTTGATTTATATAAGCAGGAAAATGAGGTTTAAAAGAAGTGATTATGAAAGGGTTACTAAAAACACAGCTGTACGCACACTCTTATATCTGAGGCTCTCCAAAGAAAAACTGTGTGACATCTATATTAACCTTTGGCTGTACACCAATGAAGGCCTGTAGTGAGCTGGAATGCAAGGCAGCCCCTTCCAAATTTTAACACAAGCCAGGTTACAGCTGCAAATGCCTGCAGCCCGTGCTCACTTTATAAAGTATTCCCCGAAGGAAATTTTTTAACTGTTATAGAATCTTTTTCTAATACCCTACAGTGTTAAAGCCTGTTATTAAAGGGCAAAGAGATGGCTCTCTATGCCAAACACTTGTCAACAAAAAGGATAGCCAGATGGTATGAAATAAAAGGAAACTTGGGGGCTCTTCAGCTTCTTGATTTATATTAACAAAAGCCACTTTCAAGTGCTCCTTCCAAGAATGACTAATTCCCCCCCCCTTCTTTTTTGCCAGGATTAAACAATGTTGTTCATTTTATAATCAACCACGAGACAAATTAACAAATTGCGTATCACTTGTGCCGACTCTTTTAAAAATATTCTAAGCAAGTCTGTTTACCAAGGCAAGTTTACCAGCAGAAGGACAAGGCAATTATTTTTAGAAGAGAAGGTCTAAGTCATCTAGAGGATGTTTACTCCTTAGTTGCTGTTTATAAACTTGAAATTAAACTTGTGCAAAAAATGCTTTGCATTTTTTCAGTTCCTAAAATGGATCCGTTTGCAAACTGTACTTGGACAGGATCTGAAAAGAAATTCCAAATACTAAAATTATAGTAATAAATTTTATGAAATTAGCCAGTAATTAACTGGCTAACTTAGTCAGACCACTGTGGCTAAATTCTCTTTTAATTTACATGTAACTTCATTCTTGACACAAATCCATTCCCCATTCATCTCAGCACAGGTGTAAGCTAAGACAAAATGTAGCCTGTAAATTAACTGGTTATAAATCTAAATCTAATTAGTTGTCAGGATTTTACAGTAAGTAAAACTTGGCTTAGTACAAAGCTCCCTAAAACGGAGCACCTGTATTCTGGTTCCTTCCTACCAATACCCAGCATAAATTCTCTGGACTAAATATACACAGTATCTCCATAGAAATCAATGTGTGTGGGGTTTGTTGTTGGAGTTTTTACTATGTAGCCCAGTAAATCTTGCAATGTAATTTTTTAAAAAAATATTATTCCCTCTAAAGTTGTACAACTAAATGGACGAAAAATATGAATGAGGCAAAAAAAGTGCTTCTGTAGATTAGCATCTGGAAGCCTGGAATTAACATTTTTTATTGATTGAAATTCAGAAGTATTATTTCTTTACTCGGTTTTACTTCCTCCATGCTAAAATGAAACTTTATTATGCTGTGACACTTCCTCATTGTGATGGCTCTGGTATAGTAATAAAAGCCTACCTGTGAAACGCAATGCTCACAGAGTATCTCTTACAAAAGTAGGACACAGTTTACTACAGGCTGCATTTAGGAATTCAGCTCTGCTTTAAAAGGGATCATTGTAGAAAGTGTCCCAAAAAAAATCAGTTCTACAATAGATCCTCTAATTTTCCCTGAACGTCATAGAAAACTGTACGTCTCAAAGCAGGTGTTGTGTTTGATTATATACGGAGTGAGTGGCTGCTCTAATTCATTAAAACCTCCATAAACAAGCCTGCCTTTGTCCTATAAAGATGAAAGAGCAATGACTATAATGGGATGAAAGGTGTGCACAGCGATGAAGAAAGCTATTATAGATCTATGTCCTTTTTAAACTCGTCCTGGCATGCACTGTTGACAAGGGAACAAAACAGCACAGATTAACCTCCAAAATGTGCCTTGCTCGTAGTAATTCCACCTGTCCTTAAAACTATTGGGTTTTGCTTGTGCTCTTACTACTCCCTGACCACGCCGGCAGCAATTAAATAAAATGGTCATTTAGGATTTTGCAGAAAGAACACTCTGTAACAAACCCTGGCAGGCTGAAATGAATGAATATATCCAGTGCAGTCATCAAACTGCATCGGGATGTCTTATACAGGTGAAACCGACTCCGTACAAAGTTCTCACATAGACACAGACATATCCAAAATGTAAATTTTATTTCACATTTATGGATCGATTCCACTCCTTTGTATTCAAAATGGACAATGGCCTGAACATTAATTCTTACTTGTAACTCCTACATGGGCTGACAAGGGGACACTTCCTTACATCGGAAATGTGGGACAGGAGCACTGCAGTTTCACTGATGATTCAGTGAATTACTACACCTGAGGAGCAGAGCTAAACTCCCTCCCATTATGTACTTACATCTTTCATAAGGTTCTTTCCTCTCTACCGAAATGGAAAGCGAAGCGCCAATTTCGCTATCGTTATTTCAACATCTTTTGTCTTCTGTTCAGGACTTTCCTTGCACTGTGTGCGGTGCAGGACCCAAGAACCACGGAGAACAGTGTTAGCAAGGTCACCCTTATCTTTAAAGTCAAATATTTGACTGCCATTGCTACTTTTGACTGCTCAAATATTTGATTTTAAATGTATCATTGCTCATCGGCTTAAGTATCCAGCAGTGACTAGACAAACACTGTAATTCCAAATGGAAAGCACCAGCCCTCCTGGAGCACAGCCCCCGGGCCAGATGTAATTCCGAGCTTCCCACTGTGAAGCTTATGGCAGTTAATAAGGAGGTGCAGCTCATGCAAACTGGAGCTCTCCCACAGCGTCCCGTGGCTCCTTATCATGCAAGAATTGTGCCGGGATGGCTACTGTGTCTAATAATTATTAACGTGTGTCACAGAGCCTTTACAGCTGCTGATCTTTTCAAGTTAGTTAAAGGGCTGGGATTAGAGAAGTGGTGGTTTAGGTGTTGATTTAATCTTTGTTGCCTCTGAAGTTCCAGACAGTGGAAGTGTCCAGAACAGTGACATCCCTAAAGGTGTTAATGGATTTATTGGAGATGGGGGTCTGTAATTCCTGGCAGGTTTTGTGCCAGAGGGGTGCTCCTCTTGCACTTTGCGTTTCCCTTTGCTTGGGACAAAGTCTGAGCTGATCTTGTTTTGGAAATAGAGTTCAGGTTCTGCCTTGAACTTGCAGGCACCCGATCTGTACGTGTGTGGTTTGAGAGCTGCACACGATGAGGTCTAAAAACAGATAGAGCCAGCCAGGTCTATAATT
Organism: Drymodes brunneopygia; assembly: GCA_013400955.1. NCBI lineage: Eukaryota > Metazoa > Chordata > Aves > Passeriformes > Petroicidae > Drymodes > Drymodes brunneopygia. The sequence goes on along the minus strand of VZTZ01008451.1, from coordinate 38,446 downwards.
ATCTATTTAAAATAGAATGCGCACCCTGACAGTGTTTTACTCAAATCCAGCCCAGTCCACACGGGTGTGCAATCTACAGCGAGCAAATAGAAATCAGATTGGGCCGTGGCATCCAATTAGAGAGGCCTAGTGAGGCGCATACAAAGCGTGCCAACTCTCGTATCGTTTGCATAAACCCATCCACATGTGCTTGTGAAAGGAGGCGAGTTAGCGGCATAAACCGGGGTCAACAGGAAAAGCTGCAGGAGTAAATAAGGATTTACTGTGGAATCCCTCCCAAGCCATTAGGGAAACATGTGCGAGCAGCTCAGCCCCTCCGGCCGAGGGAGCGCGGCGCTGGGATGCCGCAGGGAGCCATCCCAGCCATCCGTTCCCGCAGAGCCGGTGGCTGCGCATCCCGCATCCCGCACGGGCACCAGCCCGGCACCGGGAGCTGTGCGGGACCCGTGCCCTGCTCCTGCCCGGGTTTCGTGTCTTCCTTGGCAGTGTGGGATGTGGAGCAGACCTGCTAATCGTCCTGTTTAGCTCCTACCTGCAAACCCAATTTCTGGAGTGAAGCAACTATCAAAGGGAGAAGACGACAAAGACCTCGGTGTGTCGGCGTGTGTGAGAGCTCGTGGCTGTCCAAATGCCGTGATGGGAAGTCAGAGCCCCCTCCCCGTCGGTGTCACTCAGTTACCGCCTGGCAAAGCACCCACCTTTCCGAGGGCCGCTACCTGTCCTTCCTTGCCCAGGTGGGCTGTCACCCACCTGACTGGCCGGGAAACAGCTCCCAAGCGGGGCCACCTGCGCCACCAGCCCCTGTCCTCCCGTCGGTGGCCAGGTCCCCGCTCCAGCCTCCCCCCGGCACGGTTCTCTGCCCGGTTGCCCCGGACCCAGCCCCGCCGAGGCCGGCACTCACCCAAGTTGACGAAGCTCATGACCATGTCAGCCTCGGTGAGGAAGTTGCTGTCCTGCAGGCTGGCCAGGGGCGGCCCCTGGGTGCTGAAGATGGGCTTGTAGGGGTAAGAGAAGCCCTCGCCGTCCTCGGCGGCGGCCCCCGCCGCCCCCTCCTCCACGGACATGGCATTGTAGAGGTCCAGCATGAACATGGGGGCCGAGTTGTGCTTGCCGTGGAGGTGCGGCCGCGGGCGGTGCGGCAGGCCGAGGATGGAGAGGATCTCCCGCTGCATCTCGCGGCGCTCGGGGCCGCGCAGCCGCCGGTGGATGAAGCTGGAGTGCACCTCGTTGTCCACCGTGAAGTCGGCGAGCACGCAGCGCAGCCAGAGGGCGGGCGCGGCGGCGCCCAGCACCAGCAGCCAGGAGGCGGGCTGCCCGCGCCCCGCCACCGGCATCGCGGCG
>VZTZ01008451.1:0-36727 GCA_013400955.1 Drymodes brunneopygia | reverse complement strand
TTTTTTTTTTGAAGACGTACAGATTAGAAGAGACTGTCCGTGACCAAACCAACACCATTAAATAATTTAAAACGTGATGATTATATATTCACGTACCAGGCACGTATGTATGTCTGTGCACAGAGCCCCGGGTCACTTTTTCCTACTGGCAGTGGGGAGTGTTAATAGAGAAGCATTAGAAATCCGGAGGGGGAGATATTCTCCAAGAATGGTAAAAACAGGAACATTTACTTGAAATCAACCTGTGCACACGGGTGGTTTGTGCCATTCCATTACCCTGCACCTTCCCATTTCCTCCTGCTCCTGGTCCGTGCCTTCGTGGGATACTGCCTTGAAATGGATTGTCAGCTTCTTAAAGCAGTGACTTTTTTAACTCGGAAGGTGCAACATCTACGGTAATGGAGCCCCAGTCCCAATTAGCCCAGGTAGATGTCTCCTACAACAGTAATTAATAATAATAACTTTGTAATCACAGATAACAAATGTAAACTAATGCTTCCCAAATGTGACTTGGAAAGAAGGGGAAGCCAGGATGGTCTGTTTGGGTCACTGAATCCAGCCTGAGGTAACCTCAGAAACCATGCATATATACATTAACTTTATGCTGACATTAAGATTCATTCCTTGAGCAAAGGAGGAAGAAGAGGCATGGAGGATAAAGGTGGTCAGCATTTTCATGTTTGTTTTTTTTTTTTGATAGATAGTTCATCTAATATTTTCAGATGAGCAATATCCGGTAGTATCCAGCACCAGATCCTGCAACTCTTTTGGAAACTAATATTCAGCACTTCTTTTAGTTCTTTCTGTTTCAAATCCTGACGTGAACAGCAAGTATCCTGTCAAAAATCTGCATGGGAGCCATGATGAATGATTTAATGTGTTTGTAAGCATGCATGTGCACCTCTTAATAACAGGGAAACAGAGGCATCACATCGAAATGACTCACAGCACAACTGAAACAGTGGTGGAACCACTAAGCCCTCAGCTCAGACCTAACACATGATTAGGAACGGCTCAAGCTCTGGGAGGATGAAGGGACAGAGAGGTTGTGAAGCCACATCCACCTTGGGTAACACGAGAGCACTTGCTGCACTCACTGCTGTTAGTGGGGCTGCTCAAAACTCCCCCTGTAGCACTTTCCCAGTGCTCCCCACTGATGGAAACACCAGTGCAGTTGAATTTTGGCTGCCCAGTTAAGATCAAATTCGCCAGCACCTTTTGTACTTCCTGAGGAGCAGCACTAACCTGCTCTTCATCAAGCATGCATTTGCCTAAATTTCTTCCTTGCCGAGGGTGTGGTTTCTAGATCAATTTAAGCTGATTTAAAGCCAGGGTCCCCCTGAGAAAGATGTTTGTTTTCTCATCCCACCCCAGCCTGGACCTTCAGCTGTGCAACCCCACCCCTCTCCAATGTCAGGACCAACACTTACACACAGGTCAGGAAGCTGATTCTGTTTTTAAAATATTTTTTTTAACCATTTGTATATTTGCTTTTGCTGAAATAATTTTCTGCTGGATCAGCTCCTTGTTCTGACTGACTCCATGATGTGGTGGAGCAAGGGAGGCCACAGGAATGCACAGCTGGGGGCAAGGAGAGGGTGTCTGGGTCGAGCTGCCGTAGGAAGGGCAGATGGATGATTTGGGATCTCTCTGCTCTCCCTTTCAGCTGCAGACAACTTGATTTCTTTTCCCTTTTTTGTTTCTTGTAGACTGTTTTTCCAGAGCTGTGAATGTTGGCCTTTCATCAAGCAGCAGTAGGACGTGGAGCTTTGCCTTTGGCATGGATGTGAGACTAAAAAGTCTGCAAGGATGGAGCAGTGGGCTGGAGAGCAGGTGTCTCTGCTGCCTAAGTTACTGGTACTGGAATTGTTTGCAGCTCCCATTTAAAAACTGACTAAACTTCAGGTCAGTGTTCTCTTCTGGAATGCTCTGAGAGAAAGAAAAGTGTGGGAGGTTTCTCTGCTCACTCATTAACACCTTAGGTAACTGCTCTTGGAGCTCCAGGTGTCTTTGGAGAAAGAGCAGAGGACAAAAAGTAAACCTTGAAACCCTTGATTTGACAAATTTCTTGAGAAAGTGATGTTTGAATCTATTCCCTTCTTGTTTTGTCTGTTTAAGTGGTCTGGGTTAGGCCACATATAGCTGTATTCTGATTTAATGCAGGATATACTCTTAAAAGAGGGGCAATGTAGTAACTGTATCCTGTGCTTTTATGGGAACAGTATTTACTATGATCCTCCTGCACCCGTACAGCTTTTAATAAATGCATGATAGTTTGCAATGGGGGTACTTAAAACAGCATTAAAAAGTCACTCTGGCAGTGTGAGATGAGAAAGTGAATTTGTTAAAGAATAACTTTTTTATGTGAAGTCCTCAGCCCTTGCCTTCGTCTTGCTCTGGGACACAACAAAGGGCAGCATTTATTCTGCTGGGTACAATAAAGGATGATGCAGCTCCGACTGCAGTGGTTCAGCCCTCAGATCTGAGCTTGAATTTCAAATACCTTTCAAACAGAAAGGCAATCCAGTTTGTGCCTTTTCTCATGGACAACGTCTTTCTCTTCCCTCCTTTCCTGCCTGCTGTGTAAACCTTATCCTGCTTCCTGTAGGATCAGTTCCACACAGGTTGCTGAAATATTGGCACCTTCATGTCACTGTCTTTTTCCTCCTCCTTCCTGGATCAATTAAGAAACCAGTTTTTCCTCTTACTCTTCTCTTCTTCTTTTGTGTGTCCTCCTCTTCTTGAGACGGAAAACCAAATGCTTGTGATGAAGTAATCGCTGTTTGTTGGCACTTGCTGCTTCAGATAATTTCTATAAAAACAAACTCCCAAAGTTTCTGGGGTTCTGCACAAGCCACATTAACAATTGAGTAACTTTTTGATCTCTGTGAGCTTTCTGTGCATGCTCTTCCCCGAGTTTAGCAGCAATTACTACCATTTTTTTTTGTCTGTGTGAAAATCAGTACATTTGAAAGTATGTATTTAGGAGATAAATAAAAGGGCTGATTCAAAAACATGAAATGAACAAAAACGTGCAGGTTTGTGCTTAGTGAATTTGTTTACCATCCTCATGGACCCATCTGAGGCAAATGCCAGTGGCAAAATTTGGCCATTGTCATTCAGTTTTACCAAATGGGCAGTAAAAAGTGTGGGTTCTGCTCAGAAACTCATTTAATGACTTTTCAAAAATCAGACACAAAGCATTTTTTCCTCTTTTCTGCTGATTCAGTTTCAAGCTCCTTGTCTTCCTACTTTGATGTCCTCTTTTTAACTTTAACCATGGTTCTTTTCCATTCTGTTTTGCATCTTCTCTCATTTGTCTTGAACAAAGTGCAAGTCCTAAATTATAGCAAACTTTTTTCTCCTTCCAAATAGTCCCACTAAAATAGCATGTTTGGGGAATTTTGAACTGTTTGTCTATGCCCTTTGCATGAAAAACACTTATACAGCAAAAAATAATTGTATTATTTGTATAAGAATGGATAATTAGCTCACATATTTTTTTACGCTATATTGGATCATTCTTATCAACAGTTTCTGTTCTTCTCCCAGTATTATTACTGAGAACATATTCACCAATGTGAAGTTAATCACATTATGGGTAAATCCATTGTATTAGCTCTAATCCAGGAGTTTGAACAGATCTGGGTTGAGCTGTGCTGTGTTGGGCAACACTGATCACGTTATAAAAATTAAGTGTTGATTCTCAATGCTGTGGATCAGAGGAGAGTCAGAAATGAAATCTGTGTTTTGGGGTGTGAAAAAGGCATTATTACTTCTGAGGATGCCAGAGAAAGCTAAAATAGAATTTTAGGATTTATGAAATGGGACTGTGGTGCTGAATTCAATGTTCATCAGCTGAGGAAGGTGGACAGAGTTCAGTCCTTCACTGTTCAGCCCTTCACTTCATAAAACTGGATCTCTGCGGGGATCCTTTTATTGCTGTTGACTCCAGAGAACATTGGAAATGAGTTCATGTCACTGCAACTTTTGCAGTGTTACATTTATTGTACATTTATACACAATTTGAATATAGGCCTGTGCTATATTTTTGACATATGTTTATATATTGGCATGAGCATGCATACATACACCAGTTATACCTCAATAATCTCTTTCAACTTTATGTCACTAATATATTTCTGCAGCACAGATACAGGCACGGGAGTATTGTTTAATGTAGACCCCAATATTGCCAAAGCAGCCCAAAGAAAATTGAATTTAATTTTGTGCTATTAAATTATTGTGTGCACACTTGATTTGGTTGACACTTTTGGCACAAGCCCAGGTTTTTCCTTCGTTGGTAATGTTGTAATCTGAACATCTGAGATCTCAGGCTTATATTTGTGAAAAGCTTTGCTGGGCACGAGCTCGGACGTCACTGTTGGGAGCGGATTTGAGTCGTGCTGCAGCACCTTGGAAATGTGCCTCTGAAAATCTGCTTAGTTGTGACATTTTCTTACAATAAAGGGTGATCTTTTCTCCTACAGACACTCAGGATTCTTCATATTGACATATATTTATGTCTTTCTCAGTTTTCTGCTGTTTGCACTCACTCAAGGCAGAGATGTCTGCTATTTTTATGCTGAACAAAAAGTATATAAAACGCATTCCTTTTTTTCAAAGGGAACAAAATAACTGATCCTGACCTGTAAATGCAATGGGATGAATTTGGATGGCTTTACTTTTTCTCTCCAGGCAGGTGCAGAGTAATACCTCAAAAGAACCATTATTTTGTGCCTTTATTCCAATGTGTACATAAATGCTTGCATAACCCTTGCACAGCTGCTGTACAAACTACTCATGCCACAAGTATTAGTAATCCTAACAGGGGAGGTTGCATGGAAAATTGGGGTGTGTATGCTAAACCATATGTACCATGCCCCTGAATCATAAAACTCGTGTTGCTGGAGCAGAGAGATCTTTGGAGACTGCTGGTTTTACAGGTCTGTAGGAAGCAGGATTATATACAACAGCTGCACCCCGCAGCTTCTCTCCTGTCGAGGCTTATCTTGTGCATTTAAATAAGCAGGAAACAGAATTTGGTCCAACATTATCTTATACGGTCTCAGCCCCTACTTTTATTTATATTTCATTTCCATAGGAACAATTATTTTCACAGTTTATTTTGAATACACATCAGAGGCACTCCAATTGGAAGTTTTGAGCTGCCAATTCCAAGCTGCATGCGGCTGCAGAGACACAATGTGCACTTTTTTTTGTCTCTGGTTCTGACTCTAAAATAACTTTCTTTATATCTGTGGTGATTTATAGCAGCGTTTCTGAACCAGTGTGAAGGAAGATGGGAGCTGGGGATTCATTCGATTCTCTGAAGCCCTGGCCACAAAAATCCCCTCCCAAGCAGAGCAGGGCAGCAGGGCTTGGCCCCAGTTCTGCAGGGCTGGGGGAACGTTCCAGCTCCCGGTGCGGCTGAGGGAGGAGGTTTGCTGGGGTGAAGCAATCTCCCAGACCTTTAGCAGCACAAAATCATTAATCAGGAGGATTTTAAAAGAATCTGAAGGGCAAATTTCCTCTGCTGGTACGTGTTGGAGCAGCACTGCGTGAGCAGATGGAGGTGTGCGTGTTTACACCCACCCAGGAGCTCCCTGTGGCTGAGTGCGGAGTGCTCGGTGTCGCTGCTGCCCCTTTTGTGCGGGGTGCTTTAGCTGTAAGTGCAGTGCTGGCGGAGTTTATCTTGCCGAGACTGGCACTTCTAAGTTTTCAGTCAGAAAAAAAGGCGCTTCCGAAATGGTGCTCAACGCGCACTGAGTTGGCTTTGTCAAGTGCATCTTTTCAGCATTCATCCAAAGCCCTTTCTGCAGTTGTCTGAGCCCCATAGGCGAATATATACTGTTGGACTATTAAGATAATTTTTCAGTTAAGACATCGTCAAACTGCAAGCGGGACAATAGAAACAAAACCCCTTTTGTTCTGACTAAACTGTTCCTAATGACCCCCTCTATAAACAGTGGCACCAGCGGAGGTCTCAACAAGGCTCTTCATTGAGCCCCCTTTCAAAAGGACAAGCAGAGCAGAACATGGGGCAGAAACTCTCAGAGTTACTGCACTTTGCTCCGCTCTGGTGGTCTGACCGCAAGAGAGAATCTGTTGTTTTTGTTGTTCAAGGCACCCAAAAAAGCATGATTTAAAAGCATGGATTTCCACAGTTAGCATCCTATAAAGAGGACTAAATATTTGGATTGTCGGGAAGAGAGCAGAAGGAAGCAGTTTGCGTGTTTGTTTGTTTGTTTATTTAAATCAAGGAGCTATAAATTAGACTGTTTAGAGTTCCATATAAAAAATTAACTTATTTCCTTGGGATAAGCTGCTGTCTGTTAAGCTCATGAAAATAAAAATGAAAAATCCAGAGAAGTTACGATTTTTACATTCCAGAAAGATCCTCACATTTGTTTGGGGGGTAAAAACCATCTTTGTGAACAACATGTTTATCATGAGCGGGGGAAACGCTTCAGTTGTTTAATGTCTACAGAAATTGAAGTTATGATGACAAACTGAAACCACACAGGACCAAACTCCTGTTCTTCCAGCTGAGTAACTGCAGGGTACGTGCAGCACAGGCAGTGTGTCCTCACACAGATGAGGGCTATGGAGATTTTGAATCACTTCCTGATTATTCCTGTCCCTATTTCCATGTCCTGAATACATGAGGAGAGCAGCACAGGAGGCTTTCACTTCAACAAAAACCTGTTTACGGAGCATCTTACTGTCTGTAATTGGGAAATGATGACAAGTCAGACAGTAAAAGTCCCTAATTTGGATGACTTGGGAATTACACTGGAGACATTTGCAAGTAGAAGTGCCAGTTTCTTTTGAGAGAAGTTGGAGTTTGTGTTCTATAAGCGGATTTTAAAAGGGTATTTCTAACTTAAAGCACGGGCTACTGCTTTATTTGGAAACAGATAGGAAGAAATTGAGGAAGGGGAAGAGAGAAGAATGTCCATTAAGACAGGAAGTACAAACTGAGAAAAGGCTAAATCATGGAGAAAAGTAACAATATTCAGAACATCTTAAAAATTCCATGATGTGATGGGGGTCTGAGGGCACTCTGCCATTTCTGGGAAGGGTTCAGCAGTTCATAGCTCTAAGGTTTTGGTTTTTTGTTTAAGGATAGTGCCTACACTCTTCTTTTGTAAAAGAGTGGGATGGAAGGTTTCAGTGCATCTTGGAAAAAGGAAGGATTTGGGTAAGTCCCAGGATGGAGGTCCAGTGCCCTGTGACAGGATACTGAGAGAAAGAGAAACGTCAAAGAAATCTTTAAGAGATTCTCGGCAGAAACAAAAGAATCTTTGTGAAAGATACTGTTAGCAAGTCGAATGGAAGGAATGGGGGCGCAAAGCGAATTGAGAGGATTTGCAAGTTGTTTCTAAGCCTTGAGGCAAGAACAAAAAGCTGAGCATTTACTGTTTACTATATTTGGTATGTATGTAAGAGCACTTTGGCCATCAAGGGAGCTCATAAACTGCAGAGCCCAATTGTCTCTTGACTGCGTTGTTGTGCTGGGGGCAGAGAAAATTCTCCTGTTAAAGGACAGGTCTGAGCAAGAGCAGCTGAGACTGGACCCTGCCTTTTATGAAAATGCTGTTTCCACAGCAGCACTTGCCCATGTTTCCATCAGTCTGATTTTATTTTTCTTATTTGTATGCAGGTAGGCATCATCCAGAGTGAGGTAGCTCTAGTTTTCAGGATTAAACATAGAAATTGTAACATGAAGGAACAGCATTGATTTTGTCATGTCTTTCCTCAAAAATACACGTTTGAGGACTGTTTTTACTGAAAATTTCTAGGAACAAGACATAAACCGTGTCTGACTAAAATTTACTACCTCAGAAGTCGAAGTGGATAGACAGAAGAAAAAACCTATTTTTTGAATCTATCTAAATAAGTTTATGGGACTTAATTAATCAGTCAGAAAAAAATTTTAAATGGATTTTTAACTGTTTAATGCCATGTAAAGCAGATTTTATTTAGTGTTTTAATTTGCCACTCTCATGCTTAGGGATCATATTAGGGATAATTGTTAATTATGAAAAACAAGTGTATCAAATGACAATTTTCTCCAGTTTTCATATGGGTACATGAGGAAAAAATAACAACACGAACTTTATATTAACTTTGAGTGTTGAAAAATAGCTTTCTCTTGAAAGTGATGGATCTGGTTATACGTATATCTCCTGAGCCAAAGTATTCTTCTTACTCTCTTCCAAAAAATGTTGTGATTCACTTAGTTTTTAATAATGTTAATGGTTTTTTTTATCCTAGTGCACATAAAAGCTTATTGCAGGCTTTCAACCTATCCTATCAGCAGTAGGACACAGTTATATTTGTATTTAGCAGTGATCTTTAATGTTCTCTAATTTGCAGACTTTGGTGGCAGCCAATTCCTTGTGTCATGCCAAAGCAATGTGTCTTATTTACCTTTTTGGATCCCTGTAAAAGCAGTTCATGGGCTCCAAAGGCCTGTGAAGTAATTTTAAAAATCAGTGATGTAGGACAATACAAAATGCACAAATCAAATTTATTTTTCCCTGTGCAGGAGCTAAGTGTCTCTCACACTTCTAAAGGCCAGCAAGTTGGACCAAGTTATAAGAGAAGAAATGAATTGAAGAGTTAAGGGTGGTGCACTCAAAGTAAGAGTAGTCCAGAAACAGAAAAAAAATCTAGAGTATAAAAAAATTAACGGTTTTGACATTTGTTTTAGATTTGTCACAGAATGATTTAAAAAACAAAACATGAATAGAAAGAATGAGACATCCCAGAATAGCCAACATCCAGTGGCTAGGGTATTTACTTGGGCCCTGTCCAAGGAGTGCTTTATGGGATTTGGAGCAGACATTTGACATAATGTTTTCAACATTATTTTTGTCAGACTGAAATTTGGGCTCTGTAGTGGGTTGAAAAAGAGCTTGCTTGGAGTCCTGTAGGTGAGACTTAGTCACTAGCTGTTTCATCAGGCAGTTTCTCTTCAGCCTGGGGAATTTTATTTATTTGTTTTTTAATAAAATAAAGTAGCTGCATGGGGAACAAACAGTTATTCTGTTGTGTTTGGTAGGGTGCTAGCATATATTTGGGTACTCTTCTGACATTGGGAGTCTAATAAAGTACCACCCACATTTCTACTCCATTCTCACTCAGAACAGATTTTTCTCATGGAAATATCTGAACCTACCTAACTGTCTTTCCATGGAAATCAGCATATTACTTTTAAAAAAATATGTATTTTTGTGCAAGTTAGCATTTTCTGATGGAAAAAAGCACTTTGTCCAAAAATTCTCAACCAGCTTTTCTGAAGCGAGATCTTTCTCGGTATTCTACTTATGTGGGGTATTTACCTTCAGTATTTTTGAAGGTTGAAGAAGAGACTATAAGTGAAGTGTGGTCCAGGGTAATGAAATCTGGTGGGTAAATCTGTGGGAACTGTGTAAGGAATTTCTAGAGTAAAATATAAAAATACGTTGATCACTGCCTCTCAGCTATTACTGAAATTAGGTTAAATTTAGTATGTGGGGGAGAAAAAATCAGAAAAGGCGTTGAAAGGCTGAAATTTCAACCCTTCTCCTTTGCTTTGCAAACATGGATCTTCCAATCCAACCCTTTCATCCTTGCTCCCACTCTGAATCTCATCAAGCCACTGGACACACATGTTCAGCTTCTCTTTCTGGTTTAGCCTGTGCTCCTGCCAGCCTCCCACTATTTTGTATTCCTTCCTTCCTGCATCTGCCTGACACCCAGGCCTGATCCTCCCACAGAGGCTCTTCCCCAGGCTGGGCACCCTTGGGCATTATTGACTAAGAACTGAGACTTGCAAGTGTCCCAAGGGACTCTAAAGTCGTTTACAGAGGTGGGGAGCATGTGTTTCAGCAGCCCTCAGCTCCACGCCTCAGCATTCTCCATTCATTAATCAGCAGAGCTCATCTGAAGGATGTTTACCACGTCTGGGACTGGTTTTTGGATTACTGGGTTAATGGCCCTGCTTGGAAACAGTTATCCCATTTCTGTAGATGAGGTCGGTGCAGTGCAGGACACTTTGTGATAAAGCCTGGTCACAGATCATGGATGCAGCCAGTGCCTTGTTTCCTAGAAGAATCAAGTGGAAATATATTTGGCACCAGGCATTAAATGTTGCTTGTCCAACTCCTCAAGCAGTTAGAAGCTATTGAACAGTACTGGGGGAGCTGTGTTTGATGTGTTTGGTGTCCCATGTGTCCCTCAGCTCCATTCCCTTGTCCAGATTCAGTATCTGTAGTGCTTCACTTTTAACTGAAGTATCTAGAAAGGAAAATTCATGCCATGCAGGGACAACAAATCTGTCTAAGTCATCTCCAGACCAGGATTTGGTGTAGCTGTGCTAATTTGCTGACTGAGAAATAAACCAGGGTAATTATCTAGTGAGAGGCAGAATTTATTAGGTCTGGTGCAAGTGACTTGTTGTGCTCCTAGAACCTGGCCCAGCTTGTTTTTTGACCATGCAGGTAGTCTGGACAGGTGCTGCACACACTATAAACAAGATTCTACTGACTTCTGGTCAGTGCAGATCCTATCACACCTCTTAGTCTGGTTCCCTAGGGAAATCACTTACACAATCTAATTATTTGTCTGACCCAGTTTCCAAGATGCTGACACATTTGTCACAGGTTATGTAGATGATTTGGAGACACTTACCAGTTGTCCTTACCAGTTTTGCAAGAATTAGCACCTAAGGAGAGGAAGGGATCCTTGTTAAAGCTCCCACTGAGGGAGAAGGGAGAGTTCAGCAATTGTTCATTGTGTTTGACAGCAGCAAGACTCTCGACTGATTTGCACATTACTCTGATATTCCTTGGTGAAAACACTGCTTCATTCAGCTGCCAAATCAAAAACAAAAGTCGAGGAATGGCTGGGAGAAGATGCCAAGGCATGCTACGATATTCCCCAGGGGATAAGGGAGCCTGCATGTTCTTGCAGGGGGGAGGTGGGAGCTTGGGGGGATGAGGGGATTGGAGTGGGATATGGTGGAGGACTATTGGGGTTATTCCAAGAGGGAGATGTAAGAGCTGCAACACAAATCCATAAAGAACCAAGCTTCATTAGCTCCACTTTCAGGGAATAATTTGTTAGGAAAATACTGAAGACTTCATTTTTCTATTTTGGATACATTTACACGCTGATTTAACCCTCCTACAATTCCTGTAGCAGTTGGGGCTGGTACACCGCCTTGCTGTTACACAGCAGGCATCTGCTGTTATTTGACCTGAAAGATCATTATAGGAGCTTTATTTGGTGTGCATTTAATAAAGCTGTAGCTGTTGTGACCATAACTCATGGCTCCCATGTCATTCCGCAGTGGTGCAACCAGCGATTCAGCATTCCAGGCCCATCAGTTCAAAGGGAAGTGTGAGGGACGCGAATGTATGCCAGAGCATTGGGACTTTTATTGCTCCTCTCTTCTGTTAGGAAGATACATTCTCGAGGAATTGAGAAGTACAAAGCGTCCTCAGACCTTGTAGTGCAAAATGTAAAAAGTGATGTTATCTGCAGAAAGTAGACTTCAGATTCTATCAGCGCACATTTAGCATAAAGCATTTCCTATGGTAATGCCTCTCACTTTCCCAGACTTTTAAAGGCTCCAAGTGGCACACAGGCTGCAGACCTCTTTGTAATGTTAATGAATCATCTTAATGGACTGTTTTAGCAGAAACATTCATCACCTTTTGTCCCACAATGATTTTTTTTTGTTATACTTAAATGGTTAAGTAGGCAATAAATGCCTATCAGACCAACCACTATGCTCTAGTAATCCACCTCACTATAAATCACCAGTGGATTATTATTGTCCTGTTTAATTAACACTCTTAAGGGATTCTATCGTTGGATAGACTTTCACCTTGCACTAAGCAGGCATTAACATTTGAAATAAGAAGTGTGTTTATGTGAAAAGCATTAATCAGCATGACCTGGAACTGGTAGTGGTGGGCTGGATGAAATATGTGCCTGTGTCCATGGGTGAGGGCTCCTTACATCAGTTTTCAATGGAAGCTTAAGTCAAACCTATGGAACACTTACTTAAGTCTTAGCAAATGATAGCTCCAGAGTAATTTTTAATTAGGTCTAAAAGATATTTGGCTATATGTGGTTGAAAACAGGAGGTTTCAAAATTTTAATTCCTGTAATTAGGAAGGCAATGGTTTTGTGAGTGTAACATGGGTTTGTTTGTGGTGCAGTTCAGTTTTTAGAGGACTGGATCAAGCCCTTTTCTTTTTCTGCAACAAAAGGTGAGAGGGGAATTCTGATCCTGTTGCTCCTCTGTGAACTCTTTTCAGACTTCCCAGCCACAAAGAACAAGCCAAGCAGCCTGAGTTCCTGGCAAGGGCAGGGGCCTCTGGACTCTTGGGTGCTCTTTGCAGAACAATCCCAGCAGCTCTTTTGCAAACAAAATTCCCACAGTGGGACACAAGCTCGACACAGGATCACTCTCAATATACAAACATTTTTGTACCTAGTACAGCTGGTTTTCTCCTCTTGGCAGAATATAAAGATGGCAGCTTGGTTTTTTTCCCTCATGTAATACAATTTGATGCATTTAGGAGTAATTTCCTCATCTTTTGTCAGCAGAGGAAGACATATGAAAAAGGCTCTTGTTAAGGCAGTGTTTCCCATCCGTGAAATCTTATCCTGCTCTCTTTGATTTTGTTACATTGGTAATACCAGTAGTGCATTTACCAACTGCTCCTTCTTTGGATTCCAGCACTAACAGCAGCCTTGTGAGATAACCCACTGCTGAATTTCATTTTACAGACAGAGAGCTGCCATGGGCTGAGATTTCCTGAGGTCTTTAAGAGTCAAAACTAGTAGCAGAGCTCAAGAGATCCTGGTTCTTGTCTGCACACAGACCTGGTATGCACATCCCTTTCCTCTTGGCATTTTCATTCAATTATTTCCCAGTATGGACTCCTGCAAATTAAAGAACAAATAAAACTGCTAAGTGGAACACAAACACACTAAATCTTTTTAATTAAGAGATTGAATCTCTTAGTATAAATTCATTTCCTGAAACAAAACTCCAATTATGTAAGATTAATTCTTTCCTCTGAGATTGCAGGGGTTTATTGACTAACAAAATCTTCTGTTGCGTAAATGGAAATGTGCTTTTTAATGCAGCCTGCTGCTCAGAGACAAAACCATAGCATTAGCCTTTTCACTGGGCATTTTTGTTTCAGTTGCAAGCTAATCTGCAGGGTTTCTTTCTATTTGTAACAGGAAAGGGGTGAAATGGTTCACAGCTGAACATGTGGTAAATAGCACAAAACACTAAAGGAGTTTAAGCAAGAAGAGAAATTAAACTAAACTCCTAAAAAGCCTGTTACTGCAGGAGGAACTGTACGGACTGAAATAAGAATACCCTGTGTGCAGGGCAGCGTTGTGAGGAGGTGTGTGTGTGTGTCATTGATCACACAGCAGCTTTTTCAAATCATTTAACAGAGATGCACAAACCCCACACAGTTTCAAGTGCAGGCACGTCCTGAGAAGAATCTCCTCCATTCCCTGCAGACACACCCAGCTCATTAAATCCTTCTCTGCCTCGCAGTAAGCCCCAGGGTTCAATCTTTTCTAGAGCACTGTTACTATCCAACCTTTTAGCTCATAGAGTGGGCAGCCAAGATTTCATGTCTATGCATATAGTAGGACTCATAGCCAATATTTCCTACAGTTTCCTCCTCTCCATCCCAATCTGGATATATAATGGTTTGGTTCTGTTGTTGGGGGGTTTTTATTGAGGGCTTTTTTGGGGGGTTGTTTTCTGTTGAGGTTTTTTGGGGGTCTTCTTGGATAGGTAAAACGTCAATGTTGCTTTCAGTTCACTTTCTTATATTCAATTGCAAAAACCTGTATGAGGGTGGCAAGTTAAAAGGTAATAAAATCAGGAATCTGTGCTCCATGTAAGTAGCTGGCCATGAGAAACTGCAGCAGGGATGGATATTGAATGACTTCAATAGTCCAGCCAGGTTTTATCACAACAGGTCATCAACCTGTAGGCTGCCTAAACCTGTTCCACTGCTTCCCCATTGATTAAATATCTGGAAGCATTTACACGTATATCAAATTCTCCATAATCTATTTTATCTTAATGACACCCAAGTTCTTTGTCAAGCTAGGGCAAAAATGTTCCCTCCAGTGGTGAGAGAAGATGGTGTATCTGCTTAGTGTACTTCAGTACACTGAATTTCCTTGAAGCCAAACCGTGATCTCAGGTTCTTATGGGCTGAAATATTAGTGGGACTGCAAGGATATAAAGGACGTAAAACCTGCCTGTGTAGGCCCAGATGTTAAGGAATTTAAAACTGGATTTTTTTCATTTGATTGCAGACCTGACATGTACAGAAGAAAGAAAGGAATAGAGAGAATGTGTAGCTTCCAGCCAAGTTCTGATGGCCAAAATTCCTTCTGAATCTCAATACCTGTATCACCAAACCAAGACAGAGGGTCAGCTGTTCCTGTCATTTGGGGATTTCCATTTTCCTTCCTCTGTGTTTGGGCCCAGCCTGTTTTCCTGCTCTCACTCTCTGCCCCAGACAGAGGTGCAAACACCCTGAACTCTGCATTCCCTCTGTCTTGGTTCAGGCTCCTAAGTGGTTCTTTTTTCCTGTAGTCACCCTGTTTTCTTTCTTTTTTTTTTTCCTTTTCTTCCTTCCCTCATCCATGACAATAGGAGTCAAGGGAAGCAGTGTGGAAATAACTTAAAAATCCAGAAAAACCCCCACCAAAACCTCAACCTATTGGCATGGCAAAGGTGGGAAAAGGCTGATTGTTCAGTCTTGTCAACATCATAAGTAAGGAGCACCATAACTAATGAGGAGATGGAAGGCTCAAGGACACACATCTCTGGCAGTGAGTAGTTAATCTGTGGAACTCCCTGCCAGAGGATGTGTTATGCTAAAAATGTGCATGAAATCCATTGAAAAAAAAATTTGATGAATACAAAGATACCACCAGAAGTCCTTGAATATGAAGTTCCACCACTTATTCCAGAAGTCTTTGAGTCATTACCATGCTGGGAATGCATCACGAGGCACTTATTTTGTGCTCTTCTCATGATGTCCAGTATTTTTTGCTGTCAAAAGGACAATATTAGTCTAGGTGGACTTTGGATTGACAAGTATAATTGGTCTTATGCTTTTTATTAAGAATAGAAGGCAGGATGCAATTTATCCCTTAGTTGTCAAGCAGGACTACAAAGTGTTGTGCTGTTTGCTCTCCTCGTACTTTTTCATCCCTTAATCCAATCCAGGGAAGTGTGGTAGATGTTTCTTATATTTTGTTGCCAACTGTTTTAAGAAGTTCATACAAAAGCTTCTCTCATCAAGAAAATTTATGTGAGGGTTCATGAGTCCTTGCAGCAGTATTTTGAAGCACAGAGACATTGTTAAATCAGATCCAAACTGATGGACTCAGTGCAACAGGGGTGAACTCTCAGGGATGGCTTTCAAAAAAGAAAAGTTTCAAACACTAGTCAGTGTGATAAAGCATAAATCTATATTTATATATCTCCAGACATTCTTTACCATTGCAAATTTTCTGTGGAGACAGCAATCAAATGGTCAGAAAGCCTTAGTTTGCCTGTAGGCAAATCCATGTCTTGGGTTTTAACACTGTACAGATAATTAACTCACCCATGTTGTAAACATTTTGTGTTTCTTGAATAGAGAGTCTATTGAAAATATTAACCACTGATCTGTGGAAACCGAAAAGTTGCAAAGGAAGGGAAACCAATTTTCTCAGTGGGTACTGAACAGCTGAATGGTTGGAACTGTGTTTGGGAAGCACTAAAATTGCTATAAGCCATCTGAAAAGTGCTAGTGGATTTAAAATCCTGAGGGAAAGGTGAAAACTTGCTGGCGTCACAAAGTGCCTTAAATAGAATATTTGCAGCTTAAGTGATCAGAATTAACCCCTTTACCCTCACACACATGTGGTGTTCTAAACCAATGCTTAGATAAATATCACAGCTGATGTAACAAATACCTGAAAGTGCAGGTAATAAATACAAGAAAAAACCTGTCTTGATTATTCAGGTAACTGCTGCTAGTTAATTAGCATGCTCATGGTGTTTGGGCCAATGGAGTTTTGCAGTTTCCTTTCAACTGACTTTTTTTCCAACTTTTCTTTTTAATCCCATTGGACACAGTGATGCAATAGTGCCCAAACAATTGAATGAATTCATTGTGAAGAACTAATTTTTAATTCAGAGATGATAGTCAATATTGCATTGCAAATTAAGCACTATTGGGGTTTGCTTGTAGAAAAAGAACTCATTCCTCAGCAAAAAATGGCATTCTGTCAACTACTAATTGCATACAAAGAATTTTAAACAAAACCAGGTAACATATGTAAGTAACATGCCTGTATGATTAAATGTGTGTAATACTATAATTTCTGTAATATTAAAGGTAGGAGATACCTGAAACAGTAAGAAACCAGAGGATGGCAATTTTTAATTTTCTGTTAGTTTTTTTCTGCTGTCCTCACACTCGGGTGTTGTTTTTGTAGTTTTTGACGGACTTTTGTTTTTGCTTTTCAAAGAATGCCTGAAAAATGAGTAACATTTCTTCCTAATTTTCAGTTGAACCTCCCACGCTGTGATTTATGGCCATTGCTCCTTGCTCTGTGTTATGACACTACCTACCCAGAACTTGGCTGTCATCTCTGTAGCTGCTGTGCAGGCACAGACCAGTCCCTGGCCTCTGTTTTGCCAGGACAAGCAAGCCCAGCACCTCCAAGCTCTCCATTCAGGCCCTGTGCTCTTGACCCAGAGTATCTCAGCACCTTCTGCTGAACCTTCTGTTGATTCTCCACACTGCTCTTGGATTGGAGGAGCCAAAACTGGGCATAGCACAACCCCAAAACTGGGCACAGCATAACCCCAAAACTGGGCACAGCACAACCCCAAAACTGGGCACAGCATAACCAGCCCCATCTGTCTGAGTTTGCCCAAACTTCACTGCCCTTGCTCTGCTCCATCACTGCCCTTTTCCCTGCCAAACTGGTACACAGAGGTGTCTGGGAGCTGCTTGTGCCTGTTCAAACCAGTGTAGAAGAGGATTTGAGAACTTCAGCCTTTTTCTCATCATAATCTTTAGGTCACCATCCCAGCTATTGGCAAAGCCATATTTTTCTGTTGTACTTGGCTTTAGAGACATTGGCTTCTGTGCAGGACACACCAGAGGCAGAAACTCCATCCCTCTATTACCACATAGATAGAGGCATGGCTAGAAAAAAGGAGAGTATGACAGGTTTTTCCATGGATGAATAACTTCTGTGCCCTGGGGACTGTAAATAGCTGGTATAAATCAATGCAAATTGGCTATTACTAATCTTGCCAGTAATGAAGTGAGAATGAATGGAGTACAAAGATGAACTTTACATATCGTTAGCACCAATCTGCCTCACTGCATTTATGGGCAAGGCTCTACCTAGGAGGTCACTTGGCAAAACTTACAGGTTTTTCTTTTGAAAATCATGATTTAAAAAAATGCATTTGTGCTGTGCAGAAATCTCTCTCAAATATCGAGTCCATTTGGGGATTTTACAGTCATGAAAACTTGAAAACAATTGTTTCATAATTTCTCAAGCACTCAGCAGCAAGTACTTTTATTACAGTGCTTTAGCATCACAGTATATAATTTAGCATGTTTATTACAAGTTTATATTAAAACATTGAAGTGTATAATTTCAGAATAAAAGCTCTCTTTCAGTTTAGCTTTTGAACAGAAAACTGAATGATCTACAACACAGGAAAAAAATCATTATTGTTTCCCCATTATAGCAGAAAATTAACATGAATGAGGATAATGACTCAGCATTCTGCAAGAACATTTCTCTTAATGCAGACACTATAGAACTTATGAAAAGATAAGTTTTCCACTAGGATTGGAAATCAGTTTGAATCTCCATAAATATTGGCTCTTGCATGATTTTTTTTATTTTTTCTACATTATCAGAGACTAAATGCCTCTCATAGGAGCACATGACCTCTTTGGTTTGTGTTGTGTTGTTTTCCTCTCTGCACAAGCAGAGAAACTGAAATATGAAGGTGAAACAAGTTCCTGAGAGATGGACACCACCGAAATGAAAAGATGGGAGCAGAGTGTTACAAAAACCTGGTCAGTCATCCTTCTCCAATCTCTGAATTGGAAGGTTATGCCCTTGTTCTTCCAAATACATTCAAAAAATGAAGATTTTGATGTATTGGCCATCACAAAATGGCTGAAAGAGTTAGAAAATCAATGTATTTCAAACCTAAAGGAGTGGTTCTCTCCTGCTTGAATCTTTTGGAGGGAAGAGCCAATATAGTGTAAGAGCAGCTGTTCAGTAACACCTATTATTTGCTTACATTTCATGACTAACATGAGGCACCCTGTTGTTAAAATGAGAGTTAGGAATTGGGTCTCCTGATTTGCTTCCATAATTCCATAATTTTGCTGAGGATATGATCTCATCCAGCTCTCCACACCACCTAAGAATCTGGACTGGTTGATGAGCATGTTAATTTTGTTTCTGATGAAGTATCAAACTTCATTAAAGGGCTGAAAGATAACCTTCAGTTTAATTTATAAAGAAAGCTTTAGATATTCTTAGGACTAATGAATGGTTGATGATATCTTCAGCAATGCCATTTCTATATTTTTTATTTCTTTTTGATATATTAGGGACCCAATCTTGCATTCCTGGCACTCAGAACTCCTCATAAGTGGATCCAAACAGGGAAGTGTTCCAGTGCAATGCATGACAGACCCTGTAACATTACATGTGTTGTGGAGGACATGCAGAAAAACATTGAAATAATAAATTAACACTAAATCAGGTTTTTAGAAAGGAACTCTGCTAACGAGTGCTTAGACCCACTTGTCATCCATCTGTTCCTAAGGCACAAACAGGAATTCTTAATCTAGCAAAGGTACTTCTGGCAGCAAATGGTTATTTATTGTTCATTTATTGTTTATTAAATCAATGTGCTAACACCAAAAAAGCCTGGCTTTTGCAGAGGCACAGAACTGTTGAATATTTCTTTCTAGCAACGTGTATGATGTTATCAGAAGGCTGATGACTGAGATGTGAGATCCAGCAATCAGAGACTACAGCAAGTAATTTTGTTAATATTTTTTCACTGACTTAATTAGAAATGAGGGGATTTTTAATGATTTAGTTAAATTGATGCAACATCCTGTAATGGACATAGCCTTGCAGATGTAGAGATGTTCTTAGTATGTAAGTAATCATAGTAAATTATAATAATATATCTTACATTAGAAAATTAAATAAAGTATCTTAATCAATTGCATCATGATCTGATTCAAAATTCCCTTTCTACTTTCCCATTTTGCCATATGTTATATATCAGACAAAAAGTATTTTTCTGTAAAAAGTAAACCAAGCTTACTACAGATATGCATGGGCACTGTGCATTTCTCTGTGGGGGAAAAGTGACCAAAATAATCATTTCTGAATAAACTATCCATAATAACTCCCTGTGTGGATATTCTAGTCTGGAAAAGTCATGGGTCAAATAAGTCAATGCAGAACAGCTGATCCTGCAATAGCAATTCCAGTCCTCTTTCCAGTGTAGAGAAGTCCTTAGTCAACAGCTCCAAACTCCTGTTTCTGCCAGAAGATTTTTCTCTTTAGAGAATAATATAAATTTGTTCTATTCAATTCTTTAAGGCCCAAATTCTGCACTGAACTCCCTTTGAGAACAACATGTGACATCAGTCAGGAAGAACATTATATTACAGGAGTTTGTATTTATGTGCACAGACTCCACGGTTTTATTAAACAGACATTTCATTAACACCTTTGTGTAGCTGTGAGCTGTACACACCTTTGGCTGGGGGACATCTGGGTGATTCTTCTGTTCCAGTACCCCCTAGATCCCTAAACCAGCAGGGAGAAAGTTGTCTGGAAGAAGATCCATCAAGCCAAACTGAGGTTGTTTGGTGTCTGTCCTGGCCAGCACCAGTGGGACAAGGCAAGACAGGGTAAAATGTCACCCCTTGCTCCGTGTCCAAGTACAGGGGATGAGTCACAGCAGTGACATCCAGATGGCACTTTTGAGTTTGCCCTGAAAACAGAGAAAAGAGTGGTCCATAAATGTGCAGAAAAGACTTTGAAAGATGTTTGAATGGGCTAAAATTGTAACCTGAAAAAGCAGCACAGAGTCTTCACTGAAGGATGACCAACAATCTCACTGCATCCAGAACTGCTTGTGCAACAGCTTGGTAAGACATGTTTTGGGCTGTATTCATGTTTATATTTGAATCATGGTTTTTCTCTATTCCTGTAAAAAAAAAAAAGAAAAAAACAAGATAAGACATCTCTGCTATTTTTTAATTTGATATACTTTTTATTGAGCCTTGAGACCCTCAAAAGCAAAGGTTGCCCTTTATCCAAAATTACCTCACTGTGCCCCTGGCATTTTTGTGATGTGGACCAGTTAACATTAGTAGCTTAATTAAAATCACCAAATGCATTTTAAAGGATGACTTAAGGTTGATTTTAATCTAGACTTCCAAAAATGAAGTAGAATGTTAATCAGCTGCCCCACCCATTATTTATATGTCCCACAGTACTCAGTGTCAGAACTCCTATGTCATCCTCTGACTTCATTTTCCCCAGGGATTTTTAAATAGTTAATAACAACTGTCTGAAGTCCACCCCAAGTTTTACCTGTTGGCATAAATCTGGGGTTGTGACACCACTAGTGTAACGTTCCCATAAATGCAGCAGATTTAGGCTCAAGTAGTTTTAATGTACAGCAGGTGGCATTTTTGTGTTTAAAGAGTAAAATCACACCTGTGTGTTCATGCTTTCTAGGATTTTGCCAACAAAAGGAAAACAGAAAATAAGACACTTTACTTTTTGAAAGCCAGAAGAAATGGTGCAGCTGTTTTCAAGACTGCTATTTTCAAGCTGTCATATGAGCATGGAATAAAAATCATTCTTGCTTTCCAGTTATATTTTAGTACAAATATCTTCCATTTGTTTATTTCAACATATTTCCCCTTCAACACATTTTTTTAATCAGAGTTTTTCCTAATAGGCTGGAGGAGTGTCCTATCTTAGTGTGAGACCAGTTCAGGAAAGAGGGAGGAAGAGTGACTAAGACAGTACTGGGCAAGCTCAGACTTTTCAGCATGTAAAAAATATGAGTTCAAACAGTCAGCCATACAGTGCTGCCTGTTTGTAGCTTAATTACTATGAGTGCATGTGGAATTTTTGCTAAATTATGAAAAAATAATCTTTTATTTAATTTACCTTGTGTTTCTTTGTCTCAAATACCCATTTTTCCCTGCCACCAAAAACACTTTATTACCCCTAAAAGCATCAGAAAATACAGATCTGAAAATTGACAGAGGTTAGATGAAAGGTACTTTTCCTTTTAAGAATGGTCTGTAGAGTTTCTTCCTGGCTGAAAGATAAAACACCAAAAGAAGGGATGGTTACACAACCCCACTTCCTCTTACAGTGGCTTGACCCACCACAGAATAAATATTTTGCAGGTGTTTCTCACTCTGGAGCCAGGCACACTGCACACATGCATTAGTTTTGGGTTGTTCTTTTTAACCACCCGTGTTATTTGGAAGGAGATATCCCATTTGAAGTTGTGAGCTGTTAGCAGTGAATGACTTTCCATCTCCTATTTCTCTGGGCTTTGCTCATCAGAAAAAGATCGGTAACTTTTCATGTAACTGGCAGGTGACAGAAGTGGCTCCTGTTTCGTCATAGTGACAAATTTAACAGTTTCTGGGTGGTAACACTTTCTCTGGCACCTGTGGTGCCATCTACTGCACAGCTTGGTAGAGGCAGGACGAGAGAACTTCATCTCTCCACTGCTGCTTTCACCTCCTTCTTCCCATCTTCACATTTGAGAATGGTTCCTCATTTGCTTTCTTGTAATTTTCCTTCTTATACAAATATATAAATACGTATTAGAGTATATACTTACACACATCTATCTATAACCGTATAAATACAAGTTTCTATAATTTTTTAAATATATGCATTCAATATTTGGAATTTCATTCTGGCGGGTTTTTTGACAAGCAGATTTTAAAAAGGGAAAATAAATAAAGAAAGAGGAATCTAGTAAAATCACCTGCTAGTTCATTTAATGATTGTAGTTAATTTACTTATCATATTCTGGATACAAATTTACCTGGTTAGATATATTTATGTTATATTATTATATATTTATATTTACATATATGTATGCAGTATTAAGTTTGAAGCATTGAAATTTTGTTATTGTTACTTGGTTTTGTTAACTCAGATAAAAACACTAAGTATTTTAGTTGGTGGTTTTTATGATTGCTGTGTGATGCGATGAAGTAAAAGTAAGTCATTAAATTGGCTTCTCATAAGTTGATGTATTTAGTTTTGTTTGCAATCTATTGCTGGGGGCATGGTATAATTTTGGCAGTTCCATATCAAACAAAAATCTGTTGATTTTGATGTCGTGTTGTTGGAAAGAGCTACAGAGATCTTACATAAATATTTCCGGAGTGATCTCAAGATATCTAAAGGCCAAAGGCTTAAGATGAAAGATCTGAAAATTTCAATTTATTAATCCCCCTTTCTTTGGCTTCCCTCTGTTAATAGAAGCACCTTGTGCTCATATCATCATAGCCTGAGGTCTTCCTTGAATAAATCAATGCATGAATTTTTTAATTACCTATCCAGGCTGGATTTGGACTGCTCACTCATCCCAAAGAAGAAAGGTTCAGTGGCAGTAGCTAATGGAGCAACATTTGAGAAACTACATCATCTAACTTGCTAACAAGTCTAAGCATCACAATGTTTGAAATGCTGTTGGCTGTGGGCTGGATCGAGCACAGCTTCCAATACTGCTGACTGCTGTGCACAATGATGTTATCAACAGTGGGCTTTGAAAAGTTTTCCCTAGAAAGGAAAAGCCTTAAGATATTTATATCCTAAGTAACTTCTAACACTCTCAGAGAGACCTCTATGAGGAATCAATTATGATTACATAATTAGGAGTTGAAAAAGATCTTGGCATATGATAACTGCAAAGGTAAGAGCAGTTGAAGTTTGTAATATTTAGGATTTTTTGCCACGGAGCTGAAGGTGCAGGAGCCCTGATCTCTGCATAGAAACCATTGAAGAATCACAGTGTGCCAAGGAGTACCAGGGGGGGCTGCTCCTCCAGCCCGCACCAGGATTCCCAGGAGTGCTGCATTTTTCTTATGCAATCACCACAAATTTAAACATTCTGAAGTGAAAGCCTGGATTTTTTGTAGGAAAAGCTGAACGCCTAAAGATGAAAGGCATCAAATACTCATCGTGTGCGGGGTTTCTTCCCAAATTTACTGTCTCTGTCTATCTCACCCATTGTGCAACGCTGCTTTCTGACCTGGGACGACACGTGAATAACAACAATCCCAGTTCAGCCATAATCCTTACAAAATTTAGCATTCTTTTCTTAGATTTCAGCTTCTCTGGAAACCAGTGATTCATGACTCTTAGAACTGGGGTTTATTGTTTGTCCAGAACACAAGACTTTAACAGCGTATTGAGAAAGATTTGACAACATATCACAAGACTCGTAAAGTTTCAGAATGCTGAAGGTGAATGATAAAAAATAGTGTTAAATTTTAAATCTTGGTAGAAGTTGAATTCCAGTTTGGGGAAGGAGATGGATTTTTCAACAGCTGGAGTTGCACCGGAGTTCCGTCTCTCTCAGCTTCCCACCAGCCAGGAACAGACATTTGAGATTACGGGAAGAGGGAAACGGCCGGATGAGAAAGGTGCTCTTTGGCCGGTTTCTATCCAGCCTACTTGGATTTATTCCAGAAACCTGCATGCTGAGGAGTTTGTGGTCAGACATCAGCTCCACGGACAGGCCTGAGGGTCAGTGTCCAGTGCAGGCCATGGCCCCGGGCCTGTGGGGATGGGCGGGGCCATCACCTGTCTGTCAGAAAAAGGCGGGAAAAGCCCTCAGTGCATCCAGACTAGCAGGTTTAGCCCTTGGTCAGAACAGGTGGGAAAAGCCTTTGGTCAGTTAGGAAGGGTGGGAAAAGCTTTTGGTCAGTTAGGAAGGGTGGGAAAAGCCTTTGGTCAGTTAGGAAGGGTGGGAAAAGCCTTTAATCAGTTAGGAAGAGTGGGAAAATCTCTCAGTTGTTCAGTCAGGGTAGGACAAGCCCTCAGCTGCTCAGAAATGGCGGGAAAGCCCTCAGCTGGTCAGAAATGGTGGGAAAGCCCTCAGCTGGTCAGAGAAAAGCCCTCAGTCAGTCAGAAAGGCCAGAAAAAGCCCTTGGTCATCCTGGAAGAGCAGGAAAAGTCCTCAGTCAATTAAGAAGAGTGGGAGAATCCCTTGGTTGGTCGGGAAGAGCAGGAAGAGCCCTTGGTCGGCCTGGAAGGGTGGGAGAAGCCCTCAGTCGGTCAGTCAGAAAGGGTGGGAAAACCTTGACTTTGGTTTCTACAGCAAATTTCCACTTTTTTTCTCTGACCCTTTGGTTGGAGCTCAGATCATGAGTTTTACATCCAGCATGCAGAAAAGCCACTTCCAATTTCTGTGGTAAGCTCTTTTGTCTTTTTTTAACAGGGTTTATTCCCTCTCCAGAGAAGCTGGACTGAGCTGCAGCAGCCTTCATGGAGGTCCATGGCCTGTGTTCCACGGAAATGCCAGCTGGGAACAAGGCCAGCTCCAGGGAAACAAGTCTGTCTGGTCAGGAGAGTCACGTCCCCAGGTAAAAAATGTGAAAAAGAGCACCCATACTCTTTTTCTGTGGTAATGCTTAAGTAGGTAGAACACGATTGCAGCTAACAGGCTGCAAAAACATAATCCAATACAAGAACAAAGGGGCCCTCAGATTGCAAACAGCATCTTCATTCCCTCACACCTCTCCAAAAACCTGTGGCTATAGAAGTACAGAAAACTGACAAAACGAGCATACTGAATTACACCAACAAAAACTCTTGTTGATTTTTGAAGAGTCTTTCTGCACACAGTGTATCAGCAGCTAGGACAGTCTAGGAGTATCATGAAGGTATTTTAAGAGTAAAAGGATATTATTAACATTATTTGGAGAGTTCTTGGTCCCTGGCTCAGGACTTCAGTGATGCACAGTTCTGAAGTTTTGGAGTGTGTTGGTTGCAGATTTTTATTTGCAACTGTTTCTTTAATCTTGTTAGCTTGCTAAAGGTGCTATAATATTAATATTTTGTGCTACTTATGTTGAAGATCAGTTCTCCTTCTCTCTAGAAACAAGTATCCACTCTGCTGCAACCTGTTAGAAATGATCAGACAAACCCTGTGAGCTGTGCAGCACCTTCCCCTTTTCTGCTCAGATGTCATTGCTAACTAAACCACAGTGAATTTTAAGTAGGAATACTTGGCCAGTGTCATATGTTTGCTCATTAAAATTCAGATAATCTCTTCAAAAAGAGACAGAATATCAGCAAGGGGTACACAGAGCTTTCATGTCCTCTTCCTCCTATTTAGCATTTTACATATTACATTTCCAGTTTCTGTTGGCTAACAAGTGGGGAAATTGGGATTGGAACAAAAACCTGCACTTGAAAATTCCGCAGCAAACTCTGAAGTACATCTGGAATATTAAGACAGTTTAAGAGGACAGGATCAAATGAATAAGCAAAATATTTATGAGTATCAAAGCAATGACATGATTTAGAATTCCTACCTATTTATCTGTTCTTTTGTCCGTCTGCCCATACAGATTTTTATTGTCTCAAACACTAATTTTTGTTCTGCTGGAGCTTTCAATTGCTTTAAAAAAATTATAATCTAGTTTCAGCAAAGTGGACAGAATGTGGAAGCTGAGCTATAAAATGGAAGAAACATATTCAGCTGATAGAAGGGAGCTTTAATGACAGTTCATTATTGTTTAAGGAGAGACTGCTTGACTTTAAAAAACATCCTTGCTGCTTTGGGGTAATTAATTTTGTGTGGCATACACTGGTATTGACTCATCTTTTCTCTGTACATTACTTAATGACAGAATTGGACTTTGCTGATAAAACTTTGGGCTAAAATAAGTTCCATGTATTCTTTAATTCCTACCTAGACTTATGATAGTGCAGAGTACACTTGTAATTTTAAGGACAGCTGAAATGCTGGAGTCAGATTGCTTATGAAAATAAAAAGCATCTGTCATAACACTCAAACCAGCCTGGAGTTTTGCTGTAAGGGATCTGCTGCAAGGCTACTTTGTCTTTTCAGGTGAAAGATACAGATTTTATTCTTTCCGTGGTGTCTGTTGAGACCGAGCCTTCATGTAATTAAAATCCTTAGCAGTTTGTTGAGGGCAGCAGATCAAAAGGTTAATGTGCAATGGTACAACAGGAAGTATTTGTACTCTTGAACACTTCTTAAATTTATAGCATTTAAAAACAACTTTGCCAAAATCATGGCCAAAGCCAATATTACCTCATTTATAGTAAAATATTAATCATTAGTCACAAACCAGCCAGTTGGTCTAGAAGTTCAGCTGGTGAAAAATTTGATGGTAATAGAATTGAATAGAAATATACTTTAAATTGTGTCCTCTAGTCATGCATTTGGAATGGAAAAGCAAAGGTTTTAGGGAAACTGTGCGAAACAAAACTGAAAAACAAAATTATTCCTCCACATTTCTGAAACTGAAGTATACTGTAAGCAGATTTGGCTCACATGATTTTTGTAAGAGTGGCGATAGTTGATAAAACTTAAAGAACTAGATTTTATCATATGATCTGTGTCATTAATTGTCTTTGTTTCAGTTCTGAGGTTCTTGAAGCAATAGAAAATGTTATCCAAGGTGTATTACAAAGCTTGGCCCAAAGAAAAGCACCTGTTCTCACAGTAGCTAACAGAACAGACTGGAGGAACATAGAGTAAGTGGTAAATATTTAAAAGTCCTGCCTTCTATTAATAGAAATACCATGAATAGGAATTTGATTATGTAGTCTCCAGAAAAGTTAATCATACATAATCATTCCATAAGCATTAGAATCAATAAATGATTTTAAAAAGTAATGGACAAATAAAAAGTAATGCTTAGTAACCACTCTGAACAGGCATCATGTATTAAGTAATAGCAGACCATAGCATAAAGGGAAATGTAAAACTACTGTAATAGGGGTTGGAAAAGAAAGGGAGGTCCTATAAACAATCTTTTTCTGGAAGCTGTAGAAATGATAGGTTGTGTTAGAGTGAAAAAACCTGGTCTAGGCTGGAAGAAATTACTGGCAATTCTGTCCTCCAAACCCTTTCTTCCTCTTTGTTTTTTCCCCTCTGTTTTTCTCATGAGGTCTTGTTTCTTTAAATGATAGTGATAAACTTATCTTTTTATTCTTCAGAGAAGATGCATCTCACCTCTCCCTGTTGTGTCTCTTACCTGTGTGTTGTGTTTTAAGTTCATTCCAGAAAAATAAAGCAAACAAAGTTTCCAGCAGGTGATGTAAATTTCAGATCTTATGTCAGCTTATCTGGACAGGATCAGAGAAAAAGAAACCTGTCCTCCTTTATAGCACATTCTGCGATTTGGAGAAGTTGCTTGTGCAACAGTATTTGTCCAAGGAGTTAATTTAAATTGAAAGTCCCTAAACCTGAGAGATTAGCTGATTTCTACAATACATAAGCTAAAGCATGAAGGAAGACACAAATCAGCCTCTGGCCTTGCAACAGCTTTGGACATCAGTGGGTTAAAGGATATTCAGATTGATAAGATTGCAGAGGTGCTTGTAAGTGGACACATTACAAACATTTAAGGTTGACGAAGCTCAGCAAACTTTCCAGGCATAACACTTTAGTGGAATACTCATTTAATGAGAACAATAAACTTCTGCCAATCAAAAAACCTGAGGGGCCTGAAGGTAATCAGTTAACTGAAAAGCTTACAGGTTCCAGGGAATTTAATGGTTTGTGTCTTGATTGTTTGACAAAAATGTTTCACTCAGATGTCTGTAAAATTAAAATACTCCAACAAAGTTTTGCCATTTTTGGCAGTCTTTGGGGAAATGGCATTCCACGCTAGAAAAACAAATGTGAGCTGTTAGTTACCATCTGAACACATATGGAGGAAAATGTTCAAATTAAAACAAGTTAAGATCACAGTACGTTAAAAATAAGAGTCATCAATCACATGAAAAAGAGCAGAACCATTATTTCTGGTGGGGAAGTGTAATCTTAGATATGTGTTACAGAAAACTCCTCTGCTGGAGTGAGCACAAACCTGGGAAGAACTGGACTGATCCGGGTTTAACCTGAGAGAAATTCAGGGGAGTCTTGATTGCAGCTTTCCTCCTTTTCAGTTACAATGTTGGGAGCAGGCAAGGGAAAAACACAAATAACTTTTAAATGTTGCAACGCAAAGGCAATAAAGTTACTTTAAAGCGGGCAGGCTGATGCTTCATCGGGCTGTCCCTGTAGGTTTGTGCAGCGTGTGTGCTCTGCCACCCAAAGGATGCACGGAGCAAAACCTTGGACAAACGAATTTGGAAACACGATGTGGTTTGAGATAAAATTATAGCCATTGAACCACCAGCACTTTTTAAAAGCACACACGAAACTCCGAAATGAAAAAGAATGCTTTAAAGGCAGGATCACAAGGCACTAAATTAATTTTAAATGAAATAATGAAGTGTCTTTAAGAAAATAACTGATCTGTGTGGTGAAATGGTGAGGCATGAAATAGCAGAGCACATTTATGTTAAACAACTGTTTAGAGAGCAGGATAGACCACCTTTTTGTTTTCAATACGTAGTAACAGAATACAATTAAATTATCCTGATAGTAATTTAAGGGCATAAATTAGATCGTATTATTATTTTCAGAAACAGTAACACTTTTTCATGCAGTCTCCATCAGGAAGTCACTTGTGTCAGATTTTTATTTTAATAATGATTCACCTTTTTTGTTCTTATTTATTCCTTTGTTTTCATACTAAAAAATTACTGATGCTGACCTATTTACAGTTCTTAATATGTATAAAATGCTTTTATTGTCTCTACTTCTACCTAGAAACTTATCCCCTTTATGCTTCAATTCAATCTTGAAGCATCTTCTTGAGAAACTTTGCTGCCTTTTTCCTTTGGCCACCCCAACCCCACCCAAGCTGATGGTTTTTGTGCTGAGTCTGAAAATAGCACTGCTGTGTTTGATCATAGAAAATGGGTTTCTGAGTCTGAATTGCAGAGAACAATTCACCTGTACAGGGAGTTTGCACTTTATTGTATTTGTTTGCCATGTGTCAGATTTAAAGATTCTGTAGGTCTACAGATGATGCCAGGTTCTACTGCAAAACAAATAAGAAGTGACTGCCCTCAATCAGCAAAAAGATTTGGTAAGTCAAAGAAAAGCCCAAAGCAGAGTTTTTGGGTTTTTTTTTTCCTTAGCTCCCAAGTTCATAAAAACCACACAAAATTTAAAATATTATGCACTATGACTTGGAAGCATGTGGCTGATAAAACCTGACACTATAATCAGCCTTTCAGTTTTTTTCTTCTTTCCTCTATTAAATTATAGTGATTGACAGTGAAATTAATACAATATTTGTAGAGTTTCTTCCCTCCCTTAATGGATACCAACTAAAGGCATATTCAAAAGCTCTTAATGTAAAAATATCACCCTTCTTCAAAAAGCTGGCCAAGAAAGGAATCTTGGAATACAGACAATAAGCTCATTTCTTTTTCTAACTCAGTCATTTGATTTCTTGGCCTGGACATTAGAGCATACATTCCCTCACTTAACTCTCTCATATTTTTTCTCATTATGCTAGAAATTAATGAGTCTATTGGTTAGTACAGTTTCTCTGTATTTTCACATTAAAATACATTTCAAAATTTTATTTATGGGACACAAATATGGTTTAATATAAAGATAAATGATCGTATATACATTTCTGGAAATTGATAGAATATTTTGTCAAATGTAATTTTTTTCAGCTCTGATGATCAAAATACTATCTATGATCTATAAGATGGTGCAGAGCAACACTTATGCAACTAAAAGGTAACACACTCAATTTCTGCCATTTCAAATAAAGCTGTGTTTTAAGTATGTTTTTGTGAAAAACAGCCTACAGGATGCAAACCTGTAGGATTCCTGTTCATAGAATGCATTTGTTTTATCTCTTCATGTTTTTTATAAAATTCTCATGAGCCTGCAGCTGTTTCACTATTATAATGACAAATACAATATTTTATCTTGATAGAGATATATATTATTCAGATACTCTACTGTTTGGTAGCCAAAGCATTGTGGACCAAATAATCAATGACATTTCTTGCATGCTTAAGATACCTCGGAGAAGTCTACATGTAGTAAGTGGTTTCTTATCAATGTTTTTGTCATTATTTCCAAATCTTATTAAACTGAAAGGGGGAATATCACAAAAAGCTACCAGCTGGAATTAAATAGTTAAAATAAAAAGTCTCATTGGTGCTGATGAAACCTAGTTATGGTTTATTGTGGCACTCAAAAGATTTCTTTTTTCACAGAAAATTCATAGGGTTTGCTTTTTCCAAAGGGTTTGGGATAAACTGCCAGCTAAAATCACAGGGGCTCTTGTTATCATCTGGTGAAGGCAGTGCTTAAACTTGAGAGTGCAAGACACCTGTTTAGCAGTTTGTATTCAAATTTATTTCTAACTTGAGGTTAAATGAAAAAGCACAGTAGAAATGTAACTACCTGCTATATTTACTTGTACCTCATGTCTTACAAGGGTTCCTTTGTATCTAAAATTATTTATTATAAGTAAGACTTTATGTCCATGAGGATAAAACATTGCTTAGTGTATAAAAGGCTGATGGCAATGAGTCACTGCTTAGTACCAGTCAGAATTCTTTTCAGAGATTTCTTGCTTTGTTTGTGCAATGTAGTAACTTCCCATTTACTCTATACTTTACTACTTTTTCCAGCTGTCTACAACTAAAGGTTTTGTTGCTGGTAATTTAAGCTACACTGAGGAGGATGGTACAAAAGTGAATTGTACCTGCAGTGCAACAGTATGTATTATAAACCACAAACATGATCCACAGCATCTTTCTGTACAAGATATCCTGCACTCCTTGTAGCTCAGATTACAGTGGGCATTTATTTGACAAACCTCTGCTTGTGGCAAATTGAGGCATTGCAACCTGGGTGAATAAAACAGATTAAAACATTGCTTAACTGTATTGTAATTCTGAAGCTCTAGATTCACCAGGAATAAACCTTTGGATATGGTTTTTAGCACTACCTTCTGCCATGGGAGCCTTGCAGAGGAAGGTGTATATTATATACCTTAGGCTTTATATTACAGTGCTCTGTCTAATGAGTACTCTTGAACCAAAGAATCCTGGGCACTCTGAACATACAGCATTTCTGTCACTGTAGATTGAATTCTGGCAAAGTGAGAAAACAAATCAAAATTGGTTTAAGGGGATGAGATTCAACTGGCCTAGTCCTGAAAGACTTTCTTACAGCAGTGCAGAGTATGAAAGCAGAAATAAAACTCAGGCTTGCTGACTACTGTCACCATTTTCTGAAAAATGTGTTCATTGTACGCCTTAGTTGGTAATTTCAATATTGAAAGGTAATCTTAGCTGCCCATTACACTTTCTTTGTAAGCATAAGGTCCCCTGTTACTGATCACCATACTTTTATTTGCTGGGTTGTTCCACCCTGGCACTGGGGGTGATTTACAGACAGGAGTTAAAACAGACCACACACTTCCATACATACATTCTCTTTGACCAAGTTCTTCCTCCAATTCCTGTTTTCTCATTCATATGCTTGCCAGATTGAGCCAATCCTAATTGGAGATGTAAAGTAAACATTACCAAGTTTTCAAGTTGTTGCTCTGAAATATTCATAATATCATGCTAGAGGACAATAAAAGAATGAATTTAATTGTCCTCCAAAAAGAATGTTTAAGGGTTTAAGTCTGTTTAAATTTGCAATCTTCACACAAATCAGACTTTTTTTCTGGCTAAGACAGATAAACCATTAATCAAGATATTGTTACCTTCATCGTGCCCATAGGATGAACAATTTTCTGCAACAGTGGCACAAGTACTTTTGAAAAGCATCTTGTTATGACAGGAGGGCCCCTAGACCACTACACAATAGTGCATATGAATGGTTGAATACACTTGTAAAGAGGTGAAAATGTCAGGACTGATCTGAGGAGGAATGGTTGTTTCAGGATGAAATCGTGTCCTTCATTACCTAATGTTGTTATTTTAAAATATATCATTTTCTCTATTTAAAATTATTAATCTAATTTTTGTTGTTTTAGGCAGTCACTGTGCCATCTAATGTTCAAGGAATTAAAAGTATCCTTTGAGCAAGAACTATAATCATAGACGGAAAAAAAATAAAGTAAAAACAAGGAATATTCCAAGTTAAACAACGTTCTGGTAATTTTTGCTTTCTTTGTTGGCTCTGAAATAGAGTCATGACCACTGCTCTTGGCTCCAGAACAGCTATTTTAGAGCAGTTGGTTTTAATTGACTGGTGTGATGGATCATTTTACATGTAGCTAGCCTTAACACAAAAGATTTAACCTCACGTGCCAAATTTATATTAATTGTAGAGAAGGATGCAACCTTCCAGAGACTCCTGGATGATGACTTCTTCAGTAAAGTGTCCCTGTGTATCATGATCACGGTATGCATCTTGCATTTCATATCCTCCAGCTACAGCTAATTTAAGGAAAACTTTAGAATTGTAGAGCTGCTCAAACTTGGGCAAAAAGCCATAATAAAATTACTATGAAACATATTTAACAATAATTTAAAAAATTTAATTATCCTCATAGAAATATGAAAAACACATTCTGAAGACTTATTTCCTCCAAACATCTCCTTGGAGCTTGGTAGCTTATCAGCTTCCTGTGCTGCTCCAAAGTTGCTGCTCAGTCTCAGAAAGGCTCAGCTGTTGAGTGACCTTTTGTCCTTCAGGACCTGAGGTTTTGCAAACCCAAATGAAACAGAATTGGTTGATTTTGGATTGTAGTGAAAGAACTGTGGAGCCAGGGGAATTAACAGGAATGTGTAAATGAACTATGCATACAATGAGGAAAAAACAATTCCCCATTCCTAAGAGAGATAAGCACTTCTACTATGCCACAAATGGTCCAGCTTCAGTCAGTCATAGCAAGAACTTGTTTTATATTGTTCCATTAGTGCCATAAATATTTTTTTGAGATAAAAAAGTGGCCTTCTTACACCAGCCTATGCAGACATCAGGGTACATTCATACATCAACTCCCAGACCCTACAAATTAACTCCTTGAACACAAGAATGTCTGATGCTTCTGCAGTGCCCATAATCCAGAACACCTCCCCAGCTGCTCCCAGCCTGGCCCTCCCTCTGCACAAAGCCAAAATAGGAGAGTAGAACTTTCCCTGCAAAACAGATGCTGGAGAAATATTTCTGCCAGCATTTTGTTTGTTTGCTTGCTTTTAAATGGGAAATGTAAACACATATGTAGCCAGATGTTGTTTCAGTTAATTTAAAACTGTTTGCTTTTCTTTTATTTCTTTAGGGAAGAGGCATACCAGATCTTAATACACGACTTTTGGTCAGGAAGCTGTGGGATTCTTTTCAAATTCCCATTTTCACCCTTATGGATGCAGATCCACATGGTAAATCTGTAGAGGTTCAAAGGCATAAAAGGAAAGCAAAATTTGTTTAGAATGTCCTTTCTCACTCTTGTGGGAAGGTTCTGAGAGCTCAGAAATCCAATGCAATCAGAAGTTGATGTATCTACATCAATCCCACCTGAAATTAGGGAGATTACTGCAAAGTGAGAAGCAGCTGCTCAAAGCTATAGTATTAAAAGAGATGAATTACACATAAAAAGGATAAAGAAAGACAATTTTAGTAAGAAATGTTGGACAATGTGTAAAAGAGGTGATTATCCTCAGGTTTGAACTGATGGCACACAGATAGTGTGAAACATTTAACTGTATGAAGGTGACAGGGCTGAGATTCTCATTATTTTAACAAAATCTAAAAATATATGTAAACCATAAGAAGCTCACTAATCATAAAGCCCTAACTGTTGTGCCATAAAACTGAATTTTTAAACAGTCTCCTTAAACATGCCCATTGTGCAGACCAACAGACACTTGACTTTTGCTATTCTGCAACCCAGGTATAGAAATAATGTGCATCTACAAATATGGATCTGTGGTGAGTATATCTTTTCCCTTTCAAATACATTGTTTTGTAGCCCAGCCTGGAAGCTGGAATGCATGAAATGCCTTTATAAGAATGGGTGCTGCCTTTTACCATTTTGTTTCAACAAAAAGAGGTGATTTTTAGGCCTTGTGTGTCTGCAGAAACAGCGTCTTCCTGCAACAAAAAGAAACTGGATAGTAATGCCAGGTATTTCATTCAATCATATTTCACAGTTTTTCTCTGCTGAACAGGCAGTTTTCAGGCAGTCCAAAAAGAAAAGGGTTCACCATTTGACTTTGTTTCTGCCTTAGAAGAGGAACAAAGGCTGGAGGGACCTTGGGAGGAGGAGAGCCTAATTGTGAGATGGGTGATTCTCCACAAAATCATGTTATGTTGGTAAAGATCGTATTCTGGAGTGAGAATTTGCTCAGGGATACTTGTGTTAGTGTGGAACATTATGGAAGAAGAGGCAAGAGGAACAAGAAAGAATTATCATGGTACATGGCTACAGACAAGGTATGGAAACACATGGAAGGCAGGCAGATACAGGTGAGGGCAGAGTGCAGGAGCAGATGGGTGAACTGTTCAGTAGAGAAATGGAGAAAGAACATCCAAAGTTAAACCAAAGACCACTGAATGTTATAGCTGACCTTCCTTATTTCAGTCCATGTCCTTCGAGGCCCATCACCTCACTGTTCCCTCCATCAAGTGGCTTGGTCTCCTTCCATCTGATCTCGAGAGGTGAGTTATTTCCCCAGAAGAAACAGAAGTATCCTTCCGCTTCATAGACAGGAAATGCAGTCTAACTTACTGCACAAAAATTCATTTGAATCTTCTATTCTTTTCATGCATTATTTTAGCTTAATATAAAGGAATAAGTTGG
Organism: Drymodes brunneopygia; assembly: GCA_013400955.1. Classification (NCBI taxonomy): domain Eukaryota; kingdom Metazoa; phylum Chordata; class Aves; order Passeriformes; family Petroicidae; genus Drymodes; species Drymodes brunneopygia. The sequence continues at coordinate 1,667 of VZTZ01008451.1, read as the reverse complement.
ACAAATATATTTTTAGGTGTGTGAAAAAACACAAGAATTTTATTTTCTTTGCAGATTAAACATAAGCAAAGATGCCCTGATTCCATTTACAAAGCAAGATGAAAATAAGTTAGCAAGTATTCAAAAGAGACCTTATGTTGCTTGTCAACCACTGTGGAAAAAAGAGGTATTTATAAACCTACTGTTTTCTATTTCTTACTCCCCACAGGACATATCCCATGTCTGACAACCTCTTAGGACAGCAGAACCAGTCAGGTTTTGCAGCCCTAAAAGAAGGCAAGATTGAGAAAGTCTGGGGTGTCTCTCTGAACCACTTTACAGCTCTACATGCACATACAACAAGAGGATGGAATTTTCTTACTTAACTTCCTACACACATTAATTTTTCCTCTTTTTTTTTTCTCGTCTCTTTTAGCTGGAAATTATGGCAGCATCCAAACTGAAGGCTGAAATTCAAGTTTTAACTTCTCTCTCATCAGATTACCTGTCCAGAGTCTATTTACCAAACAAACTGCAGTTTGGTGGATGGTTATGAAAGTTGCTCTGCAAATGAAATATTTTTCTAGATACTGATTTATTTTGACTGCGTTTAGGAAAAAAAGTGCAGAGACAAAGGAGTGTCTGTCAGTTTCTTGTTCAGTTTATCTCTGTACCTAGAGTACAATTTTCTCTTTTTCTTTCTTCAAACCATAAGAATAATTATGATTTTTGCAGAATACTGCTACTTCCATGCTGTGGTTTCTGCTGTGATACCAAGTGCAATGGTACACACAGAAAAGATAATGAAATATGTACTTTCTGGCCAGAAAAATGTGAAGTTCAAAAATGTATCCAGGAATTTTTTGCCTTCTGTCTTAAAGCACAAGGTGATGCTGTACCAAGCCTTTTATATTTGAAGGGAGTGAAAGACCTGGTTAAGAATTTATTGTATGTACCTTCTTTTGGAAATTATTTTAGGTACAGCATTGTGGGGTTTTGTGTTCACTGGAAATTTAGACCTAAGAGCCAGAAATAAGTCCTTATTACTGCATATCTAAAGCAGCCATAAATCTTCCAGCAATCAAATTACTATTTGTCTTCAATGAACAAATAAGAAAGCGGATGTTACTGATTTAGAATTTAATAAACAATCCTGTTAATAATGCACATCATAACAGAATCTCTTGTTCATTTTATTAATTTAGTTGGCTCGAAAACAGTAAAGAGAAGCAGATAACTGTGGTAATTAAAGTGTGCAATAATTTTTATGCGAGGGAGCCAGATTGCATAGAAAATACCTCCAAAATTGATCGCCACGGTCATCAGCATGGATCTTACTGACGGTATTTTTAGCAGATTTTTCACGCTGGGTTTTTTTACGGCTGTTCTGTCAGTATTAAATCCGAATGAAATGTTCGTTTTATTTACTGCACAGTGGCAGAGCCACAACCGGCACTATAATCCCAGGGAATACAGGGAGGTCCAGCAACCGCTGTACCCAGGAGGGTCAGGCCACCTGCGGCTCAGGGACATCCCCCAAAATACACCCAACTCACAATGTGTCCTGCTTCTGGGGGAAAGAAAACGGGATTGATCGTTTGGCTCTGAGAAAGAAAACGGGATTGATCGTTTGGCTCTGCGAAAGAAAACAGCATTGACAGTTTTGCTGCCCCGGGGCGGGGCGGGGC
>VZTZ01008450.1:126233-169138 GCA_013400955.1 Drymodes brunneopygia | reverse complement strand
ATTTATTTATTTTTAATGAAAGTGTTGCTTGTATGTGTGATTCTGGATGTGATCTGTGCCAGTTCCAGTGTCAGTGCACTCCCTGAGCCCCTCTAGTGACATTCCCTTTGGAAAGACTGGGAGTAGCCCATTTCAGGAAGAATAAAGATTTTTCCTGGAGTTTCTTCCCTGAATATGCTAAATTCAATAATTCCATGGTAGTGAAGAGGAGATCTCCCCTCTGTACAATCTTTTAAGTCAGCAAGAGTGCAGGCATGGGGGATTTTTTACAAGGAAAAGGTGCAAATCAAAAGCATAGGGAGGACACTTGAAACAAAGCAGGAGAGTTTAGGTTACATGTGAATTGCATGGTTAATGAATAGTTTAGTGCCAAACTTAGATAATTATTTAAAAATAAATAAATGTAGAGCTGGAGGGGCATGGCTGTTGTCTCGTTGTTTGGTGGGTGATGTAAACTGTGCAGAAATGTGTTGTGCCAAAAGCATTTCCACTATCCTGCCATAAAGGTGTTTAATGTGTAGCTGCTTTTAAACTTGTAAACTGAGTCATGGGATTTATTTGAGAGGACTGTTCATGTCCACCAACTGCCTTAATGCTTCAGCAGGCAAAGCAGCTGGTGCCACCACAAACCTGAAGTGGTTGTGTGTCATACACTCACACCTCTCTCTCTCTCTCTGTCTCTATATTTCTCTGTGTTTTCATAATTAAGGAAATATTTAGAAAGACTGCCCTGCTCTTCTGTAGATTCTCCTCTCTCTGTGTATTTGTGAATCAGCCCTGCATAAGATGACTTTTGCCCTGGCTAATAAATCTGCTTCTCAAAAAATGGTCCTGCTCTTATTTGCTGTTCCTTCTACTTGAAATATGCAGTTTTGGGTATAATAGAGGATATCTGGGTAAAAGGAGGGAGTGCTGAAGAGAAAATTCCATGGAGCCTGGAGAATCCCACTACAGCATTCAAGCCTCTTCTCTTTAGTTTGGAGTGTGTTTTGCACCATTCATAAGATTTTTTTATCTCAAATCTGATAATCCAGTTCCATGGTAGCAGGTAAAACATTGGAAAGTGTCAGGATTTAGCAGATTGAGCAGAAAATCAAAGACAAAAGAGTTTCAAATTGCTCAGCTAGGCAGATTCTAGCAAGAATTTTAATCGAGGTTCACCTGTCAGTTGTTTTATTGTTGTACAATTTGTTGGTTTAATGCTTGTTACCCTGGCTGTATGTCAGACTGTCCACTGAATTATGGATTTTTCTTTGTATAACTGAATGGCTTGAGGAATAACCCTTCAACAGGGTAAAACACCAGCAAGACTTAAAGTCATTTAAGACTGATTTGAGATGTGTTCAATGAGCTTGCGACCAGCTGAAGTTATCCAAGAAAAATTAAAAAATTATTAATTAATTTAAGAACCTCCCCTTTACTCTAAAAATAAAATCATCAGGTAAAAGCAGCACCTGCCAGAGCCATTCAGAGTTATGAGCAGGGCCATGTTCTGACTGTGCTGCAAAAATGGAAAGAGTAGGAGGAGAAACACTGAAGATACCTTAGTAGTATTTTTTTTAAATTCTTTCAGTATTATTGTAACATCTAACCATTTTATTTAATGTCTCCAGTGACAAAGTGCAAGAGGAAAATAAAATTGCTAAAAAGTATGGTGATTGCTGTAGAGGCAGTGAGGTGAGATTTGATTCTCATAAAGAAACTTGAATTGCAGCATTTCAGTTGATGTTGGCATCCTTGGGCAGAAGAGATTCCATCCCCAAATGGAACAATTGTTCGCTAAATTGAATTTAGAAGAATTTTGCCATCTCAGCTTTGGTAAACTCCAGTTGCTCATGGGTTTGTCTGCTCTTAAGCCTGGCCTAGGCTGAAGGAAACAGAAGGACAGCAGAACTACTGAAGTTGTCTCTTAGGGGTGTGGGACTTGTGATCAGGTTCCCCAGGAAATAGAAGAGGTTGGGTTGACATTACAGCCTTTTAATGACAATTAGGGTGTGTCCCCTGCACTTTCCTGAGTGTGAATTTTCAGAATTAGGTATTTTCAGAGCTGCTGTCACCTTTCTATCAAGCTGTAATGAAGCTGAGAGGGGTTTGTGTGGTCTCTTTTGAGTAGGATCATGTTTAAGCTCTCACAGGTATGGAAAAATCTGGAAAAGAATTCACAACCACGTACCTGAGCACCCAAACCTCAGGCTGCAAACAGCACAGGACTCATATTCAGCAAATGCAGATCTTCTGACTCCATTCCCTTCATCCTAAAAGCCCTGTGTTTAAGACTTTAATTAGTAAAGAAATATTTAGTTGTGATAAGCACGTTGATTAAAAGTGCTCAGATTTATTGGAAAAGGCTTTTATTTGGCTAGACATGTTTATCAGCTAGATTTGGATCCTGTGATGCTAAATGCTCTATACTGAAAGAAAATTACATTTCCTGCCCTAAGCAAAAGCTTCATTTATGTACTTTCCTAAACAGAATATTGGATGCAATTTGCCACCGCTGCATTTTTTGGACTTCTTAATCAAATGCTGTTCTTTATTTCCCAGGCATTTCTGCAGTGAGATAATTTGAATTATAAAATGGCCAAGACTGTGACTTTAAGCTTTTTTGCATCTTGGGAAGGGTTGCCTGTGTAGGCATTGGGAAATTCTTTATTAGAAACCCTTTTGCAAAGCTGTGACAGGCACAGAGCACATGGAAATACTCACCTGAATCACAGATCCAGGGAGTCTCTGCTCTTCCCAGAACACGCTCTGGTTCATGAAACTGGCAGATATTTCAGGAAAAAGGTGACTAAATACAACAGATAAAGCAATTTATAGATTCTATTCTATTCTATTCTATTCTATTCTATTCTGTATTTTGTATATTATATCTTATAGGGGAGAATGGTTCAACTGCCTGTATCTCTCCAAGGTTTGGGAACAGAGATGTTAGCTGGTATTGATGCTGGGCCCAGCCTAAGGGTTGCCAGAACAGAATTCACTCTTTGATATTTTATTAGTTTTTAGGAGCAATATACTCTATATTTAGGGAGAGCCAAGCTATGCTGGTTTGCAGATAGTTCATTATGCATCAGTGTGCATATGTAATACAATAATTTTTTTTCTCGTTACACGTAAAAGTTAATACATTTCAGGAAAATATTAGATTATGCTTGATATCAGCACCCCACAATCATCTGGAAAAGTTCTCTGTGTATTCTTAGAATAAGAAAATTAATACAACTTTATATATTTACACATTCCTGCCATGAGTACCAGAGTGTGTTTCACCCAGGCTTTGGTCTCCAGGTACAGTTTAAAAGTACCACAGAATCTCAGGATGGTTTGGGGTTGGAAGGGACCTTAAAGAGCTTCTGGTTCCATTCCTGCCACAGGCAGGGACACCTTCCACCATCCCAGGTTGCTCCAAGCCCCATCCAGTCTGGTCTTGGACACTTCCAGGGATCCAGAGACATCTAAAATCAATTCCAAGTGATCACCTCATATATTTTTTCATAATTCAGAGCAGGACAATGCAGTTCATATCACATTCCAACAGGAAAAGCTGCCACAGTTTTTCCCTGTTTGTGTCTTGCACCAAAAGAGTGCCAGCCATGTGTGTTTTGGGGTAAACTCAGGAGTTTCACCTCCAAAAAAGAGCAGTCTGTAATTGTGCTACTTCAGGAGCGAGGTAGGGATGAAATGTAACTGTTTTACTCTTTATATGCATGGAAAAAAAGGAATGGAAATCTCTCTTGGAGCCCATTTTTCTTCATTCCCCCCAGTGCTGATTCAGCCCCACTGGGCTCTTGCAGGTACTAAGTCAAAGCTCTGCACTTCACCTACTCCTCAGACAGTTAAAATTAAGCATTTCTATGTTTTCTATATTATATGGTCAGCAAATGAGGCAAGAGGATAATTTTATACACTGCCTAAGTGCTGTGTTAGGGTGAGAGGAATCAGGCTCTGAACATGCATTTCTCTCCTGTCTAATGTGGTTTATAGGCACAACTTCAGGTAAAATAAAATTTTTGCTCCTTCCTATTCTCTGCCTTCAAGTCCTGATTTTGATTCTCTGTTTTTTGAAGATGTCCACCCCAAATTTACATGACAACTCTTCATTTTATTCTCTCTTACTTGCTTAAGTGGCACATCTATTGCCAGTTTGGGCAAAAGAATCACAGGCTCCTTTGGGGTGGAAAGGACCTTAAAGACCATCCAGTTCCAACCCTTTGACAATGTTTTTTGCAAGATGGACGAAAAACCATTTTAGGTCATTCATTCAGTTTTCCTAGAAAATCAGGATTTTTGTCCTGCTGTGATGTTTTAAAACCTGCCAGCTAAAGATCTTCTGCCTTTTATCCTGGGAGCATATTCCACCTTCAAACAGGCATCACTTGGCAGAGCTTGGAAGGTTTTAGGCTTCTTTTTGAATGGGTTTCAACCAGCAATATGATTATAGTAATAGCTTGTGTTAGAGTATTACAGTTATCTCCAGAGCATTCTTAATTGTATATCTGGAAAGCAGTATAATATTGCTCATTGAAATTTATGTTTTACTGTTATCTTTAATATGGTCACAATTCTTCCTGCAAAGTGTAAGTACACCTGGGGTGATGATTCTCATCTTCCATGCTGTGCACACAGTGCCATAATTTTATTTTGTTAATTATATAATTTAGTTACATAAAATGTGCCCAGAAATCTTGTTTTACGAGTAATAAAATTAAAAATAGTAAACTGTTTTATTTACATCGTGAATATGCAAGTTCTATTAATGTAGCTGTATGAAATAGCTTTAGTTAATATTTATGCATTAATATTTATGGATAAATGACATTTGCAATGGAAATTTGCTTGCAGATTCTCCATTATGATATAAAACTGACTTCTGTAGAATATTTAATCAGCCTCACATATTGGCTTCTGATCTTTTCGTCCCTACAATTTATGTTGGCTTCCTCATAAACCAAGTTCTTTATAATAGAGTTTGGTTTAAGTGAATTCTTACTCCAGAAATCAGTGTGCCAAATATGGCCAATGTTAGAAGTGGGAAAAGCCTTGTTTTGCAAGGTGTCTTCCTCCAAACTTCTGAGGAACTTTATGTCCAGTATGTACAAAGGCAAAATTGCCAGAAGAATTTTAGGGTTTATATATTTATGAATCTAGCAGTCACCCCTTTTTCCTGCCCATAAATGAATAAACAAATAAATACATGAAATTAAATCAATCATAGAATTCCTTGATAATTTGCAGCCCATGTATTTTAAGAGGGGAATAAATTTTGCATAACTCCCATTATAATTCTGTCACTGTGTTAAGCACCCCTATATTTTTATGCCTGCCTCCTAAGGAATAATTAAAGCATCATGCCAAGCTCACTGATGGAAAAACCAAATGGGTTTGGCATCTGAGGCAGGCACAAGTGGCTGAAAAACCTCATAAGGGCAGAGAAGCAGTGGTGCTGCTTTGAAAATTGTTTCCAGTGCTCACCTTGACACAGCTTGGGACAAATACCCATCTTCAAAAAAGTTTTAAACACACCACAAGCTCCCTCTGTTTAAAAGCCTGAAGCTGCAGGATGTGTTCTTTCATTTTTTTGTGTTGCTGTGTTTTGTTTTGTTTTATTTTTGTGTTACAGAACCGGGTGCTCTGCCAAAACCCGTAAGGTTTGGGTTTCCTCCTCGGGTAGATTTGACAGGAGATTTATCAGTTTACATTGCTGCTGCACTCTCAGATAGCTCTTATTTAGACTTCTCTTGAGGAGTGGGTGTCCTTTGGCCACTGGAACAATGTGAGCAGTCTCCAAGAGATATCACAGTCTGCTCCAAATTACGTGAAGGGAGATGTTTCAATATCGAATCAGAATCACAGAGTGGTTTGGCTTGGAAGGGACATTTAAAGCTCATCTATTCCAAGGGCAGCGACACCTTCCACTAGACCAGGCTGCTCAGAGCTCCATCCAACCTGGCCTTGGATATTTCCAGGAATGGGGCATCTGAAATATCCACATTCTCACAAAAAATGACCACTCTTTTTTCCATTCCCACGCCTGGAAGTTTGGCTTTAATGTGATAAAGCACAAAATTCTGCAGCTGCCTGAAAGGCGCAGATGGGCCTAGTCCAAGTGCCCAATAAAGTGTATTATTAGAACTGGGCCTAAACTGCAAGCCTTGATAGGAACCTGATTGCTTCTGCTTTCTCTGGAGATTTACAGCATTCCTTATTTGTGCTGTGCCTTGTTTTCCGTGAATTATAATAGCAGAGCTAATCAAAAACTGCAATAAATACTGATATCACTGACATTAGACCAGCAAGGGGCATTAATACTCGTTGCAAAAAAACCGTTGGAAGATAAATTATTGGGGGAAGGGTAGGCATTTCAGCTGATTTTATTGTGACACCAGAAATTAAAATACAGTGCAATATTGACATTAAAGTATGGTCCCCTTTATTTGATTTGCTCAGTAATACAATCTGTAACTTTTCAGTGCATTTATCATACTTAGTATGTAATAGCTGTGGCCAAGTTAGAAACCAAAATAATAGTCCCTCTCCAAACCCAGCCCAATTCTGATGCTTAAATCCTTATTTACAAATCCTGTTCCACTGAAATATTTCTCCTTCTGTGTCTAGCAGTTAAGCAGAGCATAATTTGGCATGCTGACATTACTGATGGAGCCATGAGTTGCTCTCAGGGTGCTGTTCCCCACTGAGTCTTTCCACAGGGCTCAGTTTGCTGCATTCCCCAGCCAGGACACAGATCCTGCTGTGATCTGCAGTCGTGCATGAACTCAGCAGCTGAAAGATGCTTAACCTACATCTGAACAAACTTAATTTTAAGCCTAGGAGGAAATAGCAGATCTAGGGTGAGGTGTAAAAGTGATTCTGTTTAAATTTGGGGGAAGGGGAAGAATAAATGTTAGATGACAGGCCTTGAGTTTCCTTCAGGCTGCTCTCTGGAGCCTTCAGACATTTCTCCTTCCATGAGCCATATTCTGGAGGGGATCTGTGGTCGAGGGGATTCCCTTGGGCTGTTTGAATTTTTGGTGCATTTTATTCTGGAAGGAGGGAGCGTTCTGTCTAGGAGACAGGGAAATGAAGCAAATCTCATTTGGAGAAGCTGTGCCAGTGCCTAATTTCTGTATTGTTAAAGCACAAAATTAAATTCTTGGTAGCTCTGCAGTTTCATATAATTGCCAACATTTTTCACCGAGCCAGGGAAAAAAAATAAAAAAAAGCTGCTTACATTAAGGTCCATACAGTGCTGCAGGACCTTGTGGCTGATGCTCAGGTCCTCTGGAAGTACAAATATTGATGAGTTCACCTCCTCTTGCCCTTTACCTTTTATTCCTGCAGTCTTTCATCTCTCGAACATTCCACTCTGAAATTCATGGTGTCCAGCACTGGATTCCAAACCCCACTGCTCACATTCAAGATTCATGATCCTGGCTGACCCAACCTGTGTGAGGGAATGAGATTTTACTGCTTTTTCTTCTCTGATGAAAAGAAAAATCCCATGTTTTCCATCATAACATCTTGATAATTTTCATGAAATGTGCTCACCAGTTCTTCCCTGGCTTGTTTTGAAAGTGCAAAATATAAAGTCACCAATAATTCCTTGAGGAACATCATTTTGGATTAATTCTTTTAATCTGGTGATAGTTTATGTTTGCTTAAAGCACAACTACCAAAATAGTTTTCTTACCTGCCCTAAGAAAATTCCTGAAGGAGTTTCAGTCCTGATGATTTGGATGCCTCTGAGTGTGACTGCAGCAATGGGAGTTCAAAAACCGATTTATCCCTGAAAGAGAAGAGTGTGTGTTCCCAAATCTATTGTCCTGAGGAGCTGAGAGCTGCACTTGTAGATTATTTCTCAAATCACTGCAAGAAATAAACAGCCTCACAAATTTAATCAAACAAGTATAAAGCTCTTTAAATGTTCAGAGCTGGAGAAAGGGGATGCGGGAGTTAAACAAGGAGCAGGAGAGGAGATGAAATTGTTACTTAACTACCACTTTGTGAAGGGAAATATGTTTAGGGAGTGCATTTTGTCTTGTATGTATTGAAAAGGAGACAGCATTAGGAGGAGATTTTTACACCTAGTGGGACTTTTATGTTGTTGTAGACAGGAATAGAAGAGCAGGATTGATGCTCTGAGTGTAGGAAGCACATCCATTTCAAAATTTTTTTTTAGATTTAGCAGTGTAACCTGTTCTTCCCCCTTTAACATTTCAAAGCTTTATTTTTGTTGGAATTCATTGCAGCGCCAGTATAAAAATACATTAAGCTATAATACAAACCTTGGGCTTGCTCCAGGTATGATGAAGTCAGTAGGAGTCTTCCTACTGCCTTTGGATGAGACTTCTGGTCGTTCTCCCAGCAATTATTTATGCCTTCTGGAAAAGAAGCATTTTTAACACAAAAGTCTAAGCCACTGATAGGCTCATGGTGGAGTTTTCAAGGGTTTTATTGAAGCCACTCTAAGATAAGATACAGCAGTACAGAAACCACTGAGTCTCAGTTTGAATCTCAGTGTGGTTTTTTTTAAAGCTGACAGAAAGGAAATAATTTTCTATTATATCCATTTTTAGACTTCTGAATAAATTGTCTGATTGTTAAAGATACTAAGCATTCACACTTCAGAAGAGCACTTTGTGTTAGTAAATGATGCAGGATGCTTTTTTCTTCCCCAAACTGAGAACTGAGAGGAGAAGCAAATGTTCTGAAAATCAGTCACTGTGACCCATTCTGCCTGGAAACAAGCAATACCTGGGGTTCTCCTTCCTGTCCTCCTTTATGGCCTCCAGAATCGTTTCATTTTGTGATAGCAGCTTTTGTCTGAGAGGTTTTGCTGGGTTTGATCTTTGTGAGAGCAACTGCAAGGGCTTTGCTCCTCCAGGAATAGTGAAACTTGTAGGAGAGCTCGGCATCAGAGAGGAGCCAGCACTGGTAGCTGTCAGTGCACAGTTTGGAGCCTCATCAAACAGAGCAGGGGGAGCTGTGACAGCCAAAAAGGTCTCTGTGGGTTAAGGGATGTGAGGCAGGAGGATGGGAAGAGCTCAAGGTTCTGTGGAAAGGCTTGGGTTGGGAGGGCTGGATGGGAAGCGATCTCCTGGATGACACAGAGCAACCTGGACTAGTGGAAAGGAATTCTGGGTTGGAATTAGATGGACTTCGAGGTCCCTCCCAACCAAAACCATCCTGTGATTCCATGATTCTGTACTTTGGGAACAGCGTGGAGTGATGGGTGCATTGAGGAGAGCGGTTTGAGATGCTGGGAGATGTGGGAGTGGATGGAAGTGAGAATGTTTGCCACAAATTAAGGATGGAGTTATATCTGCAAAGGGAGAGAGACCAAAAATCTCTTAACCTGCTTCTGAGAGTAGCTGGTAACAGCTCCTGAAGCCATCAGTAAGTGCTGAGTTATCCTTCTCTTTTAGATTCAAGGCATTTCTGAGATAAAAGTTGCATCTGTGACACTCTCGAGTAATAATTCTTGAATTTGTTAAACTGCTTTTGGAGTTCTTTAATATATGGCTCCAAGATATCTATGACAAATGTTTGTGCTGGAGAAAGTATTTATTTTCCTCTGTCTAATCACTCAGTGCAGTTCTCCCCAAGGTCTTGTATAATGAGAGCAATGAATAATTACCTTCTATTCACCTTTTCCATTAAGTTTATAAAGGCATAGGTCTGCCTTTTTTTTTCCCCCCTCCTTTCTCCACAAAACTTATTTTAAATGTAAGAATTTTTATACCTTTATTACTCTTGTCTGTATTTCCTGTTCTTTGGCTCAGCTGTGGCACTGCTGGCACAGGTGCCCCCCACACCTTTATGGGTGCTGGTCTCTGTGTTGCTCTCCAAGCCTTTCAAAACAATTCCTTCTGTTCATTTATAAATGTGCTTTTATAGAGCAACTCAAGCTAACACAAGATTTCCTTCCTGGTTGAACTGCTAAAACAGGAAATATTGTTGTAAATCTACTGTTGGGGTTATGCAACACTTGAATACTGGTCTAGTTTTAAGTGTGCTGAATATTTTGGTTTATAAGCTGATTTCACTCTTTCACTAGCTCATGATCAATTAGAGACATAAAGATGAGCAGAGAAGCAAAGCAAATCCCTGTGGGATTCTGCTCATAACTTCCCCTCATTGGGAAAATTGACTGTCTTTGATCATTTAACAGGATACAGATCTGTGAGGGATTTTTTCCTTGTACCAGATAGTTTCTTGAAGAGCTTCTGTTAATGAATCAATCACAAAATTCTACTGATGTGGTGGTACTGTTCAAGTGCCTTAAAAAGCTTAATTGTGCCTTGCTCCTCTGCCCTTGCCTGGTGATGTGTCTGTGTGCAGTAGGTGAACCTTAAAATCTCCAATGTGGTAGTTGTGGAGAGGCAAACAGACAACAAATCTTGTACAACTGATAAAGAAAATTTTGATAGTAAATGGAAGAGAAAGAGAACCTAAATCTGAATAAATGTAATTAAAATTTGAAGAAAGCTATAAAGTACTTACCTGTTTTCCTGGCAGTGATTATGATGAAAAAGCAGGAAGATGTTTTATTTCCAGTGAACATTTATCTTGAAACTGCAGCCTTTGGATATTACTAAGATTTCGAGTGTGTTTACACAATATTCATCTCATAATCCAGGGCTTCTCTTGATCATTAAGACTTTTTTCCTCTTCCTGCTTTGGTTTCATCATTTCTCTGACTCTTCTTGCCTTGCTGTGAATTATTGAGGAATCTCACCTAGAGCTGTGTCATAGACAGGATGCTCCTACTGACATTAAATTCATCTTCTTAAGGATGTTCAAGTCAGCAGATTCGGGAGGCAGTGAGAATTTTTTACTTATTAGAAAGATTAAGAAGGATTTTTGTCTGTTAAATATTTTGGAGCTGCCTTGTTCCCTTTATCCATTTGGTCAGGAGGAGCCAGGACAGTGGGGGTGGTTGGAAGATGTTGTGGTTCTCTTCCTGTTGTGGGGTTTACTTGGAACTTTTGCACGAAGAATTTAGGCAATAATTTAATTCTAGTGTGGGTTTCTTTAAAGTGTTTTATAATCCCTGAGATAATTATTGCAGGTTGACTAGTAGTCCAGTTAAATTTTAAGTTTAGAAGTTCTTCTGAGATTCCAGATGGTTTTTTAAGTAAATTCTTGCCAGTCCTCAGGTAAGTAAATTACAGAGAAATTAAATTATATTAACGATACTTCAGATAAAATTTTAGCTGTAAGTTCTGGCTTCTATTACCCACTGAGCATTACTGCCCATCCCAGCCATGCTAAATAATAATTTCTCTGGTGCTTTATTATTTTGTTTCTGTTGTGTCAGTGCGTTAATAAAAATGTCAGTATATGACTAAAGTACATCATTCTGTTCTGTCAGTAGAAAACTGCCATTAAAAAATAAATAATAGGGACAGAGAGACTGTTTTATTGCTGTGACTGGGGAAAATAATCACAGTATCAGAGAATGGCTTGGGCTGGAAGAGACTTTAAAGACCATCCAGTTCCACCCCCTGCCACTTTCCACTATCCCAGGCTGCTCCAAGCCCTGTCCAGCCTGGCCTTGGACACTTCCAGGGATGAGGCAGCCACAGCAAAACCTGTGGTCACATTGAAATGAGAATCAGGAAGATGCCAAAATATGAAGGGTTTATAGTACACATTTTAAGAAAAACATGTGATTCTGTTGTGATGTATCTCTTTTTCTAAATTCTAGTCCTGTTCACAGTTATATCCCATTTCTGCTTATTTAGGTGCATACACCTGGCAAATCCCAGTGAAAACACTGAAACTGAATGGGGTTAAAATTAAAACATTGTCAGACAATCTTTATTTAAAACCATGTAAATCTCATGCTATTCAGCTTTTGCCTAACACACTCATCTGAGTTATTATGTTTATTGAAATGCATTTTTTTCTGAGACAGAACTCAAAACACAGTCTTTTATGCAGCTAAAAAAATACTGGTTTGTTGGGAAGTGGAAGAATTTAATATTATCTGTCTCTTGAGACAGTGGTAATATTTCTTATATAAAAAAGCCATTTTTTCTTTAAGATGCCAGCAAGTATGGGGTAGCTTAGGGAAGATTCCTCTGGTGCAAGGTAGAGCCCATGTTCTCAGCTTTATGTACCTGATAAATGTTGTTCAGGTTTTGTCAATGTCACAGGAGCCATTAGCAGATCGCTTCGAAAGTTCAGTCATTTAAAAATGAACTGAGCTTTCTTTATTGACATCCATTATTAAAAAGAAATATCACCGAGTTGTCATGAATGACTTTCATTTCACATCAGTTTCCCATCCATGCAACTGTGCTGCCTTCAAGGGACCTGCTCCTAATCTGTAACCATTATGGATTTTAAAGTCAAAAGGGCCATTCTGATTATGTGTAATCTGACCTTTGGCATAACATATGACATAAATTTCCACCTGCATTATGTCTGGTGATTAAGTTGGTGCTGCTTGGAAAGGTGATGAATAATGTATCTCACCTAACTTCATCTCCCAAAAAAACCCCCTGTCATACAGCCTCAGCTCTCTTATGTAAGAGGAAAAATAGACAAGCACCTTTCAAGAAAGAGTCATCCCATGTGTTCAGTTACTTAAAGTGTGACAGATTGAGCTGCCTGATGAGGGCCTTGTCTGTCCCCACTGCCTGTGCTCTGCTTTAGACCCTTGTGTGTTAACCAGCTCAAACTAGGTGATGTAGAATCACAGAATCACAGAATGGCTTGGGCTGGAAAAGACCTTAAAGAACATTTTGTTCCTATCCCCTGCCATGGGCAGGGACAAATTCCACTGTCCCAGGTTGCTCCAACCCCATCCAGCCCGGCTTTGGACACTGCCAGGGATCCAGGGGCAGCCACAGCTTCTCTGGGCACCCTGTGCCAGGGCCTCCCCACCCTCACAGGGAAGAATTCCTTCCCAATCTCCCATCCATCCCTGCCCTCTGGCAGGGGGAAGCCATTCCCTGTGTCCTGTCCCTGTCCATCCCTTGTCCCCAGTCCCTCTCCAGCTCTCCTGGAGCCCCTTCAGGCCCTGCAAGGGGCTCTGAGCTCTCCCTGGAGCCTTCCCTTCTCCAGGTGAGCACCCCCAGCTCTCCCAGCCTGGCTCCAGAGCAGAGGGGCTCCAGCCCTTGGAGCATCTCTGTGGCCTCCTCTGGACTCTCTCCAGCAGCTCCACCTCCTTCTCATGTTTGGGATCCCAGGGCTGAGGCAGCTCTGCAGGTGGGGTCTCACCTGGGCAGGGCAGAGGGGCAGAATCCCCCTCCCCTGCTGCCCACACTGCTCTGGATGCAGGCCAGGATGAGGCTGGATTTTGGGGCTGCCAGCACATCTGTACCTTTCCCCTGCAGCTTTGATCCAAAGACTTCACTGAGCCTTGATCAGTTTTTCTCTGGGTTTATTATTCTCACTTAGGAGTTTATTGGTGTTCTGAATTTTTTCAGCTTCAATGCCCAAGTATTGAATCATGGAAATAAATCTCTATCAACCATCACAGGCAGAGGCAGAGTCTTTTTCTACTGTAGAGAAGGGTAAAACTTCAGATGAAACTGGGTCAGAAGGACACACTATTTGCAGTTCTTCTGAAGTCTGCAAGACATCTGGGATGAGTCTATCCATATGCAGGCTTTTGCTTTTGAGTCAATTCATTAAAATAAGCATCCAGAATGTTCCAACTGAATATTATAAAATTACTGAGGGAAAGCCCTTGGGTTATCAGTGCCTCAAATTTTCCTAGAGCTATTCAGTAGAGCCTTTTGTTTTTTTTGTTTTGTTTTTGTTTTTTTGTTGGTTTTTTGTTTGTTTTTTTGTTTTTTCATTTTTCTTTTTTATGTGGATGTTTGCTAATATCCTTGTTGATCTTAACCTGCCTCCTGCCACAGCTTATTTACTAGGAGTCATTAAAACAAGTCCAAGGAATTTGTTGCTGAGTTACTGTTTCCCATGTCCTTGGGTATTACATTTTTGGTGTCAAATTATGGGGGATTTCCAAATTGTGTTGATGTCAATAGGAGCAGGCTGAAACTTTGAAGAATCAAGGAGTTCTTAGGTGCAGTTCTGCTGCAGAAGAGTCAGATTGAAAACATGTTCAGAGCAGCTGTGATGATCGGGGATAAGACCAGTAAATTGTTCTTAGTTATTGATTTCTGGTGGTATAACAATGGATTCTTCTGTATCACAGCATTTTAAGCCAATTCATTTGAAAAATTATTTTGAAATTAATATACTTATGTTGTTGGGGTTTTTTTCTCCCAGTGTCCATTGATATGAGAGTTTCTGCAATGCATGGCATGTAGTGACAGGACCAAAGGGAATGGCCTCAAGTTTCTGCAGTCAAGGTTTAGATTGAATATTAGGAAAAATTTGGTCATGGGAAGGGTGGTCAGGCAGTGGAATGGGCTGCCCAGGACAGTGATGGAATCAGCATCCCTGGAAGTGTTCAAAAGGTGGATGTGGCACTTGGGCACTTGGTGACTTGGTTTAGTCACCACCACGGTGGTATTGAGTTGATGTTGGACTCAGTGATCTTAGAGGTGTTTTCTTAATGATTTATGATTTTACACCAGCTGGCCTCAGCCAGAAAAATTTAGACAACTTCCCATGATAATTCCTTATTCCCAGCCTGGGAAAGGACATTCACATTTGGGATGGTTCTTTTTAGTCATTACCTTCAATAGCTCTGATAAGGGATAATGAATGCACTGAAGGTGCCTGTTAGAAAAACAAGGGGTGAACCACATAAACCTGGTATTTTTGGGATCTATTTCTACTCTTCCTGCAGAAGCAAGCCCTGGGAAAGCTGACCCCTTGCATTCCTTTATTCACTGATATTTCAGGGTGTAGTTTCTGGATGCTGCAGGGAGGTGCTGACCTGCTGACCCAGCTATTCCTGGGCAGTTTGCAGGGCAGTGAGAGGTAAGAAAGTTGAGAAGACCAGACAAAACAGAAATCACCTTGCTATATAGGATTTCACTGTGTCCACAATCCATCAAATGCTTTTTGAAACAAAAAAACCCTTAGCACAGAAGAGTCTGGCAGAATTACTTGGAAAGCTGTTAAAACAGAGCTGTGGATGGAGAGAAATACAGAAGTGCTTCAACTTGTTTGTTTCATTGATTATATCATACAAAGGCTTTTATTTATTTACTGGGAGTAAATTCTGTTGTCAGCTGAGTGAATATAATTTCTGTGCAAGAGTTCTGTGTGGAGGGTAAATTAAATCCGAGATTGTTTTTATTATTTGCATCATTAGCAGTCAAGAGAAAACTTTCCGTTTCCAAATGTTGCCAAAAATGATCTTGTTGCTTGTTTTAAATTAGAAAAATTACTAAGATGGTCAGGAAGCAGGTTCTTGATCTGCTTCTGAAAGGCTTCAGAGAGAGATCCCATCACCTGTGGAATGAGGATTTCTGAATAGTTGCTGAGGTACGATTTGTTTCTGTGCAAGAGCTCCCTAAACTGCCTGTTTAACAGACACCAGCCCTGCTGGGTCCAACAGAATTGTTACACAGAACAATTTAATCAGGTTCTTGAATGCATTTCAGGATTTTCCAGTTGCTGTGTGGTTCCCCTGCACAAGGATAAAGCAAGCCTAAGCCAGAAGGTTTAAAGGCGTGCCTGGCAGTAGGCAATTTATCTTACAGGAGGCTTTTTGGGCTCCCACAGATATCCCAGAGTCTGTTCTGTGCTCCCATGTCCCTTTTGGCAGCACAACTTGGGCACAGCTTTGCAGCCATTGGGCTCCATCAGCTCCCAGCCTTTGAACCCCCTCCGTTCAGCCAGCATGAAATTATCTTTTTAATAAGGCCAGGCAAGCAGAGTGACCTTATTACCGGATATCCAGGCTGTGGAATGTCCTTGTTAAATACACAGACAGTGACGGATCTCTGAAGGGACCAGATCCTGTTATTGATGTCCTTCTGTGCTGTCCATCACTTCACAGCAGTGTTTTGCAATCAGAGCCTTTCCCTAAGCACCGTTTGTGTCCTGCAGGGTTGGTGAGGGGACAATCTCCTTTGTGAAGGCAGAAAGAGAACAGGGTGTCTTCAGGTGCTCAGTGCTCTGTGAAGCTGTTTAATGTAGCAGTGGTTTTAATGTCCTGCTTTATGTGTGTGCACGGCCCACAGCCAGGCACTGCTGCCTACAGGTCACCTGTTAATTGAAGTTTCACAGCCTTCAGCTGATGAATGCTTTCTGGCAGCAGTTATATTGGAAATAACATTTTTTATTTGGGAGATGTAGGTGAAACTTAAGAGTCACATGAATATAATTCTGCTGTTCTTCACAGTGAGCCAGAAGCCTGCTTCGAGAGGGGAATAATGCAGGATAGAGAAAACCACAAAGGAAACTTTGTTTATTCATTTGAACCATAATAAGAAATGTCTGTATACTCAAAAAGCCAGGCCCAGCTGCTTGGTATCTTTTAATGAGGAATTATATTTAATCAGCGTTGCCTCGGAGTGGCAGCTCATGAGACTTTCAGCTCTTTTCTAGGAGGTGTTAGTCCTCTTAACAATAACTGAGAAAGGACTCCTAATGACACCAGTTAATAGATGTGAGGGCCTTGTGCCTCTCTTTGTGGTCTGATGGGTCAGTTAAAATGAGACAACAAAACATATGAGTGTAGACAGGAACAATTTGGGCTCTTTGTGGAAAGATGAATGTCCATGGCTTAACTAGCACGAGCAAGAATGAGCTTGCACAGCCCACCCAATTACAGTTCCTTTCTCCCAAGAAAATGAAATAATTTGGAGGCTTTGCAAAGGTTGCTGTGTATTTATGTCCAAAGATAAAAGGGGCATTTCCATGTGAGCAGGCGTGCGGTGCGGGGGCTGCAGCCCCTTTGTGCAACTCAACCTTTCCTGAAACAAATGTCCATTATCTCCTGATCATCACACAGACAAAAACCCTGAAATAATAACTGTTTGAACTATTTATACAACTGAGGCTGGCAGGTCTTTGAGGCCAATAGTTACAATGCTGACAGAGGCAGAAATTCTGCATTCATGTCCCTGGCATTGCATATGGAAAGTGTTCATGAGAAATCATAGAACTGTACAACCACAGAAGGGTTTGTGTTGTGGTGTTTCTCATTTTTTTAGCCTGTTCCCCCAGGTCTGCTCCAGTCTCAACTTTATCCATGAAGGATTTAGGTTCAAAAAGGAAGGGAGAGTAAATAATTCTTGCACCTTGATCATTGCACTGGTAGACAGTGTACTGAGTGTCTGAAAAATCAACCACGAGCAGGTCTTGGCCATACAAGATTCATGTCTCATGTTGATCTAATATTCTCTCTTCTGGTAAAGCACCATCCTTTCTGCTCCACATTAGAAAAACACATCACACAGTTTTTGGTCTTGGTGGTGCTTGTTAAAATACCATAAAACCTGGCTGATATGGAGTCATAGAATATCCTGAGCTGGAAGGGACCCAAAAGGATCATCCTGACATGAGGGTTTGTGGAAACATTTCTTCATTAAAACCAACTCTCAAGTCACACTTTCTCTTCCATTTTACAACCAATGTATAGTATTTAGTGCTAGACATGCTTTTCTGGATGTTACAAAAATACACTGTCTCAATCTTGGATGTGAGGTGAATCATTACATACTTAAGGGGTAGGCTATGGAAAACCAAGCTGCTAACAGAGTAAATCTTTGTTTTCATCTGGGAGCATTAGGTTTATCTCATAATTTGAATTTTCAGCAGTTGGCTTGAGTTGGTGACAGATCTCTGTGTGCTCCTGCAGTCTCTTTGGAGACTGGGCTCTTCTCACATCTGATTTCCAAATGTCTTGTGTAGAGGGAAGAACTTGTATTTTGTGGGGTTTGACTGGGAAATGGAAGGGTATTTAGTAAGTTGGGACATTTCTGGTTAATGCTAACAGTGAATTGATTGAGTGGGAGTAGGGAGAATGGGGAAAGACCAACTATCAATTACCCAGGAGTTCCCCATCCTCAGGACTTTGTGCAGGGATATTGTGGGAAAAAAATGTGACTTTCAGGACTGATTTGACTGCTTCTACTAAAATCATAGGTGACAGTGTTATTGTTCAGAGCCCAGCTACTGCAGCTTTTGTAAATCACTGCTTATAAAGAGATATTGCAAATAAATGCACATGGGAGGTGAGGGGGGAAAGTTTCCCATAACAGTGGGAATTTAAGGTGATTCAGGTGCTCAGGTACCTGTGGGCTGTGTAAAGCTTTTCACTCAGTGACTGTTGGGAGAAGCCATTTGAAAATTCACTTGCAAAATCAGCACATGGAATTTGAAGTACAGAGAGATCTGACACTGCATTATTTGTCCAACACACCAACATTTTGTGGACATTGATTTAAGGATTGGAATGAAGGAAGTCATTGCTAGGAAAGGTGAAGAGAAACTGTAGGAATAGAGACCCACATGGGAAGCAACCCAGACTGCACCAACTTTGTTAATAATAAAGGAAACATTTTCTGTGGAGTTAAACACTGATTACATGGATGAAGTTGCAAAAAAATACAAATTCTCTACAAAGAAAGCTTTTTTCTTTTCTTTCTGTTTTCCCTTCTTTTTTTTTTTTTTTACCAGTTACCTTAAGTTAGTTCGCCAAATATGATTCCCAAAAGTCACCTTGAAGTCAGAAATCCTGAGAAATTTTCCAGTCTGGCTCTTTTATGAACCACCACTACAGAAAAATGTAGATATTTTTCTAATAGAAAGATTAGAATCATAGGATGGTTTGGGTTGGAAGGACCTTAAAACCCATCTCATTCCAACCCCTGCCATCCATGTCCAATGTGTAGCATGAACTCTGTACAAAATAAAGTAACTATTAATTCTGCAGAATTTTAAACCAACATTTTAAAAGCTGTAGCTATGGGCCTGGGCTTGGAAACATATGGTAAATAAAGGAACAAGAAGGACTGGAAATTCTTAGCCCTTAACTAGTGCTATCTGGTTCCTTATGAGAGATAAATGTTCATTATATTATAGTGTGTTGTTTCATTGAGGTAGAAAATAGATGCCAGGTCTTGAGATAGTAAAATGTTGAAGCATAATAAACTGAAAAGTAAAATAAAATTTAATTTGTGGTATGTGTTCATTTTCAGGGTTATATTAACAAAGTTAATTAAAAAGTAATATTACCTCAGTTGCTTCAGAAAGCTGTTGATTTATTTTTTCATAACCTCTTCCAACAGGAATTGTATGATGTAATTTTGATTAGCAGAGAAATGTCCATCTTAAAAAAAGTTGTTCACACTCCCAACTGAGAAGTCATTTCAGAAACCTTAACCTTTTTAATACTTATCTTTTCTGTATTAACTGAAATTAATTGATTGTCATATCTAATTGTTCTTGGGCAGAATTGCCCTCTAACTAGAATCAGTCTTTGCTGTTCTTTCCTTTTAGAGGTATTGGCTGTTCAAAATAGTGCATCCTTTTGGTTTTATTTACTCTTGTAAACACAGCAAGTCCCTCTGGGTCGCCTGCCTTGCACAGACAGCCCTGTGCTGCTGAATGCACTGGCAGCAATTTTCTCCCCGTCCTTGTATTTGGGGTTTATCAGCCTTGGAAAAGGAGTGATAGGATTTTTTATCACATTTCAGTATCAGTGTCTCAGGCAGCAACAGCGATACCTTTTTATCCTGATGAACTCCATTGCACAGCATTAAACTTGTAATTTTCTGGTTTGGAATCTCAGCTGAATGTTTGATTTGCATTTATAAGGACCAGAGGTAGATTTGAGTTGTGCAGGGTGGGTTGCAAAGACTGTCTTAAGAAAGTCAGATCCCTAGAATAGTTTAGTACTGTTGTGAGTTTGGTACTACCCAGCTTTTCCAGCTCTTATCCAAGGAATATCAGCCTCTCAGCAATGCAGGTTTGATGGTGCTGTTGGGACATCCAGAATATTCATGGTGCTCTCAGAACCACTGGCAGTGATAGCATTAGGTCAAAATGTTTCTAAAATCACAGTAGCATGGTAAGCCTTGAGCAGCATGTTCTAAATGTAATTATTGCTTAGTAAACATAATTATTTGGGAGGGGGGATGATAGAAAGGGGAGCTAAAACTTATGCTTGGATGGGAACAAAGGGAACTAAAACTTATGCTTCAGTGAAAACAATATACAATAGAACAATATTGAGTTAGTGATTAACAAATGATCATATGGAAGTTATGTAAGTAAAAGGTATAAATGTGTTTCGATTTTGAAATCATGTGGAACTCCAGATTTGGGTTTGTACCCCGGAGTTCCAGGGCCCTTCAATAAAGCACCTTCATAGAATCATTCTGTGATTATGTGTTTCCACACTAACAGCAGTGTTTTTATGACAAGACTGAAATACTCACAGAACCATGGGATATCCTGAGTGAAGGGGACCCACCAGGATCATCCAGTCCAACTCCTGGCCATGCACAGACACCCCAACAATCCCACCCTGGGCATCCCTGGCAGTGCTGTCCAAACCCTCCTGGAGCTCTGGCAGCCTCGGGGCTGTGCCCATTCCCTGGGGAGCCTGGGCAGTGCCCAGCACTCTCTGGGGGAAGAAACTTTCCCTGAAATCCAACTTAAACCTCCCTGACACAACTTGACACCATTCTCTTGGTTCCTGTGACTGTTTCTAGCTGTATCTCAGAAATGGTGTGTTCATCCAAAAGCAGCAGCATTCAGGCGTAAGGAATGCCATATAAAAAAGCATAGAACAGGTTTTGTTTTCCTTTGGAATTAGTTTGATGATTTTTATTTCACTTTTCCTAAGGATGTGTCAGCTTTCCATGCCTGTGAGAACGTGTATTTTCTTAGAAAAGGAGCTTAATTAAGAATAGTGACAGTGGCTGTAATAACAAGATACGTGCACAAGTAATATATAGAATGGGAATTTATAGATACATCCCGGGAACTCAACAGAAGGAAGGACTAATATACAGAAAAATTAATGTGAGATGTCTTCAGTGCCAGCGTTTTCATATTCCCAGTAGAAATACAGTGGTAGATGACACCTAGTGGAGTTTGGCATCAACTGCTGCAGGAATGGACCTGAGCCTAAAAAACTGGTCATCCTTGGAGTTAAAGAAAAAATAAATATTCCTGGAGCTGCTGCGTCTCACTGTTCATCTTGTTCTATTTACAGACAGGAGAATTTTGTATCATTGCTGAATTTTTCATCATTAGTCACAATGGGACAGTAAGAGGAGGGAGCAAAAGCCTTTTTCAGCCTTTAATTAATTAATTTATAAATACTGATTTTATACTTTCTGAGGTTTTAGGATTTAGAATTATAAATACATTATTTTCGGTTTTCAAAAATGTTGGTTTGTCTTTACACTGCACATAGTGGGATTCTTGGGATTTCCTGGGTGGGACCAAGAGTTGTGCTCAGTGATCCTGTTGGGTCTGTTCCAACTCAGCATTTTCTATGATTCTACATGAGAATTATTGAGCCAACGTCTACTATGGAAAAAAGAAAAGCATTTTTTCCTGTCAAAAAGCAGAGTACCTGTTGTATTTTTTTTATTACTTTGTTGCATTTATGAAAAAATACAACTGTTTTAGAGGTTCTTTTCAGTCATGCATTTAGTGAGAACCTGAAGCGTTGATTTACTGGTGCATCAAAACACCTGGAAAAAAAACCATGAAAAATGTTTTCCTCCTTTTTGTAGATAGCTCAGGGGTAAGGAAATAGGTGCCTTCCGAAGAAACTTGATTCCCTGGTAAAAATACAGTTCAGTACTGAATCTTACTGAATAAAATTAACATAATAAATCACTGAACCACCATTTTCAGCATCACATTCTCACCAGCATCCATGTGCTCAGCTTTGTGGACAATGATGGTTTGTGTTTATAAGGTGATTTGGGTTCATATTGGAAATTGGACTCCTTGGGGTGTTATTCCATTTTTTAAATTAGTTTGGGGGTTTTTTTTGGTACATATCTAACTCATCTCTCTGGTACTCACTTGTTCATGAGCCACATTGAAGAATTCATCAGAAACTTACAATTTGAGTGTTACTGCCAGGTGAGCAGGGATGAGCCAGGAAGTTTTGTGCTGATTTAGTTTTGTCTCCACTTGTGAACATGAGAGCCTCAGGAGCACCGTCACCCCAGAGATCACAGCGTGCTGTGACACATCCAAGGATGTTCCTGAGCGGGGGGTCAGGTGGATTTATCCCAGCAAGAGGCAGCTGCAGCTCTGCTGTGCCTTCCACACCTTTTCTGTCTCTGGAGAATCTCCATTTAATAACCCAGCTCCCCTGAAAGCTCCAGTGGTTGATGCTGCTCCATGGCAGATGTGCTGAATTGGCCGGGATCCATTTTAATCTCTCGTTTGCTCGTTCTGATAATGAAGCCTTGACCTCCCAGCAGATGGGACTTGCAGAGCAGTTCTGCTCACTGCTGACACTGATCTGTGCCCAAGCATGAGGCTTTTCTCTCCAGTGGAGTGGCATTTGTGGTCAGGGATGCAGGGTGCTGGAGTCACAGTTAACTTGGAATTATTAGATAAACATGTACTTGGTAAATGTACTGTAGTACCTTTGGTGCAGGTACTAAACATTCACCAGAGCAAAATGAGTGCTGCAGCAGTCTCTGCTTTGCTATAGTCTCATCTCCTAAATCCTGTGTTCAGTACAAGCATGAGCTTCCAAAGCTGCTTAAAACCATTTAGATCAGCAGGCAATGCAAGACCTGTCCAAGTTGCCATTCTCTTTATCCCTGGAAGTGTTCCAGGCCAGGCTGGACAGGGCATGGAGCAGCCTGGGATAGTGGAGGGTGTCCCTGCCCATGGCAAGGGGTGGAACTGGTTAAGCTTTAATGTCCTTTCCAAACCAAACCATTCTGTGATTCCACTGTCTTGCATTCAGAGTCAGAGAAGTTGTGTTACACAAAAACCTTCATGGACAGTACCCAGGGACAGTAACAGTTTCTGACTTGGGAAGACTCAGAGCACCTGTGGCAGTCAATAATTCCATCTCTGCCCTGCATGGCCTTGTCCAGGAACTGCATGAGGAGCCCAGACTACATTATGGACTCCACTGCATTACTTTGGAAATACCCATTTATGTGTTCCAGGTGAGGATTTGGTGGTTCTCACCCTAGGCAATTAGCACTGATAAAAGATGATAGCACTTCTAAAGTTCTGCTGGGACTCCAGGAATCATTTCTGGAACTGTTCACTCATCCCATCTCTCCTGAGGAAGAGACAGCCATGAATGTTTTCTTCATTACAGTGTGCCTGATTTGGAAGTGCCATGGACTCAAAGCAGTTGTGATGTGCAGAGTTCTATGGACTGGCATGGAAATGTCTGGATTTCTGTGTCATTTGAGGGTGTGCATGTGAGTGTGCCATGCACCAGCTGAAGCAGGAGGGAGTTACCAGAATCACACCAGAGAGAGCAGCCTCCTTGTCCCACGAGATGACAAAATCTAAAATTAGGGGTTTGCATTCAGTCCTCACAAGTCTTCCCAACCTGACTGACATCAGGATCATATTCATGAGGGGTTTATGTCCCATTACCTGGTGGGAGTTCTGTTTGCAGCCCCTCTCCTGGCTGGGCTCAGGTGAGCTCACTTTGCTGGCTCTGAATCCCAACCAAGTTAAATTCCAAATTCCTGGGACACTCTGACTCAGCTGTCACCACTGCAAATAAATCTGAGCCCAGTGGTGAGATCTGAGTTTAGTTAGTGTGTGCTAAGGACAGACCTTCCTCGAGTCAGCACTTCAGGGCCCAGTGGCAGTGAATAAACATAAAAGCAAAAGGTGGAATATCACAAAAACATTGATATGAAAAGAATAACCAGGGAACCAGTTTCCTATGCTGGTGCTGACCATGATTCCTAGAGTGAAAATAAATTAAAGACCTTTTTTGTGCTGCCAAAGACTGTCAAATATTAATCCTACAGCAGCCCACATAGCACTGAGGGCTTAAATACTTTATTTACCAAATTGGTGTTCAGAGTCTGTTGCAACAGCATGGAAGGACTGGCATCAATTTATCTTTACTTTCAGTTGTACATCTTTAGGCAAGGCTGGCTCTTTGGGTGTTGATATCAAGCTGCAGGTGCATTTACTTTTGTTTGATACAGGGAAGATAAAACCCCATTGTGACGTTCTGTAAAATCCATACGTGTTAAGAACTGTAGTTCTCGCTACGGTGATCAGGTAATACCAGCAGCAATTTTGGATTGTGCCCCACATTTTGTAAAACAAACTGTGGAGTTCAGAGTTAGATGCAGCTGGGTAATGAGCCCAGTCTGGAGCTGTGTCCGAGGCCAGGCTCCCTGTGCTCTCCACCCTTTCCCTGGGCAGGGCAGGTGCTGGAGCAGCAGAGATCCCACTGGATGGAGCAGGGGACCAGCACTGCTGGAGAGCTTGGGGCTCAAGGGCAAAACCACATAATTGTCTGTCAGGAAAAGGAAAAGGAAAGAGAGGAGAGAGAATGGATTGAGAGGCTGAAGAGTGAAAAATGGAATATGTGAGGGAGCAAGAAACACACTATAGAAGGACAGTTCTAAAAAGCAAAGCAGAGGAAACCTACATTTTGTTGAAATACCCATGCAGAAAAACAATGTGAAAACAGCTATTGAGTCTTATTTTTAATCCCTAAGTGTATTTACTCTTTTCTTTAATCCATATTTTCCTGAATTTCTGTTTTCTCCATCTTTCACCGTAACTGGAAATAAAATTTAGATTTCTTTTAATAGGTAAAATTGTATTTTTATGTTGAAAGTATTCCTTAAAGATGAAATATCCTCAGGAATGCACTCCATTCAGGGATATTTTACAGTTATCAGTTTCATTGTTTAATTTCAGTAGAGAAGATTTAAATTCACTTGACTATTCCAGAAATATTTTTGAACTACCTCACCATGTGGCTGAGCTCTGCTTCTATTTCATTATTTTATTTATTTATTTTCTTATTTTATTTTATTACTCTGATTCTGTGCCATATTTTCTTGTTGATGCAAGGAAAACTGAGATGCTCAGTGGTGATTTTTTCACAGCTGCTGTTAAATATTATTGAAAAGGAATATTTTACTTGTAACACAAACCCTGCCTATTAAGATACATCTCAACAGTCAGACACTGCAAGTAGCCAACTCTGTAACAGAGTTTTCCTTCTTGATCATTTTGGGGTGCTAAGAAGATGTAAGGAAAAAAAGATCTGATGCAGTAAATCTGGTCTATTTCTGAATTTCTATTATCTGAAATTAAAGTGGAATAAATCAGCAATAATAAATTGCAACTGAAGGTTTGGGTTTTTTAATGGAAGTTCCTAAGACATGCTTTCAACTTACAAATGCAGAATAATGGAGAGTATCTTCCTCCAGCAACAAAGGAATTTCTATTAGAATAAGAAATCATTCAAATCCTATAAAAATCAGTAAGACTCTTCTCAGACATAGGAGGGTTTTGATCAGACCATCTGGCTCTGAGGTTGCATCCTTTAGAGCATCGTATTTCCTCCATACGTCCCTTCCAGCATGGTGACATCAATCCCAGCAGAGTTCTGGGTGATTCTAATTTCTGCAACTGCAGATCCATATTTTAATCCACGAGCAGCTGGGGCCATGCTGGTAATCCACTCTGGTTTACATAAAAATTTCCTTTAGGGGAGAGCTTCACATTTCTCTTTCTATGGTAAAGAAAAGTGATTCAAGACTTTCAGTTAATCCTCTGTTGCTCATTTTCTCTGTGGTGCTGTGGGCAAGCTGCCTTCCAGCTGTGCTTTTCAGTGGAATTATTTATGGGACCTCATTAAAAACTCTATTAATGAAGACCAACAAATTAAAACAAACCCAAACAGACAAAAAAAAAGTGGGGTTTTATCAGAGAATGTCAGAATGGTTTGGGTTGAAATGGACCTTTAAGACCATCCAGTTCCAACCTCCTGCCATGGGCAGGGACATCTTCCACAAGACCAGGGCTCCAAACCCTGTCCAGCCTGGCCTTGAACACCTTCAGGGATGGGACATTTTAGTCTTCCCAGATTTTTCCTTATTCCAAATATTCTCAAGTTAAATATATTTGGGAATCTTTGCTCTCCAGTGTTCCCTGTGCAAACTTTTTGCATCTTTAAAATTCTGCATTTACAATGGAGTGTCTTAAAGCTGGAGACACGGTCAGGTGTAGAAAATAAATGTTTGGAGGAGATCAGGGAAAATCAGTCTTGAAGAGAACCTGCAGTTGCAGAATCTCTGCCAGTGCCCCAGCAGGAAGCAAGAGTTTCTCTTCACTGGTACAGAGCCTCTTAAATGCTGTTACCTGAAACCAGCTTTTGTCAGTGATCACTGTCTGGTGAGTCCAGAATGTGCAATAAATTTCCATAGGTGCTGCAGCCAGGGTCAATGGGCATCCCCAGCATAAAAGCACTGGGTTTGTAGTGGCAACTGAAAGGACAAATTCAGAATTAAGAATTTCTGACCCTGTTTTGGGGAGGAAATAGTTCAAGAAGTTCTAAGGTAAGGAATTATGTGTGTTTTGATGATTCATGCCCTCAATGGGTTGTGATCATTGTTCACCAGCTCTCTGCATTTTCTCTTGCATGGAATTAAAAAATGGGAAGAGGAGACACTGCAGTGTTAGAACTGTGGTATTTGGGAGTAGCCTTGAAAATGTTAACGAATCTGTAATTAGAAGCAGGAGTGTTCATGGGAATTGTGAATCATTAGCTGAGAAAAGCAGATCTGAGCAAATGAAATGGCTCCAAATAGCAACGACAGAGAGCTGTACATGGAATTTGGGTACAGGATTACTTCATCTCAGTACCCATGAGGTAACAATGGGCGTGGGTGGCAAAGGAAGAAAAAAGTAAGCAAGAGCTCCATGCTAAAGGAAGTCAAGAAAATGCAGAGCAAAGTTTGGTAGATTCCATGGTGCTGTAAAGATTTTTAATACTCAGCACCAAGACAGGTTGGACAACTCAGATCCTCCTTCCCATCCAGTTGTGAGGCAAGCACAGAAAAGTTAGGTTGGAAAGGACCTGTGAAAGTCTCTGTTCCAAGCCTGTGGTCATCTTAGACCAGATTGCTCCCAACTCTTATCCAGGCAAACTTGAATATCCTCAAGGATGGATATTTCCAGAACTACAGAGAAAGAGAATACCAGAATAACAGAAATACAGAAAATGGAAATAATAAAAAGGAGACAGAACCTACTAAGAGGTTGTTTTGGCAGCCCAGTTCAGCAAATGAGGCAAGAGATGGACAGAGGTGATGGCTGAGCCCTCAGAAAGTCCTGGCTTTGGGCTGAGGCTGTGATGGGTCAGACACCAAATGCAGCAATTCCAGACCTCCAGCAGCAGGGCAGGTGCAACTGTAGGAAAGAGCCAAAAAAGCACAGCAGGATGGCAGTAAAAGGGGCCAGTATTAGAGCCAGGCAGGTGTAGTAAAACTTGGTGCAAGAAAGCCAAGGAAAACAAGGCATAAGCAATTCCAAGACCACCTAGGCTGCTTCTGGTGGAGAAAAGTCATCAATATGAAGTCAAGTCTCATCCAACCACGAAAAAAAATAAACCAGAATTAACTCTATTTGAGAACCACTTGACTGCTCTTGAAAGCAAATAAATTCAAATAAGATGGCAGTCAGTACCAGGGCTTTGTGCTGAACCCTGTACTGATACCTGTGCCCCCACAGGTCAGGAAATGCAGGTGTGGGAGGAATATTAACAGTGCAAAGGATAAAATACAGTGCAGTGAGATGTGCAGAGCTAAGGGAAAGGAACACGGGTTGCAAGCAACTAGAATATGAAAAACAGACAAGAAAAAGTTGTTTTTTCATATCTATCTATCTATCTATATATAGAGAGATATATATATACTGAGATGCATGTAATTGAAATTTAGAGGTAGATACAGCATCTCAAAATACACTGCATTGTATCCCAGCACTCTCTGTACCAGTATTTATGTCAGTAATGAACCAGTCCAGTTGTACAATCAAGAAAATACCCAGTGCAAGGTGTGTAGTGCTTAGATCATCAAGAATACATATTTTAGAATAAAGTTGGAAAGCAGGAATTTGCAGTTTATTGCTATAAAATATACAAGTGAAGCTGATAAAGGCTTGCTGTGAAATGACAAAAATGCAACAGTATATTGAAGCAATCCAGAGTTCATGGCCAGCATTTTCAGTGGGAGTCAATGATTTCTCTTTATTTTTCCTTTTATTTGTCCTTCTTCATTTTCCCCTCCTTTTTTCTCATTTTTGCCTTTCCAGTTTGAGACGACTTGTCATTTGGGACCACTGAGGTGCTCTGCATTTTTAGAAATCCAAGGGAGATTACCTTAAACTTTGCAGTGAGGATTTGAAGCTTTTTGGTATTCATGTATTCCTTTGGCTGGAGAGAGCTTGGGCAAAGGCACAGAGGAGTCAGCAGTGGGATCTGGAGTTTGTGCCTCTCATTTTGTTCCTCTGTGATTTTACCAAAAGGAGAATTATGTCAATGAGGGGAGTCTGGCTGTTTCCTACAATTCAGATTCCTGGAAATTAAAGCACACTGCAGTTCCTGGGAAAGTACAGGAGAAGCGCAGAGCAAGAAAAAAACCAGGTTACTATCACCAGTACATAGCCAGTCTACTTTGTTTTAGGCCTTCCTTCCTTCCTTCCTGCCTTCCTTCCTTCCTTCCAGAATTCCTTCCTTCCTTCCAGAATTCCTTCCTTCCCATCTGAACAAAAAATGTTCCACACCCCTGGAAAATATTTTCTTTCTGCCTTTATATTGTGAATTCATTATCTGAGGAGATTGTTTAGGTTTCAAAAACTGTCACGCTCGATACAAAGAACAGCTGACGCCTCCTCTTTCCTTTAACTCAGCGTGGATGTTGTGCACGAGATAGCTGACACAGAGTTGTGATATTATCAGCATCATTTAACTTCTTGCACTTAATTTACCTCATTAACATTTTTATTACATTTTGTTACCATTGCATATTGAGAAAACACAGTTGTGAAGTCACCCAGCTCAGGCTGAGCACCCGCACGAGGCTCAGGGGCATCAACCTTCCCTAAACTGGATTGAAAGTGAAACTCCCCAGCTGCTCCAGTGCCCATCCTGTTGGCAGAGGTGTGGGATAATTTATGGCTCAGGGTTTCCCAATTTTCCAGGTCACATTCCTGCAGTCTGACCAGATGATATGCTGGAAAGAAAAATGTTGTGTTGACCACAGGAGCAGCGTTTGATTTCAAGCCTTGACGCACCAATACCTCAGTGGGAAATGGTCTCGGTAGGATGGGAGTTTGCAATCTGTCCTCAAACATCATGAAGGCTGTAAATTCCCACACCTGGTGCTCACCTTTGTTTCTTGCTGATAATAGGTGGGAAATGTGTATTTATGATATTTTTTTGGTTGAATTACTTGAAGGTCACAGATACTTAAAAAGATGGGGTGATTTTCTGCAGTGGTGTTACAGATTTTAAAGAGCTTCTTAAAAGAATGTTGGTATCACATATATAAATCTGATAAGTATGCTGTATTATCATCCAAACTTTTAGATTTCCAAGAATTTAGGGGATCACATTCTTCTGGAGTTCTTGTAAATGCTTTCAGTAGTTTGGGGTTTTTTTTGTGTGAAACGTGAATGCAATCTGGATATTAGGAGCATGTAATTCCACCTTAATTTCTGTTCAGTGGTAAAGAACTGAAGGTCATGTCATTTATTTCAAAATCTCTTTTCCTTTCAATTTTCAGAATGGTCTTTGTAGCTTATGGACTGAATGTCATGACATTTTAATGATGATAGAAATTATATAGGCTGCAATTCTTTTTTCCATGGAGTTTAGAACAGTCTGTAACTTTACAGTAGAAAGCTCAATTTAACCTTTAAAAATCAGTTCATTTGAAATAGGTGGTCAAAACATTTTCTTAGCTTGGTGATGTCTGATGATTATATAAATAATTTCCTCTAGGACATGATCACATTCACTTTGGATATCTAAAAAATAGCAAAAAGACATTGTAGAATATCACTTTGTTAAGAGGCTTCTGAAATGAAAAGGGTCTCAAGCTTCTTTTACAAACCCCGAGTCTTTGCACAGATTTTGCTAATGAATTTTCTTTCTGATTCTTCTGACTAGGAGGGATGAATTTATTTTTTAATTCCTTCCCCATTCAAGCAATGCTAATAGGTTAATTTGTTTTCAGCTGTTGTTGTTGCTTGTTTGGCAGTTAAACAAAGTGTGTGCATCTGGTGATCTCCATCAGCCCCTCCAGTGATGGACTCTGCGGTGGGCACCAGGAAACTCCTGGGAGTGGGGCTGTCACACCATGCACTTCATATTGAATATTCTATTCTGCTAATTGCTCATTGTGCTGCTTAGCCTGGAAAGAGCTGCTGCTGTCTCTGCCTTATCAGGGCTCAGAGAAACAATTTGGGAAGCCTGAGTATGGAGAGAAGTCTTCCCACTAGAACCTTCAGTGTAATCCTCACATTTTCACAATTCTTTCTGGGAATGGCGTTGATATCACTGATATTTCTCTGCCTTGTCTGAGCATCTTTCTCAGCAGCCTTCAGAGCCAACACCCAGGATTAATTTTCCTAAAATCATTGTTTATTCATACAGAGGGCTTGGATTTCTTTGAGGAATGCATCCCCATCTGGTTATCACTTCCATGCTTAGATTTAGACTTCTCTCATCCTAAATCAATTACTTCTAGCAGGTGCAAAGCCATAATCCCTTTGGTACCTGGCAGCAGGCAGAATCAAATGGATCAGGTGTGGAGTTTAAAAGACTGTTAAGGGTCTTAAAAATCAATTGAATCAGATTCTGGTTGGGTTACACAAAATCTCAACTCAGGTACCATCTGAAGGCTTTAATGTTTGCATTTAATGTTAAAATATCAAGACTTCTAAATATATATGCCTTCTTAAAAAAAGTGAAAAGGCAGAAGAGGAAGTTTTATTCAAAACTGTATACTGTTGTACAATTTTATGGCCTGATTTGCTCAGAATTTCTTCTCCCCATCTTCTCAAAATGTTTATATCAGCCTTGAGGAAGGAATATAGGAGGAGAAAAGCCCACTTCTCTGCATGATTTGCTGTCCCAGCTTCTCAGCCACGAGAGATCTCAGCCTTGATGGTCTGTAATAGTTCAGTGAGAGGATCCAAGAAGAGCTTGCTGCCTGATTAATCAAATAATTAAGCATTGCAGTTATTTAGCCTTAAATTAATATTAATAGAGTGCTATCTCTAATAATGGAAATAATCTGTTTCAATCAAGTCATAATTTCACATGTTGCTCTGTGGCTTTCAGTTGTCCCTTTCATTTCCCTGCTGCCCTTGTTGGTTTATTTGTGTTTATTTACACATATGTGTGTTTGTGTGTTTATATACCAGAACAAAATACTGAAAATGAGGGTCACAAAAACCATTTCCTATGCCATGAAGGTTTTTGTGGAATGCAAAAGGTATTTTGAAATGCAGACCCTCTCACCAGCCTTTTACCACAGAATAACTGAAGTACAGGAAATGCTGCACCTGAAATGTTACAGGAATTCTAACGTGGCAATCAAAACAGTGGAAGTGTGGAATTAGTGTCTCCCACTGCAACTTTCAGTTTGCATACACAGTTAAACATTCATTGGTCTGCAACCAATTATTTATTAGGGGAATTATTTATTCTGCCCTTTGTCTGTTGGAATTGTTTTTTGTCTATGTTCCTCATTTCAGAGAGTGGGTTCAGGAAAGGGAAATAAACTCTTTAAAAATTGTCAAATAATGACGAATCAGGATTTTTTTATTTAAAAAAATCCCAAACACTGACTTTCTATGGGATTTTTTTTTTTCTGTTTGCTATTCATCTGCAGAGACAAAGAGCTTCCTTTTTCTGTTATGGAGAATCACAGCATCTTTTAAGATGGGATTAGAAAAATATGCAGGTGGAAAAGATTATTGAGTTGTGTGATTTATGTAGGAGTTTTCAGTGCTGTTGTTTATGTGCTCTTTGAAGGGGAAGATTAGCACAGGGAAAATGTGTGTCTGTGGATCAGTTTATCTTCCTGGAGGAGCTCTGTTGTCACCTGTGAGCCTGAGACACAGAGTATCATGAACAGGGCTAGGAAAATTATGTAACCAGGCTGGTGAGTAATGGGTTCATGCCAGAACCATCTCTCCCTTTTTAATGAATGAATTCAAGTAATTCATTTATTGCAGCTTCTGATGGGTGTTCCCTGCACATGCCTTTGTAGCACTGACTCTGAAATTAGCTCAGGAATGACTTGGAACTACAGAATATTCCATAGCACTGCAAAAAAAAAAAAAATGTGAAGGAGCCACCTCTCTTTCCTGCCAGTCATGATTTCAGTTGATTTCCAAAGCTGTGGTTGTCACATTCAGAGAACTTTGGTGTTGTGTCCCTGCTGTGCTCACGCCAGGCTGATTGCAGCCATAAATGCAGATCTGCCTTACACTCATTTTCCAGCTTTGCTCTCATTTTATTCTGTAATTATTTTCCATGTCCTATTGGAGCTCTTTATCCCATACAAAGAAGCAGAAATATCTTTTTGACAAAAACAAACCCGAGGAGTGTGAAGGTTTGCAGGAGTTACGAGCAGGGGGAAGCAGGAATGCAGGCTCTTCTGCAGTCTCACCTAAAACATTTGCTGTCGAGCACCCACGAGTCCATATTGGTAAAGATATTATTATTAACCTGTAGAAAATATTCTACTTTAACCCACCATCAGGATTAGAAAGTAGGGAGCTGGAAAAGACTCCCTGATTTAGAGAAAACCCTCCCAGTCTAACATCAGCAACCTGCTTACACAGACCCTTTCCTGTATAGACCACTTTTTATCCTGAACATCATCTATTCCAACCCCTCAGCCAGGATATTTCTTTTTCCCTTTGTTATGTCCACTTGTTGATGCATACCATGAACTGAAATATTTTCATATATATGGAAAATCTTTCCCTAAGAGAAAGCACTTCTTTTTTTGTGGCATGGAAGACAAGGAGGAATGTTTTTGAAAGATCTGGATGACTTCATAACTCAGAAATGATAAGACCAAAGCTGATGTGTGTTTAAATTTGACACTTGTTAATAGGTAATATCTCTGATTAACACTGTCTCTATATTGTTAGTGTCCATGGTTATCTGGATAAATTACCTCAGAAATTTCTGTGATTCTATGAAATCCCATGCTGTTCCTTTTGCACTGATTTTTTTGTAGGTATTTCGAAGTCAAAGACCCAGAGACACAGAAAACTTTAGGCTTTTGATTATCAACAAGGGCTTTTTGATCTTAAAGTGGCCCTCAGAGCTGAAAACAAAGGCTCTTTGCAAAATGTGAAAAGAAACATCAAAGGTCTCTGAAAAGCTGGGATAATAAGGTCCTGTATGTAGAAATCCCACATACAGCCAAAGGGAAGATGTGAGGAGTTAACTGGATGTGATTGTACAGAAATGCTTCATGTCTGCTGTGTTTTCTGGCAGGTTTAAATGGGTCTTGTCACTTTGAGAAGCTTTTCCAAGAACAAAAAGAAAGGCAAAAAAAGTGGAGTCTATGAATAAATAGCATTAGACCATGGCTATCAGATCATTTAGCAACTGAGGTACTTTTTTATTTCTCCTGCTGATCATATTTTGTCCTGATTTTAATCTAACCTAAAAGGAAAAGCAACCCACAACCAAAACCACTTTCTTCTGGCTGACTTCAAAACTATCCACAGGAGGAGAACTCACAGGCCACCTACTCAAAGATGTGTTTTTGAGCACCTTCTAAGAAATTTCAGTTCCTTAGGAAAATACCAAACACTACAAGTAAAAAAATAGACTATTAAAAATTCGTCCTGAATGCTGGCAATAATGGAAAATTAGTGGAAAATATCTCCAAAAAAAGCAGGGAAAGGAACCAAGTGATCCATCCTTAAGTGAGGGATCGTAAAACAACCTGGCAGGATGGATTCTTTGGGGTAGTGGCCAACTATTTTTGTCTTGCTGTTTGCATTTGAATGAAAAATCAGCCACCTCACAGGCTCTGATTGTCCTCCAGTCAGAGCTGTGGCCGAAGCAGGAATGTTTGCTTCTCTCTTGAAGATTCCAGCACAAAATGGAAGACAAAACAGAATTCATCAAAGCAAATTCAACTATTAGCCTGCATGATTACAGCCAGTACTTAGGAAGCTGCTGTAAAACATTGACAATGACTGTGATTTTCCTTCGGAATGGTGGGATTTTGGCTGGGGTTGGGTTATCCTTGCAAGATCATGGGTCACCAGCTCTGTCACTGGGAAAGTTTAGCCCTGTGCATCCCTTTTTTT
Organism: Drymodes brunneopygia; assembly: GCA_013400955.1. NCBI lineage: Eukaryota > Metazoa > Chordata > Aves > Passeriformes > Petroicidae > Drymodes > Drymodes brunneopygia. Next base: position 134,905 of record VZTZ01008450.1, on the reverse strand, counting down.
GGGGGCACCTTTTGCTGAGTGCAGGGAGGCTCTGCCAGCCCTATACACGCAATATAAGAGCACAGATCAAATATTTATTGGTTGCTACACACAGCAGATTTCTGAGCTAAATACGACTCAGCCAAGCATTAACAGAGCCTGCCCTGTGCTGCCTTGGAGCTTTTCAGCCAGGTGTGGAAAGGTTCTCCTTCATTGCTCCTTGGAGCAGCCTTCCAGCTCCTTGTTGTGATTTCTCTTTTCCTTAAGATTTTTTAGCAAGCTTTGCACAGAAGTGTTTTTTGGTGCCCAAATCTTTGAGCTGTATCTTTGACTCCAGGGGAGGAGATGAAATTCTGCAGGAGTGCTGGGAAGAGGAGCAGGTAGGGAGGTTGAAGGGCAGAGCTGATGATGGAGATTTCAGTGGGGGAGAGAAGGGATGTGGGCTTGACAGCAGCAGGAATGGAAGCAGAAAGACAAAAATAGTCAATACAGAGCCAAATACTTGGTGGTGAGATGAAACCTAATGAAACAGGGGAAAAATACAAGGTTTCTTCAAGCAATTCCTTTTTTCCCCCCAATAAACTGAAGAGTGAGCCCAATGATTGTTTCCCATGCTATCAGGATGCAAATCAAACAAAAACAAGATCAACCCCCCTACAATATTATTTTTATGAAATTTTAGCTTATGGCAGCTTGAAGTATTAACAGTTTTCAGTTATTCATTAGGTTTCTTTATTTCTGTGATGGAAATTAACCCAGCTCCTCAGAAGTTAATGACATTCAGGAGCTCCCATTAGGTGGGAATTTGGTCCTCTGTGACTGATACACGTCACAACATTCTGCTGTGGCCTTCACCTCAGGCCTGTGAGGACTTCTCTGCTTATTTCTGAGCACAGTAACTCAGCTTGCAGCTCTGCACAGATTAAATTAAATTATTAATTTTAATAATCGCTTAAATTGCATCCTAAAAACGTGCAATTTTAAAACTGTCAATTTTCTGTAAAAACTGTACCTACACTTCATTTCACTTCCATGCAATATCAGTGGATCAGGGAGATGGGGCTTTGGATAATTTTTGGCTCTTTAGTATTTTTAAACTGCTGGTTCATCCCCTGCAGCTGCCTTGCATTTTATAGGTGCACTAAATTTGATGACCGTGAAGGGTTGTTAAACAATAGACTGTGATAAAAATAGTTCCCTTTGCTGACATTCTATGTTTTTTTCTAAACTAGCTCCATAAATTACATCACCAAAACTACTTGCACTCTTTCATTTTTTTTCCTAGCGTTTGAGACAGGTAAACTGAATTGTGTCTGTAGGAGCAAGAGCAAAAAGAAGCACAAACAAGTGATGGGCCTGGTTGTTTTTCAAATTAAATATCCTTGTTCTTGCAGATGGGGTTGTTTAAAGACAATGGATTTTCCACAGCATTGTCACTGGAACATGTGCCCAAGAAACTCTTACACAATATCCTTCTCACAAGGTTTTTGTAGAGCTTGACCTCTGAATACAATTAACAAATTCCTGCATGAATTTCAGGCTGAATGAATTAATGTGATGTTTGATAAGTGAACTGGAGACATCAACTGACCCTGGTGTTTCTGTAGAAATCTCCTTTCCTGGCAGGGTTATAGAAACTCGTGTGTATCATACATGGTATGAAATGAGACTGATATTGAAATGAAACTTTAAATGATACATTTTAAATAAGAGATAAGCGTTCCATTACCTTGATCCAAGAGGGCAAAGAGGAAGCACCGTGAGAGATGCTGACAATTTCAGTGGAAGAAAAGTAAAGGAGAAAAGATAATTCTCCTGAGCCAAGGAAAAGATTACAACAGAGAGAGGAGTATTTAGAGAGCAGGCAGTGTAAGGAAGCTGATAATAAACTGTATCATAACAGGCAAGGTCATTTGAAGAAACAACTGCCTGATTATTCAGCTAATCAAAAGAATCAGCCAGGCTCTCTCACCTGCCTGTTCTGCAGCTCCATGCAAGGACGCAGACTAAATGATAATAAAAATATCATAATTGTGTGGCTACACTCTTCTCTTCCAAGCCTTATCCTTGGGATTGGAGGTGTGAGGTCAAAAAGATGATACCGGTTGTAAAAGAGGAAGGACAGGCAAGAGGAACTGGGAAATAAGTTTTATTTTGAGAAGATAAATGCTGGAATTTTTTGAAATGTTTGTATATTCAGTGAGGTTTCTCTGCCTAAAATGAAAAGCTGTAAAAATTCCAGATCTAAAGTAACAATGTTAGAGAATCCCTGTTGCCCCTTCTGTTTGGTTTGACTTCTGAAATGCATTTTTAAGGCCATTTTTCTTTGTGAACTTTTTCCCCTTCCATCCCAGAGCACTGGCCAACTAGATCTTTTAATATTCTCTAATACAAACAAATTTAACATTCTGATTCAAATCTCCAGTTTCTGTTGGAGTTACTCTCTAATATCTTCCTTCTTAACTCTGGAATGTGAAATATTCCATTATCAGCTAATATTTTATAAATACCTAAATAGATACTTACTGAGCATTTCTCTCTTGGATGATACCAGTGTTAGATGAATTATTACTCATCTTGTTAATCATATTCTTAGGAGCAGTGAGCTAATTAATGATCCAACAACTCATTTGCTTCTCATAAAGGTCCTTCTATTAAAGTAGAATGTGAGCAAATTATCAGGTTCCATCTAATAGAAAACCAACAACCAGTAAATTAAATAAATAAAAATCCAAACTAAAATCCAAAACCCTGGAAAGAAGAGATGATGTTTGAGACATTCAGACTCTGATCATGTGGTGCTCTTTTAGTTTTGCTTTCTATTTATGGCCTTTCCTTAGAGAATTTGAGCTGTGGCACCCAGACAAAACCTGCTTAATTTCAAAAGGCAGTTCTGGATTTACACAATTTGATAATGTTTCTTGAAATGCTGCCCTTTGTTCTGAGGATGAAAAAACTGCCTCAGTTTGTGCAAATAGTGTGGGAAGCGGGGAAGAGTTGACAAGATGAGCTCATAAATCAGTGATGATGAAGAGAAATCTGTCATCAGCTCAGCTGAATTGCAAATGGAAAACAGGAATTTCACAGTTGTCAAAAAGAATATTAATTATGCCAGATTGCCACTTGTGGGGCCTGGCTTGAATTTTTGGCATTATTTTCTTCAGAGGTATGTATAAAAAGATGGTTTAGAGAAATATTTCAGTAATTTAAAAAATAAATCCACTTTTTTCCACAATTTTGTTTTCTTGCCTGTGGAATACCATCTCTATGAGTCATCCACCTTAACAGTGGTTGTTAAAGTAGGTTTGATTCGAAATTTAAAGACGATTTTGAGCTCCCTATTTATTTTTCAAGAGCCCATGAAAATTTCCTTTGAAGTGCACCATTGTCTCATTGCCATTACACTTGTGAAGGGGAAGGAAAGCAGACCACACATTATTTGTCAGGAGTGTCTTTGCTGTGCCTTGGCTTCACAGCTTTTTCTGCTCCAGTGATGAAAATTGAGCATAATTCTCCTACAAGCCCTCAGAGCAATGAACTGTCTCACCCTTCAGAGCAAAGAAACAGAAGCCAATGTTACAGAAATTAGAGGTTAAAAAGCTATTTCTGGAAAAGTAGGTAAATGCAGCTGAATCAGACCCTCCCTTCCATCAGCTCTCAACAGTTTGCTGGGGAATGTGCTGGAATATTACATGTGGCAATCACTGCCTCTGTTTAAGGCTCAATAATGCTTGACATTGACATCCTGTCATGAGGAATTAGTTCAAACATTGGATCTGGAGCAGCTCAGGAGGATGTGATATGTATGTAGGTGTTTGAAAAGCATGGATATGGGGGGAAAAAAAAGAGAAATTGTTGAAGCTGATTATGTAACTCTTAGTTCCAGTGGTTTGTGAGAGAATGAAATGAATACAAGGAGGATTAAAGCTGAAAATCAACAATGTCTTGACTAAGAGGGGCAAGACAAACATGGACTTACTCCAGCTCAGCAAACATAATGAGTGAAAATTCCTTGACCAGTTTGCTTCTAGCTAAAAATAATTTCCTTGTGCTGTAAGAAATAGATATGAGGCTGAAGTCAGATATTGTTGCCTTCTCTGAGAGCTGTGTCAGTACAAGATGACTTTGCAGGTATCTCCTGATTTGGGTTTTTATGCATCTGTGAAAATTAATTGTTTTAGTCAAGTCTTCCTTACAGGAGGACATCTCTTACCAAATAAAACTTTACCAGTTTTACCAGATAAACTTAGCAATAGAACAAAACTGACTTTGTTTAAAAGTATGAGATTCAAACCCAAAAAATCCTCCAGCTGGCACCAGGTCATGACACAATGACACGGAGAAAGGGAAATATTAAATAGCCTCCAAAGGTCCCAGCTACACCTGTTCTTTCTGACTCTGTCACTGCATCAACTCATTAATGACACCTAAAAGCTGAGGAGATACGTGGTTTTTCCAGACTCTACCTCTGAAAGGTAAAAACATAGATAATTAGTTTATTCTGTTTAATTAGGGAAATAGCCTCAGGAATTGAAAGCAATCTACTGTAGATCAGATTTTTTATTGTATTCTGTATATCCCTTCTTCATTTCCCAAAAGCCATCAAACAAAAAGACAAAAGCACTGCAGTGAAATGATATTTTGGAGGTGCTTCTCCAGATGTGGAGACTGCATCATCACTTTCCCTGAAAGGTGATGTGTCTTTGTCCGGCTGTTCAGACATAAAAATGGAAACAGTCCTGAAAACCAAGTTGGGATTCCTTTCTGGAAGGTTGAACAGATCATTTGTCACCGAGGTCTTGTTAGTTTGGCTGCTGGCAAGTCAGAAAGAAAATCGTTTTAGCAGAGCCACATAAAGATCCCAGTGAAGGGGCTCTCAGCAGCACCATTATTATCTGATAAGGCCAAAATCTCTGTGGGATCTTTGCCATTCCTGACTTGGGATCACTGCTGGGCCTTCACCAAGGCTCTGTGTTTGCTAAAGGCAAAACAGTAGCATCACTTAAATTAAAGTAGGTAACTAATGAGGGACTGAAGGAAGTATTTTGTCTCTGTCCTTATAATAGAAACTTATTTTCTCCTAAAGGCTCTCTTTCTCTCTTCACTGCATCTGTATTTTTAGCAGGGTGGGTACACTCTCTGCTGGTAAAATTAGTTCTAAGAGCTCCAGAGAAAGCTGATAAATATTAACTACTTGATAATATTAAATTATTGTAAAGGCAATACAAGAAATTCAAGAGATTCTTAGGATTATCATGACTGATAGTGAGTAGCATGGCTGGAATAGAATATCAGTCAGCATGAATATACATATCCATCTATATATATTTATATAGTATAAATAATCTTATATATACACTTATATATGTGGAGGGAGGGAGAGAGATGCCAAGGGGAGATGATAGATGGGACTTACCCTGCCTGTGCTAAATCAAACACTAAAGATTCAAGGCCAGGCAGTGAATTCATTAATTCAGCTGGGATTGCATTGGAATGGAGAGATGAACTGCTGCTTTTAACAGTCCTGGAGTGTCCATGTGAAACACAAGGATGGTTTATCCAAATTACTCATGTGACCTCACAAAGAAACTGATTGGGTTCAAACTCTTGGCAGTTCGTGCTCTGAAGTCTGAAAATGAGACAGTTAAAAAAGAATGTTCATAAAAATAAATATTTAATCCTGAATATACCAAATAAAGTTTCTAATGTGTTCTAATCAGCATTTCACGTGGGAATAATTTTTGGGAATGACTATAATGGAAAAGCAGTAAAGCTCGGGATGTACCAGGCTGTGGTTACTCACACAAATGTACAAAAAAAGGATCTCCAATCAGATAGTCTTTAGCATTAAATCATATATATATATAAATGCTCTTGTTAATAATATGTCTCTAGATTATTTCTCTGGGTTCATTTACGTCATGGAAAAGTTCCAGTATTCACAGATCGAAGTATTACGTCAGTCTGGATTTAGTCAGAGATTACATTAAAGCCAGGCAATTTTTGCCTGAATTTGAATTGAACAGAACCTTCCTAAAGATCAAACTTTTCCAAATGCTAACTGTGATACAGCTTTAATGCTGAAGTCACAAGTGACAACAACAACAATAAAATTCGCATTTAAAAAAAATAATTTATGAAATGTTGCATACAGAATGCAAATGAAGACACAAAGCATGTCCCAGAGAGATTATAACCCAAAAAGAAACTGGATCAAATGTCTGAAAAAACCTGGTATCACAGCTAAACTTAGAAATTCAGTATATTTGGAAGGCATTCTAGCTTTATACATGGTTTGAGTAAAAGTGAGCCTTGAGGATGCAATGCATTTGCAGGAATTGTGTGCATCAGATCAGCAAAAAGAGAAGAAAATAATTGTAATAGATAAAAATAAAAAAAATATGAGTGTGCGGCCAGATATGGAGAAATTAATCATAAATTCAGGTCTGTAGCCAAGGAACACTGATATTGAGAGACCCTTTCTGGACTGGTGACATGCAGATGTTTTTGCTTGTGAAAATGTGGGAGGGGTTAAAGCTGGAGATGATAAAGCTGGAGATGAGAGAGAGACAAGGAAGAGATGCTGGTGCCAGGATAGGATGGAACAAAAAAAAAAATCAGGCAAGACATGTGTGGAGGAAGAAGCTGTTTGCTTGCATGGGAAGGTGCATGAGAAGAACAGCCCAAAGTCGTGAACCTTGGAGACAAGGAAAGGGAGATTGAGTGTACACAGCTGTTTTAAGGCAGAGGGGAAAGAAAAACACAGGGAATTAGTGTTAAAAACCAGAAGTGTGAGATATATTTGTGTGTACTGACAATTAGGGCTGATCTTTGGCTGATTAATACCAGATCTGCAGCAAATCTGCTCTGCAGCCAGGCTGGGAGAGCTGGGGGTGCTCACCTGGAGAGGAGAAGGCTCCAGGGAGAGCTCAGAGCCCCTTGCAGGGCCTAAAGGGGCTCCAGGAGAGCTGGAGACGGACTTGGGATGAGGGATGGAGGGACAGGACACAGGGAATGGCTCCCACTGCCAGAGGCAGGGATGGATGAGATTTTGGAAAGAAATTCCTCCCTGTGAGGGTGGGGAGGCCCTGGCACAGGGTGCCCAGAGAAGCTGTGGCTGCCCCTGGATCCCTGGCAGTGTCCAAGGCCAGGCTGGACAGGGCTTGGAGCAGCCTGGGAGAGTGGGAGGTGTCCCTGCCCATCCAGGGGGTGGAATGAGATGGGCTTTGTGGTCCCTTCCAGCCCAAATCATGCTGTGATTCTGTGATATGTGAAGTCTCTCTGTTTGCTTCAGTGACCTTTGAATCAGGTCATTACAGAACTTTAGCTTTCACATCTCCCATCTGAACATTCATATTCTCATTAAAGCATTATTCCTGATATGTGCTTTGTTGATTTTTTTTAATTAAAAAGGTTTAATTAAAACCTACGACAAAGATCAGAGCTTAAAATAATATTTGGGGTGTAATTTAACCCTGTTTTACACAATACTGATTTATCTGATTTTGTTTGAGGTATTCTGAAGTCAGCCTTGGCTTTTCATAGTAATTAATGTAGTTCCTCTCAGCTCTGTGATGTCTCTCAAATGTCAGCTTCCTTGGGCCACATCCAGAGGAGGCACTGCAGCACTGTCAGGAGCTGCCACTCCCTGGGAGGGGAAAGAAAATGAAACCACTTCATATGAAAAAAAAATTCCTCATTATACTTATAAAATAGTAATGTTTAGTAGTCTCCTGTCCAGTATAAAATGGTTTTGATGAGTAAATTATTTTCTGGAATAGAATTGTCTTCAAATAATTTCTAAAATTATTTTCCAATATGGTGCATTTCCAGACTGCAGGTTGTAAGAGGGAGGATTTATTATCTAATATTGAATGGCTCATTCCCAGTTTTGGGTCACTGTAAAGTGTGTTTCTGGGTAAGGATATGGTTAAGTGCCTGGCTGAAATACGCATAGAAGTGAACAGCTCTGCTTGTGCAAATGCATTTATGTGTGGTCAATTTAAATAAATGAGCTGCTTCACTCAGAGAAAAGTGGTTTCTTAAAAGAAAGTGGTTTCACGTATACACAGTGTTGCCAGAATTGAACTTTATGAATGCAACTGAGATATTAAACAAAACACAGACTACAGTGAGAAAAAAAAAAGGTATTTTTAATGACTGGTAAATGTGGATATGCAGTGCTTCAATATTTATTCATAAGAAAGTAAAATCATAAAATCACAGAATGGTTTGGGCTGGAAGGGACCACAAAGTCCATCTCATTCCACCCCCTGCCACGGGCAGGGACAAATTCCACTGTCCCAGGTTGCTCCAACCCCTGTCCAGCCCGGCCTTGGGCACTTCCAGTGATGGAGCAGCCACAGCTTCTCTGGGCACCCTGTGCCAGGGCCTCCTCACCCTCACAGGGAAGAATTTCTTCCCAATATCCCAAATAAACCCCCCCTTTGTTAGTGTGAAGCCATTCCCCCTTATCCTGTCCCTCCATCCCTTGTCCCAAGCCCCTCTCCAGCTCTCCTGGATCCCCTTTAGGCCCTGGAAGGGGCTCTGAGCTCTCCCTGGAATATTCTCTTCTCCAGGCTGAGCACCCCCTGTCTCCTCATAGCAGAGGTGCTCCAGCCCTGCTGTCATCCTAAATATGTTTCCTTGAGCTTCTTCCCTTGTGTCTTTACCTAACAAAAAAAATTTATAAA
>VZTZ01008450.1:59593-126010 GCA_013400955.1 Drymodes brunneopygia | reverse complement strand
AATTTTTTTTTTTTTTATAAAAAGGGACTACAACTCCAAGATGCAGTGATTCTTCAGGAAAGGATGTCAGGGAGTTGCAGTGCACCATAATCTGCTGCTGGGCCAGCCAGGTGAAGCAGGATCTATCACCCCAGCACACTGCTGAATGCTGTGTCAAGTTGGGGTGCAGGCTTCAAGAAAGATAAAATCTGATTTAAAAGGAGCATAAAAACAATGATAAAAGACAAAAAAAGAATAAGATCTATGAGAGGAGGTTGAGTGAATTGGTGTTTTGTCTGGAGAAGTGAAAATTGCACCCATTTTTCCTCCAGGTCCTGAACGACAAAAAATGCTGCTACAAAGTGGAACAGAATAAACAGGTTTCCCTTTCCTACTGGACTGGAGAAATGGTTCTGGAATAACATTGCAGCAGGAGAGGTTCAGATTAGAATTAAGGACAGTGTAATAGGAGTAATGAGAATACACAGCACAGAAGGATTTTGCCTGAGGATGCTGCAAAATCCTTATCAGTGGCGGGTTTTGATAATAGCCACATTTGTCAAGAACGATACAATTGATTTTGACTATTTGCAGGCAAGGGAGCTAAATAGATTCTTAAAATGCTTTCCATTATTTTTTTTCTGTCATTTTAGCTTCTGAATAACAATGTTTAATACACTTGTATACAATATTTTACAAAATGAAAGTATAAAATATTGCTGAATTAAGCTGTTCTATATCTCTGTCGTCAAACCCATTTGGAATTGTTAACATTTCAGTCCTGCTCTGAATATGAACAATCTGAGTTAGTGATGCCCATTCTTTCTTCTGGCAGTCTTCCTTCTTTAAACAGAAAGCATAAAAATTCTTGGAACGAAAGCAACTGAAAAAAGCAGGGATCAAAAATAGTCCAATTTATAAAGTAGGAGCTTAATAAAATAAACCCAGGGATTTACAGCTCTGTCCTACTCTACCTTTATGTTCTACATAAAACAAGGAAATAGAATAAAGCTGACAGCATGTCCTTGTTTCAGTCTCCAATTACACTTTATTTCCAAAATCACTGAGCAATGGTCTGCCTGTGCTGTCAATCACCAGGAGTTTCCCTTACCTTGAAGCCCAGTAGTGTTCAGTCTGTCCAGAGGGAATTAGTGACCATATGTGGATGCATTTCCAAGGAAAAGTTTGGATTTGTGCCCCTCTGAGTGCCACCACCTTTCACTGCAGCTGCCCATGGACCTGCCTGGGGGCTGGTGGCCACTCCAGAATTTCACACCTCCCAATCCCAGCTCAGGGATTTCTACACACCAGCTTTAATGTCAAGGTTAGATATTCCCTGACAGTTCCCTTAATCCAATTTCATGATTTAATTGCGTGTCAGTTTGTGTGAACACACATGCATGCACATTTATACTTCAATTAAATATTTGTGTGTGTAGGTTTCTTTAAATTAAGAAAATATTAGGAGATGACATAAGTGAAGAAGGTCTTAATTTTTCGAAGTAGAATGCAAAGTGTTCCAGTTCCTAAAAAGCAGTGTAATATTGACAGTTATTTGGAAGAGTCTTAGTTCAGTTCAGTTGCAATAAAAGATTCAAAAGCCAAAATTCTGGGCACAAACAGAACTTTCTTCATCTTCTGTGCTGAACTGTATTTACAGTTAGCAAATGCTTTCTAATATGGAATCCAAATGTCTTCTGTTGCAGACTGAGCTGATTGCTTCTTACCTTACTCTGCACAGAGAGGCCGACTGAAAAGGTTCCCCTACAAAAGACTTGAAAATCTTGTGTCGTTGTCCAGAGCCACTTTTGTTTAGAATGGCGTTCCTTACCCCGTGAACGTGATCAGATGCAGTTCTGCAGCCTGGTGACACCAGCCTAGACTGAAAGTATTCAATTAGCTTTGATTCAGCCATTTGATATGCTGGTGGCAGCACCTTATTACAAGGAGTTCTTTTCCCTTTTCTGACATTAGGCAAATCTCTCTTTTCAAAAGACATTACCTACCTACTTGAGGAAATTTCTCTGAAGTGGGGTGTGAATTCGGGGTGCAACAGTTGCTGAGCCCTGCTGGGGAAGCTTGTATTGCACAGTCAGTCAGAGATAAAGGGCCTTGCTGGGGGTGATTTCAGTTATTTTGGTGGAATTTACTGCCAAAATGATGGCTGCTTCTAGAGGTAGCTGTTCAAAGCCACATTCAGCAGGCTGCTGTCCTGTCTGGTGGGGTGTGTCCTCGTGTGGCTCCAGACTGTTCCTTCTTGGCTCTGAAATGTGAGACCACTCATTTTCTACCCGTGCAAGGAAATGTTGTGTCCAGAGCCCTGGCTTCACACTCCCAAGAATCCTCCAGATACCTGGGGGGAGCTGATACTCCCTTGCCAGCACAATTCTGGAGAATCTTCACTTCTCGTTGAAAAATCTGAGGTCAGCCAGCTGAATACACAAATTTAGCAGAAACTTCCAGAAAAATGAAGGCTGTAACATCCCTAGAGGAACAGAAACCTTCTGGATTAACCAGACTGTGATCTGAGAATCAAATCTTTCAGTTACCATGGCAGAAGTAAAACAATTTTTTTTCTTCTTCTTCTCTGATGTCACTGATTTGTTCCAAATCTCTAACCTCTTTCACAGAGCTCTAAAGGAATGATCCAATCACCAGTGTCTGTGTTTTATTAGCTGTCTAATAAACCAAGGTAGCCACTGACAGTGAAACACGGCAACAAGGTTATTTAGGAGCACTGCATTGATAGCTGAGAATTAGAGATTGGTGTGAGATTTAGCCAAGCCCTTGATGGAGTGATGTGTCTGAGGAAAAAGAAAAAATCTGTCTCCAGATCTCTCCAGACGTGCTCCAGTTTAATCAGCATCAGCCACGCTGAGCTCCCATCTGTGGAGTGAGGCAAAGGGAAAAGCTCCATAACCAGAGAGGTTCTGGCTCCTCTGTGATCCTGGTGTCATTGTCAGTCTTTTGGATTCCTGTGGTAAACTCAGACTTGGAAATTACCTGAGCTGAGCTATGAGCTTCTGGACCTAGGACAGGTCTAGAAATAACCTTTTGGCTGTGAAAGCCTACACGTAATGGGAAAATTGCAATTTTTGCACAATCAGCTTGGCTTCCTCCAGGGCTCCTGTGGTGAGGGGTGAAATCAACTCACCTACAGATTTTGTGATTTCTGACTTTATTGCCACAGCAGTTCTAGGCCAACCTCCATTCCCTGGGAGAAATCAGCAGTTGATCCATGTTTGGCTTGGGAGACATCCTGCAGTTCAGGTTGGATGGGAACAGCAATGCCAATGGCACCTTGTCCTCAGTGACCCTGGGTCTGTGCTCTGCCAAAAAGTGTCACATCTGAAACAGCAGTGACAGGATCAGCCCAGCACTATGAGCCTGCAGTTTGTGGAAATCCATGCAAGCTCTGACAGTGAGCACTGAATTCAGGTGTGGAGAGCTGGTGCTTTATTAACCACCTATGCTGTATTTAAAACTCTGGTGTCTAAAACTGGGATCCTTGCCTGTGAATCCTCCTACTCCTTGGCAAAGCTACAGAGTCAAGACTGTGTGTCTTGATATAGGTTTGTGGCAAATGCCAAATGTGTTCCTGCCTGATTTGGTCGTGTCAGCTGCCATTCTGCCTCAAGAGCTGTTGAGGAAATGAGGCAGATTCTGACTGTAAAATGCTGAAGTATTAATTCAGTTATCATGCCAGCATAGGTAGCCTTGTAAGATAAGATTAACATAATTAAGATATTAATACTAATTAAGGTCATTAAGATTATTAGAGATATAAAGACATGAAGAGACTGGTGTTTATTTCAAAGGAGGCATATGCTTTATGATACGTTCATGTTTGTTCACTTACATTAAGATGGATTCAGTAAGAGGCTGAGTTTGTGCATAAACCTGCTTTACACAGCACAGGATCTTCCCATTACCCTTCCCTTGCTTCTTGATTCAGTCCTGTACTGAACTGAGTGCTGAAAAGACGATGAGCTTTTTGCTGTCTCAAACAGTCTGAAACTTTTGTGTAAAAAATTGTTCATTTGTTTTGCTATTGGCATTTTCTAGCAGCTTTCCAGTGACCTTTCTGGCTTCTGCTGGCCCTGCTCAGGCAGTGCATGCATATATGATGATCTTCAAAGGTCTTCCCAGGGATGACAGACTTGACTGTGACATGTTTTCCTGTCCCAGATTTCCTAGGAGGCATCATTTAATTGTTAGCCATGCTATTATGTCTTGAAGTACACAGCTGTCAGTAGCTCTTTTGGATGGGAATTAAATATTTCAGGTCTTGCAATGTGCAGTTGCCTTAATTTTGTGAATGTCTCAGCACTCTGCTGTGAGTTAAGCAACTTAGTTCATTTTCTGGGAGTCACAGGAAGAACACAAAAGTGATTTAGATGAAATCCTATTGCTCTGATCAATCCAAGGCAAGAGGATCAATGGGCAACTCCTGAAGCTGAACACGGAGCTTAACATTTCAGTTAATCTAAGCAAGTCTCCAATCCTCTGCTATAAATAGATGAGCATATATTGCTTTAAAAAAGACAGACTTACTCCAAAAAATATGTTTCTTATAGGGCAAAGGAAGGATTTGAGGCAGGAATGCTGTTTTCTAAGTGGCTTAAACCCTTCTGCATTATTCTCCTTTGTCCTCCTTGCCAATGTCACTACGAACAGAGAGTTTTCCTCAGTATCTTTCCTTCTGGTTGCTTCAGTCTCTCTTTTTGCTGTGTAGGCTGTTCCTTTGTTGGCTCCCCAGGTTGTCCATATTTGAAATCATGAGCAGACCAATGGGCCAGGCTGAGAACTGCTGCCTCATATGTTTGGTGTCACAGCTATTTAGACACTTGCAATTTCTTTCAATTACCCAGTTTTATTGGAATCTGTTACTGTGGTCTGCTAGCCAAAACAAGGACTTCACTAAAAAAATAATAAATTGCTGGCTAATATTATTTGCATGGTAATTGCTTTGCAGTGCCTATTAAATCAATGTTTCTGGCACAGCTCTGTGATAGCAGAAGTACAGATATTAATATACTATGACAAAAAGCTTTTCTCATTTTCTTGTTTTTTTAAATTAATTACTATTTTCCCGTGGGAGGGTTGGGTGGGAAATGGGTTTGTTTTTACCTTCAGCTTGGTGGGATTATGACGAGGATCATTTCACTGGGAAATGGGTGATGTTTGCAGATGTTCAGGGAAATGTTTAATGGGACAGGGTCGGCTCTGCCACAGAGTTCTTGTACCTTTACAGCCCAGCTGATGGGCACAGGAGCAGAAAATCCAGGCTGTTTGCAGCTTGAAAATGCCTGCTGTTCATCAAATGCCTGCTGTGCCTCCTCAGCACAGTTGATCTGCACGTGTGCTCCAGGTCCAGCACCTTCCAGCCAGGCTGGATTTACTCTGTGCCCTCACTGTGTGCTGAGCACATCCCCAATCACTGTGACACATCCTGATGAAATGGACTCTTGGCCATTCTCTGGGTAACAAAGGTTTCAGGATTTCCTTCTGGGATGTGCAGGCAAGAGATGAATGAGCCCCAGGTGACTCCCAATGCAGGATGGATAAAGCCATGGTTATCTCGTGGTTTGATCTCAGTTTAATTTCTCCCTCCAGAGCAGTGGTTTTATTGAGTAATTGTTGTCTGGGAAGGGTCTTGTGGACCTGACAGCATTTGTTAGATCTGATCACAAGCTCTAGTTGGTTTAGTAAGCCTTTGGTAATGTTTGGGATTGTGAAAAATAATCTTACAGGTACAATTTTTAGTTTTATAATGGAATCACAGAATGGTTTCTATTGGAAGGCACCTTAAAGCCCATCTTGTTCCAATCCTATCCATGGGCAGGGACACCTTCCACTGTCCCAGGTTGCTCCAAGCCCTGTCCAACCTGGCTTTGGACACTTCCAGGGATCCAGGGGCAGCCACAGCTTCTCTGGGCACCCTGTGCCAGGGCCTCACCACCCTCACAGGGTGGAATTCCCAATATCCCATCCATCCCTGCCCTCTGGCAGGGGGAAGCCATTCCCTGTGTCCTGTCCCTCCATCCCTCATCCCCAGTCCCTCTCCAGCTCTCCTGGAGCCCCTTTGGGCCCTGCAAGGGGCTCTGAGCTCTCCCTGGAGCCTTCCCTTCTCCAGGTGAGCACCCCCAGCTCTCCCAGCCTGGCTCCAGAGGGGCTCCAGCCCTTGGAGCAGCTCCATGGCCTCCTCTGGACTCTCCAGCAGCTCCAGGTCCTTCTCATGCTGGGGTTCCTGGGACTGGACCCAGCTCTGCAGGTGGGGTCTCACCTGAGCAGGGCAGAGGGGCAGAATCCCCCTCCCCTGCTGCCCATGCTGGGGATCAGCCCACGGGGGTTTCTGGGCCAGGGCATGTGCAGCTCTCACCCCCAGCACTCTCCATTCCCCCCCAGGGCTGCCCTCCATCCATTCTGCACTCAGCTTTGTGTTTGTGCCTGGGGTTGTCACATTCAGGGGCAGCACCCTGCTCTTGGCCCTGCTGGACTTGCTGAGGGTCTCACAGATCCCTCTCTCAGCCCATCAGTCCCTGGATCTTTCCTAAGAGTCCTTCCCTGGGTCCTTCCTAAGATGCTTCATACCAAAGCTCTTTTGTCTCTAGTGCATCTTTTCACACCAATATTTTTATCTGCCATGATTTAAAAATGTTACTGGAAAGACACAATCACGTATTTTCTATATTTTTTTTTAAGTGCTCACAGGAGTCACTGCAATTTGTAGCCAGAGTTTAATTAATTATTAGGCATATATAACTGCCAGTCAATAATTTAGATACTTCTGGCTCTCAGCTTTTGCAAGGAGCTGGTTTACGAAGAGTGAACAAATATACCATTCCATCTGTTAGCCAAACCACCTGGCACAAAATCATTTGAGGCATAATTATGTAGTTGGCAAGAATTAAAAAAAAAAAAAGTGATTTCTAGAGTTTTCATCCCGATTGATGCTTTACTTCGTAGTGATGGAAACCTGACTAATGCAGCAAGGACCAGTTCTTTTTTTCTTTTTTATTTTCACACCTCTGAATAAAATAACTTGTGTTCACCTTGCAAAAAAATGCCTACCATGACAAATATAGGAACCAAGAGACAGGCGTGAAATAATCCTGAGCCTAATCATGGGAAGGGGATGGGAGCTGGTCTTTTCTGCAAGCACTTGGAAAGAGTCCTGTAGGAGGTGCAGCATTGTCCTTTTAATCTCTGTAGGAAGAGACTTGGGACAATTTGGGAAATGATTTTTCCCTCTTGGCGTTGCGAATGTTTTCCTGAGCTCGGGGTTTTACAAGATTGCTACAATCTGCAAATCTGTTTTCCTGTTCTTTCAATGACAAAATCCCTTCTTTAATCCTCTGGAAACACAGTGGAGACTTAGCAAATAATATTTGCAATGTAAAGAAACTTCCTCTTTTTAACTCCTGGAAGGGGAAAGCAAACTCACCCAAGGTTAGCTATAGGTTAGATAAAACTCCTGAAGTAGGGGTAGGTAGGACCACTATTTCAAAAGAAAAATAAAATTGCTCCAACTATTTGCTAGTTGCAAACAATCTTGATGTGCCCAGGTGAGCATCATCTGTGTTGTGAAGCTGCAGCTGGGGCTGGTTTGGTGCTGTGAGTGGTTTGTTAGGCACAGGTGGTTAGCATCACATTTTAGGGTTTGGTTTTGGGTTTTTTTTTCACTAAAAGCAGTGAGAATTTCAACCAGAACCCAGACCTCGGCATGAGGTTTTACTCTTTGCTGATGTTCAGAGCACGTGGTCACTTCTCACGCTTTCCTGTCACTCTGGATGCTACAGAAAGGTAACAAATTGCAGTTGAAAATGCAGATAATTGAAGTTGTTGAAGAGGGAGTCTTATTTGTGAATATGAAAAGCCTGCTCAGAATGGTTTGCTTTCATAAGGTTTTCTTCCTTATGGTGAATCCTTGGCATGCCAGGTGTCAGTGTCTGGAGAGAGAGCATCCACAGCTTTAATTCTTAGGGTGGTTAAAGTAATTCAGTTATCATGCAGTTTAATTAAATGGCTTTTAAGATTTCATTTAATAGAAAGGAATAATGATCTATCATGGAAATTATGATTGAATGTTTTCTGGGTTTTATTTTTTTATCGTGGCAGATATTGGGAAAAGCCTTTGAGATAACTTTAATATTAAAAAGTGCTTCTGGCACTCCATAAAATGTATTAGCTAGAATGAAAAAAATATATTGTTAATTAATAAGTGACAAATTAGTCTGGAACCTGTCACTTGATTTACCCCAGTAATGACACGCAGGGAAAATCCCAGGTTACACTTGGCTGTCATTCTGAAGAAGCCCCTTTTTTCAATGTCTAGAAACTCATGGTCCTATAAAAAAATTAGGATTTTCCTTTTTTTCAGCTGTAAAGAGGAATACAGGACATGTAAAAAATTACTAGTTCACAGAGTAAGATGGAGATGTTGTATGGATTAAAATACTAATTTCTTATATAAAACTAAGTTTCTTATTGCATAACCCAGTGGGTAAAAAATCCCCACCCAGTGTGAGGTGCTCAGCCAAATACTCCAAATCTCTCACTTACAATCTTTTCTGTAAGTATCAGCAATATGTACAGGATTCCCTGTAAGTATTGATGAAAAAATAGATGTCATGGATGGATCACCTGGATTTCTTTCCATATGGAGCAGAGATTCAGCTTTCCTTTGGGTTCCCTGGAAAGTTTTCCTGATACTTTGGCCCATCCACGCAGTGCTCGAGTGCCTTTTGGTTTTTTTTTTTCAATTGTGCAGCTCCTTACATTCTCATTTTTGAATCTTTCTTGACAGAGGGCATAATATGAATAAAAGAGTTGTCTGGAATGGCAGCAGTAAGAAATGGACTGTCAAACATGCCCTGATTGCAGCCAGTAATGAATTAATTTGGTAATGGAAGAGCAAATTGCTTACATCATTAAGTACAAATCTTTTGAATAATCTGTTGTCTGACTGTTTTTAACAAGCTCACATTATCAAGACACATTGCATATGGGTTTGTTCTTTAAATTTAAGTCAAAATGTGCCTTGTTTGTGATTTTATTCTTCAGTTTCAGTTGAACAAATTAATTATTTAAATTAAATTAAGGGTGCTAGCTCTGAACTCCATCTGAGCCACCATGGGATACAACAAGGCACTGTCTTGGATAATCAACAGGTGATTTCAGAATAATTTATAGAAGGGCAGCAGCTCTGCTTTAATTATTAAAATGCATACAAGAGTGCATACTGTGTTACAAGCCTTAATTAAAAATACATTCTTGGGCAATTTCTTAGCAAATCACCTGTGGAAAGGGTTAACATTTCTCCCTGTCAAATACATAAATTTACCTGCATCTTAAAAATCACTGGTAAGGGTGGCATTTGAAGCAGGGATTGAGAAAATTGAAGCGATGGAAAGATTTTTACAAGAGGCAAATTTAATTCCTTGTGACTTCTCATCTGCCCTACGAGCACAGCCTGGTACACTGGAATTAATTAGCTTGAGGATGTCATGGATGCAGCTGAAGGATGTTCACTTCTGCTCCAGGTTTCTTAGGTTTTCTTCTTTTTGGGGGTAGAATGTGCAAGTTGAACAAAACAGCCAGTCCTAACAAAGTGTTTGGTGTTACCTCAGCCAAAACCAGGGCTCAGCTCCTCTCAGTGCACCCAGCTCAGCATCTCCTCCCTTCAGTCCACAAAGTGTTCTACGCTGGATTGTTAAAGAGTAGCAGCAGAAAATGCTCTGTTATATTGAATTATTCAGAGAAATTGGCAAAAATGGAGATTCTGCCAGTTTCAGTGCATGTCCTACAGAAGACAGAGGGAGTAAGTGAGCAAGAATAACCTGTGTGTGTTCAGAAATGTGGGCATGGGAAGGGTTCAGCCAGGCTCAGTTTCCCCCAGGTGTGCAGATTGGTTGGAAACACGGAAATTTAATGACTGGTCCATGAGTAATAAATTAAAAAAATATATATTTACACGGCATGATATGCCCTGTCCCAGATGTTGTTCCTAAAAAAGTATCTTTTTTAATCTAAAAAGTTTTAAGTATATATGTACCAAATTAGTTCCATGTTCCCATTTCTGTACAACTCTTCCCTTTTTTTTTTTTATGCCTGTTTTTTGCACCGGTGATGTCTCGTACAGTGGGTTCCAAAGGTTATTTTTTTAATTTTATGATTGTTCCTGATGCCGGGATGTGCATGGTCCCTGTCACACTCTGTATCCTCTTCTTGCAGGCAGGTAGGGAAAAAAAAAATCCATCTGTACAAGAGCTTGTGCACTGAGCAATGACGAGAAACAACACAGGAGTGCAGCAGGCAGTTTAACGAGGAACAGCAAATAATAATAAACGGTGCAGCAACATCAAACTGAACGGGGGATGAAAAACGAGGGGTGTGTGCTTGTTTTGAAGCCGCTGCCCAGTGGTTTGGGTTGGAGTTTCTGCAGCAGCCGGTGGGGAATGGCCACTAGAGGGGGGGTGGATCCACGTTTTGCTCTCGCTGTTTGCTGCAGTTGTAGGTCCGGCTTCTTTGCCTCCCTCCTCGCAAACTTTCCCAAATCATTCTCCCTTTTACCTGGCAGGAGTTTATCCTTATCTAGCACTTCGATTCTTTTCTAACTCAGCCTTAAAAGAATTTTCTAGCCGAAGCCATAGGAGTGATTTATATCACACTATTTAATTTCTGGAGAGCTGTTCCATTTGAGATGTTATTCCACTTTTCTTTTTTCCTCTTTTTTTTTTTTTTTTCCCCTCTCTGCACACTGGGCAGGGATTTTAATGCAATATCCTTGAAGACAGTTGTCCAATTGTTGCCTCTAACTTAAATCACCGAGGCACAGATGAACAGTTTCCCTTGTATCTTGTCTTTTGCTTTGTATTTGACAGTTCAGAATTTCATCCATCAAAGCCTATATAAGCTTCAGCCTTTGATAGTCCCCTTTGCACATCCACACCGTTTCCATTATTTGTCACAAAATAAATAATCTGTCATTTGAAAAAGGCCATCTATTTCCTGATCATAGCTGAGATGATTCAGCAGTCCTGGCCCTGGGACTACACTGTGTTTTTTCCCTGTATCAGTGAAAGGCCACTGTATTTCTGGATTCCTACCTCATTTTCTATGACAATGGAGCTTGTCTTACTTATGGGAAACTGAATATCTTGTCAAAAGCTCTTCAAAAGTCCAAATGTGATTTATTGTTTTAAATTCTCTAGTGCTTTACACACTCCTTCATTTCCCAATTTCCAGTACCTACAAACAATAGATCTGACGTAGATTTTAGTGTTTATTTTGAATTTGATTTGCCAGGGCTTACTCACCAAATCCTCATTAAGAGTTTTCTTTAACAGCCATAGCTTGACTCCTGTGCTAATGAAAAATGACAGATTGGGGCTGGATATCCTACATGGTGGGAAAAGAGAACTGGGGGGGAAAAAAAAGTTTTGAAATCTTTTTATTAGGAAAGTACTCAGTGTAACTTCATAAAACTACTCAGGGAACTTCTTGGGAAGTTCTTCATTCCACCAGCTGGAATAACCTAATTTAAGTCCAAACAGTTGCTGGAATCAGGGAAATAGACACACAAAGCAATATAATAAAGTTTGCTTCAGTCTGGAAGTGCCACACATTGAAAAAACAACTTTTGGATAAGCATGTTCCCTGTGAAGCAAAAGCACAATCTCCATGGGTTCAGTTCTGTGCATAACAGCAATATAAAAGCAAAAATTTTAAAAAACATACCAAAAATCCCATCATGACAAAGCCAAGATGGACAGAGGAATAAAGCCAGGGTTCAGCTCCCTGGGACTTGGTGGATTTCTGTTTCCCACTGCAGTTGTAGGTTTGTATAGGTTCATTTTGTCATCAAATATCACCACAGAGCTTTGTTATCCCCTGGTGAGGATGAGCTGTGTTTGTTATCACCTAAATCTCCTTCTGATTAATCTGTTATGGGCACTGTCCCCTTTACAGTTTTCCCCTCTATTTTTTAGCAGTGATTTCCTCTATCCCAGGTAATCTCTCTTTTTTTTTCAGCTCATGCTCTGTGCCCTCCACCTTCCTCAAGCACTGTCCCACGCAGTGGTTTTTGTTTTGTGGGTTTTCCCCAGAGAGAGAATGTCAGCTGCTTGTTCACTGTCTCCATGATTTCTTCATCTTTCAGGCCACAGGATGCACATCCCATTTATTAGACTACAGGAATTACATAATAAATTCATGGCATCCAGTTGTTGTTTGGGAATTTGATCTGACAGGAGCAGCGGGTTCTGGGCTGTTAGGAAAGGGAGTTATGGTGCAAGGGGAAGGTTTGTGAAGGTGGAGGCAGCTGAACTCACTGGGAAAGAAACACAAAATGTCCAATATGGAGTGACATTTACATGGAATTAAGGTAAACATTTGACATGCAGTGGCCTCTTTAGCATGAGGATTGCAAACCTTTGAGGGGCAGCCACAAATTTCTGTTTGCTGTGGAAAGAAATTGCGTTGGGAAATAATGTGGATCAGAGAAGTAAAATTTCTGTCAAGATGAGCTTTATTATACAGCCAAGTTTAAAAAAAGGAAAAAAAATGGTGGTAAAAAAGATCCCTAGATGGTTTATTATTATGATTTATCTCATTATTATTAATGTTCTTTAATATTTACCAGGCTCTCTAAGCAAGCCTGGCTGTCAGGGAGGCACTGGACCACAGAGACAGATCCAGGTTCACTCCTGGGAGCTCACTTTACCTCTCATCCTGCAAAGAGGGTTGATAGCAGACGTGTTGCAAAGGGCTGACAGTAGTGAAAAGACTCAAAACCTCAGGAATTCAACAGCTGTGGACTGTTCTTGCAGCTTAGTTTGGGATTGTCAGGGTTCTCCTCTTCCTCCTCCCCCTCTTGTTTTTGATTCACCCTCCCTGTGAGGCTCTGGGAATGAAAAATGTGAGAATGGGTGAGAAGGAATAAGAATTAGAGGGGAAGTTTATATTTTGAAAGGTAATCAGGGATCTGTTTTCAGCTGGAGTCCCCCAGCTCTCAGGAGGATGTTTGCTCATACCTGACTGTAGCCACTAGGGTACAGAGGTGTGCTGCTACAGGGAGATTTGCTATACATAACCTGCATTTTTTTAATTGGATCAACCCTTAAATCAATTTGATGTGTCCATGCATATTTTTTAAATCTCAGATTTTACCAAAACCACAATTTTCAGCCCTCTGTCCGGTGTCATGCTCTGTCTTGCTCTTAGGAGAAAGGTACATCAGCAAAAAGGGCCAGATTGAAGTTGGTAATAAATTAATAACTGGGCTTAATGTCTAATTACATCAGTCAGAGAGATCTGCTGTGCTAAAAGTGATAATCAGTGATGAAGTAGATTTTTCTACTCACCTATATCCTTTGAAATCTTGGATTTAGTCTTTGTTAGCTCAGAAATGGAAGGGAATTGGTCATGTTCCCATAGCACCCGTGTTGACAGACATCTTTCTGGCAGTAGTTACTGTGTCTGGTGAGGATGTGAAGAACATGAGAGCAGGGAAATGATTTAAAATAAAAGTGCCTTAGCAGAATAGTAGGTGCTGTTTGCCAAGCACAGATGCACACAATATTAATCCTTTAGCCACTGCCACCTAGCTCTGGTTTTTATAAGCTATGGGCATATTTGGATTTTTCGGAAGAGGAGAGATGGAGGAAAAGGTGAAAAGCTGGTGTTTATTTATTTTCAACTGAATTTCTTCTCTTGTGATGCAAATCTGGGGCTTGGAGCTCAAACTCCTTTCAGTGCAGCCTCTTCCCTTTGACTGTGTCCCCCAGCTATCACCCCAGCAAAGAACAGTAATTGCTTTAAAGCCTCAAGAATTGTGCCTGAATGCCAACAAGTGACGTGATCTTTATGAGAAAAACACCAAAACAATTGCCCTGTTCTCACGGAAATACAGATTTCATTGCAAATGTGTTCACTTTAGAGCAGACACGGTGCAATAAAATCACAGTGCTCTGCAGCATTCATCTCGGCTCTTCACAGCCACCCACCCAATTACAAGCTGTGTCTTGCCAGCAGAAGACTGTTGCTTGGTTTCTGTATTATTTTTATAGCTTTGCTTTCCTCAACATAACTTTAGAGGTAGGCTGTGCTTACTCCTTTCCTTTCTCCAGGTTTTTCTTCTGCTGGTTAAAAAAAAAAATTGGCTGGTATGGAAAGTCTTTCACATGGCTCTAAATGTGATTTGTTTTTTAATGTGGGATATGCTCTGAATAGTTGTTTGTAATACCTTAATAGCTGTGGCTTATGTCAGTAATTATACGAAAGGTTAATCTTTAAATCACCAGCGTTTCCTAAATTCCTAATCAACTTCATGCTTGGAAAGGAACCCGTATAAATGCTCAATTTGTTAATATTAGACTGGGTTGAGCAGGTCAAGGAAAAGTGTAACCTTGGTGCATAATGGTAAATTGGACACAGCAAAAATATCTCAGATTTGTTTGTCATTAGAGCTGTGAATGTGAAAGCTGACTGTGAGTGCAGATAAAATTAGCAGGACAATCTGCAGTAGCTCAAGATCACCCATCCCTCTAGATGAGGGTTTCTTTTAAAAAAAAAAAAAAATATATATATATAGGGTAGAAAAGTCTGATTTCTTAGATGGTGAACTGTGACTAGGATAGCTAAGAAATGCAGCCAGAAATGCTGGTGGCAGAGGCCCAGTGCAGGAGCTGGGCAGGCAGGGTGATGGATGAGGGGCACATTGTGCTCCCAGGAGGAAATGACGGGGCTGCGGGCACGTGTGTTTGGGGAAGCGTGTCCCACTGCGCCTCCCTCCGTGGCACTGCTGGGAGAGAGACGGGGAGAGATGCTGGGCATCTTCCTTAAATCTCTGCTGTTGCCCTTGCCACAGCCCCAGCGTGGGAGGGGAAAATCTCATTTCCCAAGTGTGCACAGTGGCCCCCTTGCCTCCTCACCAGCTCTCATCTTCCCTTTCATCCTGTCCCTTCACCCCTTCCTTTTCTCTCTTGTGCTGAATGGAGCTATTTAGTGCTGTACCCTCCTTTGCAGAAGCTGTTTCATCCCTGCTTGCACAGTTTTTAGAACTGCTTTCTCCACCCACCCTCAGTCTTGGTTTTTCATCTGTGCTACTTCTTTAGGTGAACCATCTTTACAAAAGGAAAAGGCAGAGGAATCCGGTAACACCCTGATTTGCTTGCTGTTACTCCAGTCTTTCCTCTTATCTTTTGTCTCCTCTTAATTTCATTATTATCACTGCTATTATTGTTATTATAGCACTAGAAATAAGCTTCCTCATTAAACACTCCCTTTTTGCCATTCTGAATACCACTGGAGAAGCTGGAGGGGGGAGGAAGGGGGAATCAGAGAGTCCTTTTGCTGTTAATGCAGAATGAGACACACACAAGGAACAAATGTAGCCCATCTCAAAAGCAAATGAGGGTTGTTTGGTTTGGTTTTTTTTTATCAGAACTGAAGAAAATGATCAAACAGACTTGTTTCAACTACCCTTCAATGCCTTAGCCATAAAAACATACAGAATATCTGAGAGCATACAAAAATATCCTTAGGGATGGTTCATGGTCTTTCTGTGGCACAGGTGAGCAGGAGGCTGGATCAGCCTGGTACAGAGAATCCTTGCTGGGACCACAAGGAATGGATCACTCCTCGGGCTCACCCCCTGCAGCACCCAGACATGGCAAAGGAGGGAATTTGCAGCTTTAACACAGAATTTCTTTGTATTTTATATTTTCAGGCCAGAAACAGAATGTGGTACATTAGCATTGATTCTGTGGTTTCATATCATTTTTTTTTTAAAGTAGTACAGAAAGGAAGGGGGGAAAAAAGGCAGAAAGGAAAATAAATCATCCCTTATATACATTCAAAGCATACACAGCAACAGTTCCTTCAGCACTGGGTGCACTGAGAGTGGGTATTGATGTCAGCAGCAAGAGAATGCATGTTAGAGATCTGAAACACTGGTGCTGGTAACCAGCTTCAGGAAAGGCAGTGCTTTTGCTTGCCTTTCACCCTGTCTTGAGTGCAAAAAGACAGTTAAATATAAAGAAAATAATGTTAATTACCTAACTAGAAAAGGGAGATTAGTCCTATTAAGTGGAACATCAAAAAGGGAGTATTTAAAATATTTTCCCTTCCTGTGATATTCCCCAAGCATTTCATGGACAAAACACTGTTCACAATTCACCCCAAAAGCACATTTTTTCTCTTTTTTTTTCTTCCTTTTGATTTTGGAGCCATTTAATAAGCCAGAATAAGGGCATCAAAAGAGAGAACAGCTTATCTCTGGGCAATTGTTGAACATGAAATTTGGAAGAAAGAATTAGGGAAAATTTGTCTTTGCAGTTGCTCTAAATGCAGTACAAATATAATAACTCCAATATATACACCAATGCAAGTAGCCTGGAGCAGGATGAATAACTGGATTTGCAATAGCTGGATTGAAGTGACACACAGGCTCTTTTATTTCTTTATTACCCACATACATTTCACGTAAACTTTCAAACTGGATGTGGGCACCCTGTGGAGTGCCTTCATGCCATGTAACAGCAGTGACACCCTCTTTTCTCCAATAAATATTCAGAGGGTGTCAAGATCTCCAGAAATCCTCTGGGGATCACCAGGAGGTTGTCTCTAGAAGGGATTACCCTTAGGAAAGATTTCCTGCGTGAGGATTTTGAAATACATCCTTTAATAAGTGCTGTGCTCTCCATGGAGGGACCCATCCATCATCCTGCTCAGGGTGGCAAGTCATTGGTGGCCATCACCTCTCTGCAGGAGAAGTGGCAACAGACAAACCCCAAATCAGCTCTCACTCAAGAAATCACTGCACCTTTAAAGAAAAATGCTCTGTTCAGTGTACTTGGGCTGTCAATGCCAGATGCGTGGAGCACGGAGGTGAATAAATTCCAAAGGCAGGATTGCTCACGTCTTTGCCAACGTAGCTGGAGGTTGCTAACACCAATAAACAGCAGGGGTAAACTCCAGAGGGGTGCAATCACTCATGTGTTTCAAATACAGCCCACAAAAATGCTAAAAATGCATGGAAATACAACCACGGGATGATTGTTTGTTGGTATCAGGCTTGTCTCAGGTTCACAGGGGCAAAACCATGACTGCACCAACACGTTTCTGATAGCAACAGGGGGTCATTAGAGAAACAAAGCCAGTTCATATTGCATTTTACCAAAAGCAGACAGTATTTTAACAACCTTGGTTGATTTTGGAAGCTTCCTGGCAAGTGGCTCTAACCAAGTGCTGCCTGGGGCTTTGGGGAACTCGTAGCACAGCCCAAAGTTAGAGAGCCAATTTTTCACAGTTAAATTCCCTATTGATTTCAGAGAAGGGTTCAATGGGGAAAATAAATATAGCTGGGCCCTCAGTTAGCATGGCATAAAGTACTTTTGCTTCAAACATGCTCAGGAATCCAAAGAGACCAAGGGCTCTGTACCTTCCCTCTGCTCCTCCTGTTAGGTTTGTACATGGACACTCAGCCCCTCAGGAGACTTGGGAGTTTCAGGAGGGATCAGGCCCATGTGGGCTTGAGGCACAGAGAGAGAAATGTGCATTTGTTTAAAGAGAGAAAAGCCTGGGTTTAACAGTGCTTGCTTGTTTGAAAGCTCTGGGTGAATTTGCAGTGGCTTCAGGAATAAAAAAAAAGCAGTTGATTTTCATTAAATTTTCTGTGAAACTCTTCTCTCCCAGTACATAATCTCATTGCTTTCACAGATGACATTATAGTCTCACTGAATAGAAATTTTGATTAAGAGGCTATTTCCATGTTTAATAATACACAGAAGGAGATGTAACAAATAGAGGAAAATAAGTTCTGACTCCTTAAAAACAGTGTCAGAAAAAAAATATACAAGTCACTCTTTACATTTAAAATTAATGGCTAAAACCTACTATGCAAGAAAACAAATGATTTCTTCTGTGCCTGTTTTCTGCTTTGTAAACCTGCTGTACCCTTGAAAGAGTAGGTAGCACTTGAATGCTATGAAAATGGGAAAAAAAACCCCATGTAACATTAAAATACATGTAAGATTTTGGAATTGTTCCTCTCTTGGTGGTAACCTGAGGATAGAGAGACATGTACAAAACATAGAAATGTCACCCAGTTCATTATCCATAACATTTTATTCGCATGTAATGCTGTAGGAAGAAAATTTCAAGATGCTCTGTCTGATGTTATAAAACTCCCTCATCGTCAATTAGTGCGAGAGGAGCTGGTGAAAAGATCAATCGCTTGCTTGTTCACATTCTGGAATGAAAAATCCAAAATACAAGGAAAGGAAGCCTTTATTTGAGGGCAGTCAGATAAAACAGCTGTGTGATTCTACATCATGAAATCACTGCTTAGATCCATCAATGCCATTTTTCAGTCCTCAGTAAGGAGGGTTCATCTGCCTGCAGCCTCTGCAGAGATTTTGGGGTTGTTTTGTTAGAGGAGGCTGGTGGTGGAAGGGAGGGACACGAGCTGGGCTTTGCCAGCACTTTGCTACAGGACCCAGAAGGGTGCTCTGAAAACTCTCTGTCCTACCCTGACAGTGGTTTTGCTCTTGAGTTTCACCACTGAGACCCAATAATTGCTTTTGCTCTTCTCCATTCACCATGGCACCACAGGGCACAAAACAAGGGGATCTTTGCTCTTGGCATAGCTCAAAACAAGCATAAAAGTGGGAAATGCAAGTAAAAGCCCTTAAATTTAGCACTTTTTTTTGGTCATTTTTTATATTAAAGAAAATTCTGATGAGCACATTTTGGCAGTGTTTCACCTGCTTGGGTTTTGTTGGTTGGTTTGGTTTTTTTTAGTGAGTCTTTGCAATATGATCAGTTTTGATACAAAATACTTTTAAGGGTTATAATGCAGTTTTTAAATGGATCTCACAGCAACTAGCAAGTGAGCTGTACTTTAAAATCCTCAGAAATCCTGTCCTAGGGACACGGTCAAAACTTCAGCCTTTCTGAGGTGCACTGGCTCCTTGCTGTACTGATGTCCAGTTACAGGTAGCACATTAACAAAAATAGAATCCCAGTGTCATGCTTCATATCTTCAGCAACATGATGTACGTGAATGTGTGCTAATTACAATGGGAAGCCACCTGGGTAATTTTAAGCTTTCTATTTTACGTGGCTTCTTTGCTCCTCGACTTTTCATTTCAACACTCAGCATGAAGAGAGAGGTTAAACTGTTGCATTTTTGTATACAGGGAACCATTCATGTAATATACACCAGTCTGTAAAAACTGTAAATGCTATTCTTTTTTATTTTAAACAGTTTTCTTAGTTTACAAAAGATCAATAATTGGTACCTTTTTTACACTCTCAGATTCCTGAATATTGACAGATCTTCAAAGGGAGTATTAGGATATGAAACCTTAAGATTGGCTGTCCTGAAGGTTTTTAAGACACGATAAAGCTAAAATATCAAGTCTCTCAGACAGCCCCTCTTAAACAATTTGGGCAGGGGTGCACATCAGAAACCACCAGCAAAGCCCAGCAACCCCCCCCACCCCGTGCCACTGTCTGCCTGCACGCTGTTATTTGGTTGCACACTGTTTAAATCCCAAAGGAAAATCACACCTCGCATTCCCTCGCTGGCTGCTGGTGACAGGAACAAGATCCGTACTCATTAATGATCACCAGGGCTCCCTCAATGTGGTTGGGTTTGTAATCAACGTAATACTCCTGGGCTGACATGGCAGCCATTTGGTGCATGGTCTGTTTCTGCTTCTGCTTCCTGCGCTGTGTGACAAAGCACTGTCTTAGTTGCCTTAAGCCGGCTGGGAAGCACTTCCAGGAGACGTACAACACCAAAACCACGATGAGGAAGGAAAAAATCAGTGCCATGGTGCCCGTCACCACCTTGTGAATCTGCACGGCGTTCTCGGAGTTCTCGCCGGGCATGGTGATGGTGACGGCGTACGTGGTCCGGTCCTCGTCGCCGTCGGGCGCGTCGTAGGTGGCAGTGGCCGAGCCATAGCCCGGCGTCTGCTCGCTGTTGTTGGTCACCGGCGAGAAGGTGTTGACGCTCGTGGGGTCGGCGTTGTCCTCGCACAAGTGAAAGGCGTACACGGCGTCCAAAACATCCTCGCCCTGCGCGTACTCGGGGGTGGCACAGAGCAGGTTGCTGTCGTAGCGACCCTGGAAGTTGCTCAGCCAGGAGGCCAGGGCGCAGACGTTCCGGCTGCAATCCCAGGCGTTGGCGGAGAGGCTGATGCTCGTGAGGGACTTCCAGGAGTCCAGGACTCGGGAGTCGATGTAGGTCAGGCGGTTGGAGTCCAGCTGCAGGGATTTGAGATGAGGTACACTTTCGAAAACGTGAGGTTCGATGTATTCGATTTCGTTGCCGGAGAGATCCATCTTTTCGAGTTGCCATATCCAGTCCAAAGTGTTTACTACAATGGTAACTTTATTCCTTCGCAAGCAGAGGGAGTGCAGGGAGATGAGCCTGGGAAAATGGGCTAAATTCACTTTCACCAAGTCATTGTGCTCGAGGTGCAGCTCAGTGAGTTTGAACAAGCCTGCAAAAGAGTTTCGAGCCAGGCTCTTTAACTGATTGTATCCTATGTCTAGAAACTTCAGGCTGCGACAGTCCTGAAAAATTCTCACTGGCACGAACTTGATGGCGTTCGACCGCATGTGCAAAGTTGTCAGTTTCCTCAGCCCGTGGAACAGGTCAGGCTCCAAAGACTGTAGGTTGTTGTATGATAAATCCACACTGCGCAAGTTTGGCATGGGGCGGAAAGTGGTGTTGGGCAGTTGGGTTATTTTGTTGGAACTCAGGGTGAGCTCTTTAACTCGCCGCAATTTTTGAAAGGCATTCCCCTCCACTGAGCAAATGTGATTGTGATCCAGATAGAGCCACGTGAGCTGCATTAACCCTGTGAACTGTCCATCATGCAGCTCTGAAAGGCTGTTGTACCGCAGAGACAAGCCCATCATGCCCGACAGGTTGCGAGGCATCTCTGTGAGATTCAGTGATTCACAGTACAAAAGCCTGCCCTCACACCGACAGAGCTGTGGACACCCACTATTCACAGCTGGAAGCATTTTAGAAAAGATACCCAGCGTACACAATATCAACCCCGGGGGCTTCCTCAGCAGCCAGTTTAAACAGAGACCAATAAGAAGGAAATCCATTAGCAAGAATATTTCCAAATATGCTTGAGAATGTCCATTGAATCTTTTCAAATTCTACATCATATTTTATTTAAGGAAGGAGGGAAAAAAAAAAAAGGCAAACCAACGAAACAAAGCCCGAAAACCAAAGCAAAACAGCAAACAGAACAAACACAGAGGCAAATATTTCACTTTACAGCATGCAGGAGCTGTGCAGCATTAAAGTTCACAGACATTCAAAGGTAAAATGATAGTGATTTTGTTCATGTTAAATGCTGCAGCAAAGGAAAAAAAAAAATCTTTCTTCATGAAAGAATTTAATTAAAAAGTGTCTTACCCACCCTTTTCCAGAGAGTGACAACCTCCATTCAGTTGCTTCCTTTGTGTTTGGACTAATTATATGCAGAGCTAAAAAAGACCCCTCTGTGCTACAAATTCAGTCCCTTTCAATGTTGTGCAAGGCTGGCAAGCTCACAATGTCTCACTTTGCTTCTGCTCAACGAGCGAAAGGCTTGTCCAGCTAGCTTTTGAGCTGCCTCCTAGGACCTGCAAGTTTCAGAACTATGTACATGAGCTTGATCTTCTCCTTCTCCCTCTGTCCTTTCCTCTGCAGTTAACACTGTGGCGTGAAAAAAACTCCAAACTCTTTACTAACGACTCCACAGGATTTGTCAATCTGTTTAATGTCCATCATTTGCAACGAGCATGGACCGGCACAACCTTTACTCCAGAGAGAGGTTACCATTCATTCACTGACCGGCTAAGGGTCGCTTTATTTCCCATTCTTTGTTCGCTTTGCTTGTTAGGTGATGCTTAGAGCAGAGAGAGACAGCAAGAATCCCTTCCCTTCAGCTGAGCAGTATGTTGCTAGAGCATGCAGAGGCACCCAGTGTTCACTGAGTGTCGTAAGCTGCTCATGATTGTACGCCTGCACTGTGCATCTCAGACATGGGCAGATTGAAAAGGGGTGGGCATAAAACCAACATCGGAGCGAACCAGGAAAGTAATATATGCTCTTTGATGAAATGGAAAATACTTTAAGCCTATCTCGCCATTTCTCAAACAGGCACGCACACACAGCCGCACAAATCATCAAAAGCGAGGCAGTGCTAAGTAGGAAGCTTGAGAATTAGGATTCGTTCTTTTTTTTTTTTTTCTTTTTTCCTCGGATGCTTTTGTTTAAAGTCTGAATTTATAAGCTATTAGCTGGGAGAGGGAGAGGCTCGATTACTTGGTTTGGGAAGGAATATGTAAACCAGTCTCTTTGGATTGCTTTTTCTCTCTAATTCCGATTATGAGATTTGTCTTTCGGAGTCTTGGGGTGGGGGATTGAGGAGTGTGGGGGGGGAAAATGTGGGATTTTTTTCTTCTGACATTGTTTAAATAGAGCATGATTTGAAATTCTGTGCATTCTTTCTCATAGAAATGCAGCCAGAGCTCTGCAAATAGGAATGTCTCATTTCATATAAGCTTTAATTACATTTGGTCTTTTTCCATCCTGCATATTCTGTGTGTTCAGCACATGCCTTTCCTAAAGGCTTCTTTTTTTTTTTTTTTCCTTTTTCTTTGCAGTGTGTGCCTCGGCACACAAAACTCGAATTCTAGCAGCATAAAGGTTACTGTGCTTTTTGAATAGGATCAATGCATAGGTTGCTGTGACCGTGTCGGCAGCATGCAAAGATGGGTTTCAAACCCCATTAGTTAGTAAGTTTTGCAGATAGTGCTGGTTTTTGTTCCGTGTACCAAAAAAAAAAAAAGAAAAAAAAATTTTTGCTGGGTAATTTGCAGTCCTCGTTCTCTCTGGGAAACGCATCGTCAATGAGCTCGGTAATTTTTACTGACTGAAAAATGTCTGGTACTTCTGTCAGGAAAACGCTGGCCATCTTTTCCTATTATGAAATAGAGTCTCAAGCCCGAGTGCTGGTGAGAGCGATCGGAGCTGACAGCTCCCAATTCTGCATCAATTCCCAGTGAAGAAGTTCCACACGGAAATACAAGGATTGCAGAAGATCGTGCTGATTTTAAGTGGACATCGGATGCAAAATGCTGGAGGGGCAGGGCAAAATCATTGTGTGTGCTTTCTTTTTCACTGCTGTGTTAATTTAAAAGAAATATTTTGTTTTAGAGGTGTCTGTTGCAGAGCTGATCGTTGTGTTTGAGTGTGGCTGCTGTTGAGTGTGTGCTGGGGGAGATCAAGGAATGCAGTAATTTGATGCAGTAAAAGTTGCTTTGCAGAAGTCCTGGCAAACTTAAAGCTCTCGTGCATAAAAATAAATATGTGTGAAGGAGATTCATTACTAATGTATTTGCCAGAAACAGGCTTAAATAAATTACAAATATAAACCACTTAAATTGCGGTTTCAGAAGCTGGGGATCAATGTGCCTTTCTGCTCCCTGTTCAGTTTATTTACATTTTTCTGCTCTTCACAGCGTTTCTGTGGTCTCAAAGCAAAAATGTGATGCTTTAATAGTATATGAACCTCATCTATGTTTTAGCATTTGGGCAGGAGAGCTGAAGGTGGTTTTCCTCTCCCCAGATCATGCTGTTTTATTCAAAGCAAGCTGTTTATGCAAGTGTCCACTGGTTGCAGTACACCTTAATTCTGTTTCTCAGTACACAAAAGCAGGAAGGAAAGCAGTGGGAGAACCGACAGAAAGAGCATTGAAGCAGGAGAGACTAAAAAACCCCATCCAAGAATATATTCCAGATTGCCTTGATGAATATTTTGGTGCAATTAGCAGGGGAAAAAAAATTAAAGGATAACTTGAGCTTAACAGATACTGAAAAAAGCTTCAAAGCAATGAGGTCGTGCCCCTTAAAAATCTGCAACCCTACGAGTCTTCATGGGGGAAGCCTTAATGCCTTCTCCTGTGTAAAAATTTGGGGAGAAGTCTGCAACAGTAGCCCTGAAAATTCCAATTATATCTTCAAGGAAAGCTACCGTTTTCTGCAAGTCAGATGATGATAAGGATCACTTAGTTACCATTTAAATGCCATGTAGAAAGAATTCCTCTAGTAGAGATGAAGCTCCCTGATACATCACTGAAGAGCTGAATATTTTTTTTTTTTCACTGCTTCTCCTTGTTATCACCTGGGATACAGCTTGGATCCCAACCAATGTGCCTATTCCCACACTGGCATATAATCCATTATCATTTGGTTTTCAAAGGCAGGAATTAGAGCAGGCAGCAGCAAACCCATATAGCAGCAGCTGGAAGACTGACAACCAGAATTAGGGACCCAGAATTAATGGCCCTAAGTGCACTCTCTCAGAGCTCTGACAGAGGGCTGTTGCATGAGAAACTCTGCTCTTGTCTGGAGTTTGGTTGTAAAATCCAATCCAGGTAGTCTTAAAATGAGAGACCTCAGTGGATGCTTGAGGCTGTGATGTTGAGGCACAGTGGTGACCAAATTCAAGAACTGGGGCATCTGAAATACCTTTTGTAAATTGGTGTCCTGCTGTATTTTTGCAATGCACCGTTTTTGCAGTAAAGCCAGGAATCCACTTTGAAGATGCTTGCAATGCAAAGGGTTTAATTTCCACTGTCTGAGCTGTTATCACAGCCAAACTGTTAAGTTTACACATTTCCTGAAGTTTCAAAGCCTCTGGCAAGTCCCTATAAATTAGCAGATTTAAATTGGCTTTATTAAATGTGCTATTATAAAACATTTTAAGAATGGCAAACTAAGTGTGCATGTGTTTAAAGGAGCTTGATTAAATCCATGTAAAGTAGGTTACAGAAGAACAACATGATAAAGTTTTGGAAAGTTTAGGTGGGAAGCTCCTTCTTGTAGTCATGACAAGGGTAATTCAGTGGCAGTGATGGTCAGAATTGTTCAGGCTGGAAAAGAAAAACACCTTTCAATTCATTTGCTCTACACATTTTTAATATTGTGTTCAGATTAATCATAGAATTATCAAGATTGGAAAAGACCTCTAAGATCATCCATGTCCAACCATTAAATGTCCCATAAAAATTTAACTGGCCTCAGAATCATTTCATTCTTGTTAATCCCTTGGATATTCCTTTACTGTTTGTGTCTGGATATTTATCTTACCTTAATTTGCAATCCAGGACAGATGGGGTTGGGACAGAGAGTGCATGAGATCAGAATGTGGCTGCTGATGTCTAAAACTGCATATACACATCTTTTAATAAATTCACCACCAAAATGCAAGAAGGCAAACCAGTCTATTAAATACTGAGTATACTTACTCCTTTTGGCATTTTCTGAGTGGTTTCTATCAGAATAATAAAAAGTGGTGCTCTTTGTGATGATTTTAATTTCCTTTCATGAATGGAAGGACTCAAACCTTGATCTTTGGTAGTCTTTAATTTTCAGGTGTGCTGAACCATGGCATTTTATATAAAGGAAGCATTTAAAAATAGACAAGGGGGAAAAAAGACATGACTTAAAGTAAAGCAAAACAAATCTGTTATTTCTCTTGTATTTCTCTCTTGGTCATCCTGAACATTTATTGGCTGCCCTTCCTGTATAAAATTTAGGATTTCAGCTGATAAGCAGTCCATTTTTATAACATATCTGTTTTAGTAGATATAGAAATGAGTAACATTATGCAAGATTTTGACCAAAGTACTCCTGGTGGTTCCAGATGTCATTAAATTCTTACAGTACCTGACAGACACGTTGGATTTGTGGCTGCCTTTAAATCAGAGACATTCTTATGCAAATGACCTTACTGTTTTTGACAAGGTGATAAACATTTTTCTGTCTCTCTGCAGTTATTCCATCCTCATCACCTACATTCATTTGCAGGTGGTCATGCATAGCTCTAGAAAGTCACTCATAGATCAAGATTGGGTGCAGAATTGTCAGTGCAGTGCAGAAATGTCAATTTTTGGGACAACATATCCAGAGGAGGATGAAGTATCTCTCTCCTCCTACTGGTAGACTACTTGAATAAGCTAAAGAATGACTGATTCTCTCAAGTATCCGTGAAAATACCTTTGGATTTCTGGACACGATGCCAAAACTTGAAAGTGTTACGGGTTCTGAATGTCCAGGAGTAATGGGAAAAAGACCACAAGTAAAATTATCCTTTTGTGAAAAATCAGCACATGAAGATCATGGAACATCCTGGCTAGGCAAAAGCTGATGTGTTACTGTCACATTACCAGGTTGGTGGAACTCCTGGTTTACAAGAAAAGTGAAAATTTAAACCTTGGGTTTTGATTAACCCTTGCTAGTTTATATCTCTAAAATTGTCTTAGGAAGTCATGGATGAAGCATTTGTGCAGTGCAATGATTAGCAAGTGTGGAGGTTTTAATTGATCATATTTGATTGGAAATCAGTTAATTCCACCTTCAGAAGTGCTAAGTGAGACACTTACAAGGATTTATCTCAAGACCTTCCCAAGAATTTCTGGAGGTGCCAGCAAATGAACTGTAATTAACTTCCAATTCTCTTAAAAGCAAAGAGGGCCACAGCTTATCCACACACTTGAATGCATCTGCTGTGCCTTCTGTTGATAGTTCAACTGTGAGGGTTATTTTTTTTATGAACTCTGATTCTAGACAGTCTTTTATTTGTGCTTTGGGACTCATTTTGACTGAAAGGTTCTGTTCTTCCATGGCTGTAGCTACTCCCAGACATTGACACCATTGCCCCTGGGGTTGGTCAGTTGGCTGGTTGGTTGGTGGTGTATTTACTCAGACTTGTCAAGAGGTTGGATGAAGTGAGAGAATTTCAGGATTGTTTAGGACTGTGGAAAATCCCCCCTGTCGCCAAACTGCTTATGGCCCTAAACTCATCATATGGCCACATTTTACCAGCACCTTGTGTCCTTTTCCAGACCAACTTATGTTGCTTGGGAAGTTGTGAGGTCTCACCTGGGGGTGCAGGAAGAAGAAAAGTCATGGGTAATATATTGGGATAACCCTCCTGATGCAAAACCCTTCATTCTTCTTACCAGTGGCATAACCTGAGGGTCACTGAATGCTTTTTAGATTTCCAAGGTGCAGGACATACAGAGAATTGAGAGGAATTTATGAAATCAATTACTAAAAGCAAGGATGAACAAGTTAAAAGCTGTTCCTGGCAGTCTTCTGGAAAGTCTTTTTACAAGTGGATGAACTGCTCTTGGAAAATTTTCCCAGAACAGAAAATCTGTTCTCAGCATTAGACAACCAGTTGTTCTCAATCCATTTCTTGTGCTCATTTCAAAATGTATTTTAAAGTACAGAAAAGCATTTAAACATTTAAAGCTTGTCAGAAAAGACAAAAAAACTTTATGCTGGCCTTCGTGGATACATTATTTCTAGAAATGCAGGTTGGTTATGAAGGTGGTGCTGGTGTTTTGAAATTGAATAAGGACTTTACTGAGTCCTCTTCCATCACATAGGACACCATTTGAATTGACCACACAGAAAAATAGAATCATAAAATTGGAGAATAGCTTGGCTTGGAAGGGACCTTAAAGACCATCTTATTCCATTCCCTG
This sequence comes from Drymodes brunneopygia, assembly GCA_013400955.1. NCBI lineage: Eukaryota > Metazoa > Chordata > Aves > Passeriformes > Petroicidae > Drymodes > Drymodes brunneopygia. Next base: position 98,449 of record VZTZ01008450.1, on the reverse strand, counting down.
CCATGGGCAGGGACACCTCCCACTATCCCAGGTTGCTCCAAGCCCTGTCCAACCTGGCCTTGGACACTTCCAGGGATCCAGGGGCAGCCACAGCTTCTCTGGGCACCCTGTGCCAGGGCCTCCCCACCCTCACAGGGAACAATTCCTTCTTTACCATAAACCTGCTCTTTTTCAGTTTGAACCCACTCCCCTTTGTCCTATCACTATATGCAAAGGGATTGTTCTACAGAGAAACTCTGCTGTTTGAAAAACCTTACCTGTAAATAATGTATTTTGGAATGTTCTTAGATGTGACTCCTGGATTTACTGAAGACCTGAACCACAGAGGCTGAGTCCTGTAATCATGGAAATAGATGTTGGATCGAGCAGGGCACCCATAGGGGACAGACAGTGGCACCTTTGGCTGTGGCATTCTCAGTTGTTTGTGCCTCTTGGTGAATTGGGCAGAGAAGGAAGGCAGGATTTTTATGTTTTCATCCTCCTGCTCCAATGATATCCATATTCTGAAGGGAAAACTCGGGATAAAATGCATTGAAATCCTGGTTGCGTGTGTATTGCATCTTACAGGGAGATTAGAGGGCCTCTGGATCATTAGCTCATAGACAGAATTAATAATGCAGAAACCAGGTTGAAGACTCATATATCAGATAGAAGTCACTGTGATTTTTGCAACAAGACAAGGGTTTGTTGACTACCTGCAATATTTATGGTTTCATTACGTTTTATTTGCAACTGATGTAATGTCTAAGAGAAATGATCATGGGTCAGGAGTCTCAGAAGGACATATTTAAAGGCATAACAAAAGATAGTCATGCCTTCTAAAAAAAAAGAGAATAACCTGACCTTCTTTTTTTAAAGCAACTTAAAAATACTCAAGGCATTACTGAAGAGTTTCATATGCTGGAGGAGTTTTGTGTGTGGTGTATGTGTAATCTTAGAAACTCAGCTTTGCTCAACAGCTAATTTAATTTTGTGAGATCCAATGGCAGTCTTTGAAATATGCATTCCTGGCTCGTTTGGTGTTGTTTCAACGTATTTTGAAGATTTCTCATGTCTTACAAGGAAAAACATACAAAGTAATCAAAAGTTTGTGTTACTCCGTTACTCTTAATAGATATATGGAAGGCCATAGCAAATTCTAATAACATACCCAAAGATCCTGAAATTACCAAGGTTTTAGAATGTATTTGGCATATTCTTTCTCAAAATCTGTGCAGTAGTATGAATCTAAATTACCCTGCCATTATATATGTTTTTAAAGGTGAAACAGCAGATTTGGGGGGCAAACAGTAACAAAGCTTTAGGGTTCACTTCAGCTGTGTTTCATAATCACATTCCCTCTCCTACTGCTGTAATTTTGAATCTTTAATATTCCTGTAAAATGAAGAGCTTATTGTTTCCTAAGACTCAATTTATATTTTAAATGAGTGGAAAGATGCATAATCAACTTGAAAAGGCAGGAAAATATCATCCTGTTTGTCAAGATATAGGACATTTTACGGAGTGTTTTGAATTCTAGAGACCATTTTAAAACAAGGCTTGGCTTTGTTCTGCTCTTTTTTTGTAGTGCAAATTAATTATGATTTGACAAGGATGTGCTTGATTTTCTTCTTCAGATTTGGTGCAGAGCCAAGCTGTATTAGTTAGAGCCTCTAAATCAAAACCAAAGGTCAGTATCTGTGAAATGCCTGCGGTTCAAGATATATTGTAGTTTTTTCCCCATTATTCAGATAATTTTGTCTATGAAAAGGTGTTTATGTGTTGAAGTGGATGCTGTGTGATGCACACATGGCTGTGGCCAAAGAACCACTTTTCATGATTGCATCAGTAATAGTCCTTGCAGCAGTGCTGAAAGTTTGGGAAACCATTGGCGTGAAACTCCTGAATGATCCCCCCTTCACGCTTGGTGTGGTCTGTGAATGCTGGCTGGGGATGTTGTGTACCCATGGCAGGTAGGGGACAAAAGGTGATTCAGCAGTGCACAATAGTGAGTGCCAGACTTGCCAAAAATTGATCCTGGAAGCAGCTCCAGATCCTCACTTTGCTTCTTTTAATTTTATCTCGTTTTTCTGCTTGTTTTCTGCCCTGTTTCTTCCTACATCTGGACTTGTTGCTAATTTTGTTGGGTTTTATTGTTTCCAGTTCTTAATTTCAGGGATTGTCTCTTCCTGTGTCCCTGCATAATGCCCAGCATGGACTGTCTTTTGCTGTGTCCTGATCAGAGAATCACTGGCGTTTTGGGTTGGAAAGGGCCTTAAAGAGATCATCTCATTCCAACCTCCTGCCATGGGCAGGGACACCTTCCCCTATCCCAGGTTGCTCCAAGCCCTGTCCAGCCTGACCCTGGACACTGCCAGGGATGGAGCAGCCACAGCTTCTCTGGGCAGCCTGTCCCTCATAGTCAAGGATTTATTCTTCCCAATATCCCATCCATCCCTGCCCTCTGGCAGTGGGAAGCCATTCCCTGTGTCCTGTCCCTCCATCCCATGTCCCCAGTCCCTCTCCAGCTCTCCTGGAGCCCCTTTAGGTATAGGGGCTCTAATATCCCCCTGGAGCCTCCTCTTCTCCAGGCTGAACACCCCCAGCTCTCCCAGCCTGGCTCCATACAAGAGGTGCTCTACCCATAATGAATATTACCACAATCAACACAGTTCTGGTGTCCAAGGCAAGAACTGTTGGGCAAGAATTCAGTGTATTGCAATGCTCCCAGGTATGGTATCTGTACAGTGAGGTTTCTGCAGCCTGTTTTGCAGCTGAGCTTGGAGCATGCACTGACATCAGGTCAGCAGGACTCCCTTGTGGCTGTCCCCACAAGGGTTGTGAAAGCAATGAGCAGCAGAAGACATTGAAAACATAGTGGGAAGAAGATTCCCTCGTGCCAGGAGGATGGAGTTGGGTGGTATTGTCTTCTTTACCTGCAGCCCAAAGAACATCCGAATTTCAAATTCTGAAAGCATTTATCCTTTAGTCTGTGCTGCTTTTCCTTGGCCCCCACTCTGCAGGACTGTGGAGCCTGTTGGAAGCATCTGCAGCACTGCAAAGTAGTGCTGACCTTGGGATACTTCCCTGAAACACATTCAGAGGCTTCTGAGCTGTGTTCTCTGACTGTCTGGATTTGCTGGCACCGTTGTATCCATTAAATACTGATTAGATTTAAGAAATCCAAGAGACCAAATAATGCTATCATCTGTTCCCTACTTATCTTAATAATATTGCCAGTAATATTCCAGTATATCAATTCTAGGATATTCTGTACCTAATCTGGTGCAGGGAGACAGGGACAGTGTTCTTTTTGTTTCAAAGGCAGAAGAAAACCATTTTATTTATTGATTTGGTTTTGCCTAAAGATGAGGGTAAAAAGTAAAAGCTACTTTCAAGGACTGTTAGAGAAATACATCATTTTTCATAATGTTTAATGAATTGCTTACAGTACTTGTTTTACTTAAAACCTCAATTAAAGATCACCCTCTAGTCAAAAGAAAACTGTGATAAGAACGTGACTTGAAACTGGGCAGAACATTTTCTAAAGCCCTTTGGGAGTAATTCCAGTAATTATTCAATCTGACGTTTTCCAGAGAAATAACCCTTTATGTATGAACTCCATTAATCATAATAACACAGTTCACATGTCAGATACTTCTCTCCAGTCACTTCACACTCTCCATTTAGTAAGAGACTAATAAACATCTTCACTAAATATGAGAGAATATTCAACTGCTTGCAGAAGATCCTGGTGTATAGGTTTGGTCTGGTGAGGTGGGACGTGATCTGTTGATGTCTGCAAATACCTTGAATTTCCAGGCTGTAGCTGCTATCAGCATCAAGTCTCTTCCACATTTGGTGTCATTTCAGTCACAGCACTTTCAGGACATGTTTACTTTTTTTTTTTCTCCTCTGAACTGCCCTGGAGAGGTCTGGTTTGTCTGTCTGTCCAGCTGTCCAGACTTTTTATATGAACTTTCTTATCTAAATAATTGGTCCTCTGCAAGACCTGGATGTAGGAAATAAAAATTCTGCATTAGATCACCTACAAGCACAAGAATGAATACTTGAATACTTCTTTTTTTTTTCTGCTATGAACTTACTACACATTATTGGAACAGAAAAATTAATATGGAGTAACTGTCTTTGATGATAAGCAGCTCTCAGATGATTTGTGTTATGTTTTTTCTGTGTTCCATCAACTGAAGATATTCCTAAATATTATCTTGTGTTAAAAAGCGGTGATTTAAAAATGCAGTGGTGATTAGATGCCCATAGTCAAAGAATTTATAATTCTCTCCTTTTCAGACTCTGACATTGTTTTGTGCTTTTGAAGCTGGCGAGTGCAATTATCAGTGTTCTGATGAGGAGTGATAAATATAATCTATTGCTGAATGTGGATAAAAGAGGCAGGCAAATAAGATTGGTTTGACACAGCCTCCTTGTGCATCTTCTGACTTCTCAAGAGCTGAGTGGAGGATAATTCTTTGTCTTTGGAGGTTTTCTTTGTAATATTTGATTGGGGTTTTTGTGTGTGTTTTTTGTTCTGGAGCCATTGCGACGTACCTGGGCTGTTACTGTGACTAATGCTTGAAATTCGGGATTTTTTGCATGGCAGTTGTCATTCGTTGCACACTCCAGTAGATGGCAACTCCAGTCTTCCTGACATTTCATCTCCATTCAAACCAGCAATATTTTCTGTGCCCCCACCCCCCCTCTCCTGCATCTTGTCCATATAAATAGCTACGAGTTTCACAGAAACGTGAGTCAATATTACTTTTATTGAAATTACCACACAGTATCTGATTTCAACTCAAACAGTACCATAAAGAAAGATTTAAAAAAAAAAAAAAAGGCCTGTAAGATCCAGTCCTCCTGGATCATAAAGCACACTCTGATTCCCCCGTAACTTTAGAAGGTAGTTTAGGAGTTTTCATTAAAAGGATTAGTACCCCAAAGTTCTTTTTATGTGAAATAAAGGAAAGGGTTGGTTGCAAGCACAGCACACTGGCTTTGAGTCTGATGGTCTGGCTCTGAAGTGGATCTCCCCCTGATTAATGCTAAAGTGTTTATTTTTGCTGTTCACAGTAAACACTTGATCAGAACTTGTAAAAATTTGTACATTTTTGATGAAATTCATAATGATATATGTGGATACAGCTTGTGTTGGGTGAGGGCAGGAGTAGGCCCAGGGGTTCCCATATCCATGGGAATATTGGGAATATTCTCCAGTTTCCCTCCTGCCCAAAGCACTGCCACACTCAGCCTCTCTTCGTTGTGCTCCTATTCTCTCCCATCAATTGTGTTACCAAAGCACCAGTGCAGAGGAGCCTATTTCTGGCTTTTCCTCTTCTGACTTTCACAACTTCAATACGTGCCTGTAGAATCTGAAGCCATAAAACAAAGCATCTCTCTGTGAGTGAATGCCAGACATCAAGCACAGGCACAAAAGATTGTGCTTGCTCTGCCTGGGATGGAGGCTAAGGATCATAACAGTCACACAAAGGATCCTTTCTCTCTCTCTCTCTCTATCAAGACTGTAGTTTAATTTTCAAATCACTTCCACTGTGTCTAGCAAGGTTTTATTTTGAGGTTGATGGTTAGAAAGGGACAGAGTGAAGGACAGTATTTTTTTTTTTTTTAAATAACCACAAATCTAACTTAAAAAGAATACATGCTATTTATCAGGTGTTTTTTTTTTACCTACTTCATCCACAGAGAACTTTCAGTAATCCCATAAGAAACTTTCAATCTGCCAGAGCCTGTAGGAAGTTTTGCTATTTCATACTAGGTCACAGATACAAACATTTCTTGTTCAAAATAAACTGAAGAAATATTCTGAAGTAGAGCAATGTTTAAGGCTAGATTTATATGTTCACACTTTTATTGGTTTAGTAGAAACCTTGATTTTTCAACCCAGAGTTGATCAGTCTATGGATATTTTTACTTCACAGAAAGAGTATTAAAATAAATTACACTCATATAGGACAAGCAGAATATTGGTCCATTTAAGCCTGACTGATTTTTATGTAACAAATTAGTGAGCAAGGTAATTAAATCTCTTTTGGATGCCTGTTTCATCTCTGGAAGGAATCCCAAGAAGCTCAGAAAACTGACTTTTGGGTTATATACAGGTCCTGGGTCTATTGCAGCTAAGTGGCTTGTTTCTCATTATCGCATTTAGTGCTGCAGAAACGACTCCACCAGAGTCTTTATTAAAACTTGCTTAAGGCCAGCATTTTCCCTTGGGTCAATAATGACTTTAGAGGAATGGATGTAGAAGCTGGATTTGTTCTGGAATGAATTATGTCTCATCGGGGCCCCCAGGCTTGTATTTCAAATTCGCCACCAGGCACTTCATCAAAAATTCTGTTCCAGTATTGGAAAGACCTTGTTGCTCCTATTAGGGAGTGCAGAGCATACATTTGTGGATCTTTCCCTGCACCTGAACTATATGAAATATATGCACCTGAACTATAAGACTATATTTTTCCTCTGCTAAAACCCCACTGAATGCCATTTGCAAGAGTGAGGATGTGGTTTAGAAATGTGTCCTGAAGATCTCATGCACTGGGGAAGGTCACTGCCAGTTATTTCTGACAGAAATACAGAGCACAACAGAGCATTGAGTTAACTGTTGTAAAAGCCATTCAAATCCTCCAGCTCCTGGTGTGAGCACAGTGTTTATGACAGGGGTAGTAAATATCATTGCATCCTGCAAGTCCTTGCTCATGGATAATCCAGATACTGCTTCCCACTGCATGTCACAGAGTCACAGAATGGTTTGAGCTGGAAGGGACCTTAAAGTCCATCTTGTTCCATGCCATGGGTGGAGGCACCTCCCACTGTCCCAGGCTGCTCCAAGCCCTGTCCAACCTGGCCTTGGGCACTTCCAGGGATCCAGGGGCAGCCACAGCTTCTCTGGGCACCCTGTGCCAGAGCCTCACCACTCTGTTCTGATCTCAACTTACTTTCCCACTGTATCTCATCTATTGGGAGTAGAAATTTCTCTGCTCAGGAGAGAGGATAAATATTCACAACACTCACAGGCTACCCCATGACCAAGGAGAGGACATGAAGAAGTGAGATAGAAAATCTACCTCGACCTGCAAGGGAAAACAGTCACCAAAGGGCTGTTGGGGTTTAACCCCAGCCAGAACTGAGCGCCACACAGGCACTCACTGTCACCTTCCCCTCTCCCACTGGCTGGGATGGGAAAGAGAACTGGGGAAAAAAGTAAACTTTGTGGGTTGAGGTAAAGACAGTTTATTGGGACAGTAAAGGAAGAGATAATAGTAATAATAATAGTAATAGACAAAACAAGTGATGCACAGTGCAATTGCTTGCCACTCACTGACCAATGCCCAGCCCACCCCCAAGCAGTGATTGGCCCCTCCAGCCAACTCCCCCCAGTTCATTCCCTGGGATGATGTCCCATGGTGTGGAATATCCCTTTGGCCATCTCTGCTCAGCTGTCCTGGCCATGCTCCCTCACAGTTTTTCATGTGTTTGCTCTCTGGCAGAGCATGGGACACTGGAAAGGTCTTGATTTAGAGTAAGCACTGCTGAGCAAAATCTAAAACATCAGTGTGTTATCAACACCATTCTCATCCTAAATCCAAAACTCTAGAAAATTAACTCTATTCCCAGCCAATCCCAAGACACACCTTTGTAAAAAATTTCTTCCTTAAAATTTCTGTCTCAGTCATAGGAGCAAGTATTTCTGAAACATGCAGTAACTTAATAAAATTTTTAAAAAGTTTATTTTTTTCTGGTTTAAAAAATCTTCTCATGTTGGTGATCAGATAAAATAAAGTATTGACTTGGAATAAGATCTTTAATTTATGAGCTCAAACCAAACTTGCTGGTTTTCCCTTTGCTGGTCTGGTTTGAAAACACGATCACGTGCTATTTACAGACGTGGTGGTTTGGGAGTGTTTGTTCTCTTCCAGTGCTTTACAGACTGAGGTACCCATTGAAATGCATGTTTGATATCAAATGAGATTGGTCGTGGATAACAGGCAGGCAGGTGTTTGGCTTTCCTTTGTGCTTGTCAAGGACAGTTCCTTGGATGGCTCACAAGCACATTCACATCCTCATCTTTTCCTGCTGACTGAATTTTCCCTGAGTGTTGTGTTCTGAGATTGCAAATGCAGCATTGCCTAAGAGGCCCCATCAAAATCTGGAGCAAATGGTGGATGTTGCAATGGATATTGCACTCTAACTGCTGTGTCTGTAGCACAGTATTAAATATAAATAATTACTTTTATATATACAGTGAAATTTCCCCCATAACCATTTCCATGGTTTATTTCTAGCCTAACAAGCTGCAGGAACTGAAAAAAAAAACCCTACTTTTGCTATATACCATGTATCACACTCCTTTTTATTCTGGAGTAGATTTTCCAGATGTTTCTCTACAAAACAGAATAATTCAGCAACTACAGGAGACTGTAAAAATATATTTACTTCCTTGCAATGTGTTTATTTTCTGTTGGAATTTCAGAGAATACCAATTTAGATAACATCGTGTCAAGGCTAACGGAGTAAATTCTGTGTGCAGTTAAGTTTTGCTTGACAGTTTATAAAGCTGAAACAACATTTCACATAGGGGGAATTAAAAAAAAAACCCTCATATGAAATGTGTAATCCAGTCAGTTTAATCAAAATACCAAGAAACTGAAAAATTTCATAGGTGCAGTAAGTGCAGGATCATAGAATTGTTTAGGTTGGAAAAGCCCTTTAAGATCATGCACTAAAGCCACTACTAAACCAAATCCACTATATTCATTTTTCCAATGTTGCATTTAATCCATAAGGGACAAAAATTACAGATTTTTAGTCATTATAAAGGACATCATCTTTTGCAGAAACTTCCACCATGTAGTTTCCACTTTAACCGGTAAAGATACAAAAGAATGGTGGAACTATTTTAGGGGCTCATTTTATTTTAATTTTGAAAATATTTCTACTTGAAGTCTAAAGTAAGTTTGACTTCAGTGCTGAGATTTTTTTAGTATATAAAGAATAGACAGAGTTTAAGAGCATGTGTTCTGATCTGTAGATCCTCTGGAGCTGAGGTAGATTCTCACCAGAATCATGGGATGTGGACTTCTGAAATACCTTTAAAGCTCTGAGTCTCAGCCTTGACAATATTTTGAGCCTCCTTATAAATAATGCTTTACTTGGGGGTTCCCATCCAACCTAGTCTTCTTAAAGAAGTATAAACCCCTCTGCATAAGAGTTAAAAAGTCACTCAGCTCTGGTTAACATAATTTTTTTGTCTATCACAATGACAGCTGGGCAAGTCATTGCTTTATAAACCTTCTTAGCCCATGGAAGTGCAATGGATTTAAGAACTCACCTGGTCCATGTCTTTGCCCTAAGGCAGTATTGATTTGGTCATTCCTGCCACATCAGCTCCTCCTGAAGGCTCTGAAGGCTTCTCAAGGAAAAGATTCTTCCCCCAGAGGGTGCTGGGCACTGCCCAGGCTCCTCAGGGAATGGGCACAGCCCCGAGGCTGCCAGAGTTCCAGGAATGTTTGGACACCACTCCCAGGGACAGGGTGGGATTGTTGGGTGTCTGTGCAGGGACAGGGGCTGGATTCAGCCATCCTTGTGGGTCCCTTCCAGCTCAGAATACTCAGTGATCTGTGATTCAGTTCTCAGATTCCAGGAGTTTAACGAGCCCAGTGTGCCCGGGCTTCTCCTGTTGGGGCGGTGTTGCGCTGACCTTTGGGAACTGCTTTTGATCTGGTTTGGATCCCTCCTAAACTGTCCCCACTTTCTGTATACACATTGCCAAAACAAACCCCAGGCTACTCAAGCTGAGACCTTGGACAGGCTCTCCTGGCTGTGCTGGGCTTTCCTCATGGACAAAGGTGCCTGCCTTTGTGGCAGCTGGGTGACACTGGTGGCTCATGGTCCTCCCGTGATGTGCAAGAGCCCATGGAGCCATTCCTGCAGATTTTCTATAGAGCTGCTACTTATTCTGGGGTTTATAGCTGTCATTCCTGACTGAGTGAACATCTTGCACATGGCCCTGTTGGAAAAGTACCTTTTTTGTTTGGTTGGTTTTTTCCCCCTTTTGAGGATATAAGTGTGATTTGTCAGAATAACTTCAGATTTTTATTCTGCTCTCCTGAGCACTTTAGGTGCTTCTCAGCTTGGTGTCACCTCCAAATTTAATAAGCATATTCCGTGTGCTATCACCCAGGTCATTAATGGTGATATGAAACTTTGATGGACCCAGGAAAAAACCTTTTTTGTGTCATTTCTAAGTGAATTGCTGTGGGTAGCAAGCTTGATATATGGCATGGGTAATTATATTATGTTAATGAAACTGTGGAAAGAAGGAAGTATCTGCATCAAACAGTGGTGATGGAGGAACTTGCCTACACCAAGATTTCCTTTTCTCCTCCTGATTTTTGCCTGAGTTGAAGTTACCTGACTGTGCCTCTGAGGCTCACAGGCAGGACACAGGAACAATAAAACAGATTTTCTCCTCTTCTAGAGCTGAGTTGAATCCTGCAATGAGAAGGAAAGAGTGTTTAGGTAGCGTGCATAAGCAGTGCAATGCATATTTCATTCCTCTGCCTGCACTGAAAGTCTGTAGAGTACAAATAAACTCTGTAATTTAAATAAGGAAATTTTCAAGAACTCACAATAAAAGGGATTTTCTCCATCTTTGCTATGATCCCACAGGTGCCCACACAACTGCAGCTCCCATCTCCATTTCATTCTGTAGCAGCCTTTCCCACAGAGCTTGAGAACTGTAAGCACTCACTTAAACACACAAATCACTTTGTGCTGAATTATGGATTTTCTTAAATTCTACTTTAATATGAAATAAGATTCTACTCTTTGAAATAAATGCATCTCCTCATTTCTAGCTGTAGAGCTTCTGTGAGAAGACTTACTGCATTCATATATTCTGTCTCTATGAGCTCAGTATAACATTTGAATTACTGATTACCTGCATTATGTGTAAAAATTGATGGAGCTGGACAGCCGTGCCCCTGAGGACTCTCAAAGGCATTAACTGTTGCAGTGAAGGCCTGGAATATATTATGTGCATTAAGTTGCAGGTATATTTGCCTGCCTTGAACTTCAGGTTATCATCCCTGTTAGTCAGTGACCATCTCATATGCAGAATTTATTCAACTAGGAGCCCCTTTGGTTTGCTGGGCTGAAATAAAACACCTTTTATTTTTTTTTCCATAGTTTTATTCTCCTGGGAATATACCCAGAGAAGTTTGGTTTGGTTTGGTTTGGTTTGGTTTGGTTTGGTTTGGTTTGACTTGGTTTTTCGGGATGTTTATTTACAAGCCCACACACACAATAAATGCCAAGCTGATAGGTTTTTTTTGTTGTTATCTAAACTGCATTTCCATGAAACTTTGGCTTATGTGGAATAATCTTTTATATTATTTCTTACAATTTATTTGACACCTGTCCAATACTCCAGGCACTTCCAGCTATCTAAAGTACATCTGCAGCTTCCAGTGCAATAGTATTTTTGCACTTCCAGTATTTTTCTTTGTCGTTTATCTTCAAAACACCTGCATGAAATATTCCTGCTTCTAAATAGATGGAGAAGGTAAACAGAGACTAAACAGAACAAACACCACACAGGATTCCTGTGCTGAAGCAGAGACTTTGTGCTTCTGAAGTCATAAACTGGCACTGTGGGCATCCAACCCTTTTGTGCTGTAGCTTGTGGCACAGAGCACATCCTGCTCAGCTCACCCCCACACTGAGATTTGGTTTTCATGCCCACGAGGTCGTAATGCCTTAATGAGGCATGTAAAGGAAAAAGAACAGCTTGTCCAGAGCTGCCTTATTCTTTTGTATTTCTCATTCCTTTATTTGTATCTCAGGTTTTGTTACAGTGGTTTTGACCCCCGGATGGGGGTTCACTGTCACACAGGGGCTGGTGACACCCAGGCTCTCACATGTCCCCTCTCCCCAGCCCTTGGTGAAGCAGACAAGTTGTGCTTTTTTCCAGGCAGACATTCCCACCGTGGGGTCTGGAAAGGGCTGGCAGCAGGTGGATTCTGAGCTATTCTGCTTCATCCTTTTGACACCACAGCCTTAAAATCTCTGTGGAAGTATTCTGCTGAATCATGTTACAGTTTTTAAATGCTCTGTATAAGCCAAAATTTCCCTCAGTGCAGCTTCAAGTCTCATGTCCCTTATTAAATGCTTAAGGGATTTTTTTTTTTCCCAGGGTGGTAAAATCAATTATCTATATTGCTAATTATGATCTCCTCATTTTATCTTGCCGCTGCTCCTTCCTGCAGGACACGAGTCCTGCCTTGGTTCAGGGGGTTGCAGCAGGAGATGGCCACGTGCCAGTGGCCACACAAACTGGAGATGGTATTTTTTCTGCACCTGAGCATCAGCTGTGCAGAAGCATTTGCAGAAGAAATCCCCAAGGCAGATCCCAATCCTAATGCCTTTGGGATCTGTCTATCCCTTGAAACATTTAATGCAGAGTGTGTCTCATTTTGCACCGTGTCTCATGAATTACAGATAAAGGAATGAACCTTTGTAATACAACCTTTAGAAATATTTTGTTTGCCTGAGCCCACCTGTGTCCCAGACATGGGGAAGGCTTGGCTGGGAGGAGGTCTTGGCACCAGCACCTCCCAAAGAGCCATTTTACCCTGCAGGTTAATGTGTTATTGGGCCATGAGCTTCCTTCCTTGTGGGTTACAAGTTCCCCCCTCTCCCTAAGCTCCCTGTTCTGTGTCTCATATTTTGGAACCCAAATCAGGCCAGATCATCTGGCCAGAATGGAATCTCAGAGCTGGCACTGGACAAACTTTTACTGGACTTGAAATTTTAAGGCAGGAACCACTGACAGCTTTTGCAACTCCTTTTTCTCTCCTGTGCATCTCAGTCATTTGTGTGGTCAGAAAAGCTGAGCTGGTCAAGGCACTTTGGCTTTTTGTGATGGGCTGGGTTAAAGGATGCCTTCTAAGTGGAGAGCCAGGAATTACAGCTGGATTTGAAAGGCAGGAAAGCAGTGGCTGTGAATTTGTGAAGTCAAAATGGTGAGTAGTGAGAGAGGAGAGAAAATAGAGGCAGAACTGACTCAGAAGGATTTAAAGCAGATATGGAGAAATACAATATTAGAAAAAAAAAGCAATGGAAAACCCCCATAAACTTCCAGGTATTGATATTGTGAGAAAATTTCAAGTATTTGATGGGGCTGGTAGAAATGTTAGTTCTGAGACAAAAGTTGTGCAAATATCTATGCCCAGTGACCTAATATTTAAAATCTTGGGAGAAAAACATGCCCAGTGCAACTGGTGCTGGTTCCTCAAGGTTTGCTGGAGCTGTCAGCAGCTCTGAGCAGTTCTGCAGGCTGTTACACTCACACAAAGACCATTTTCATTGGTTTTACTCACAGCAGAGAGGAATTTAACATATGGGTGATACAGTTTAACCTGCTTAGCATATGGAGAAAACAGTATAATGCAAATTCCCCGCTACCTTGGTACGTTGCCTAATAATTTAGGATAGTTGAGTGTGCAATTAAAATTAAAATCTGTGAATATAAAGATGCTCAGTGGCCTTGGAGTAAGGGGAAAAAAAATGAGGGTAGTAACAGTGGCAAAGTCTAATAGTGGGAATTTAAAATGACATTTAAATGAAATTCTTGCCTCTTTTGTAAGTGTGGCAGTGGTTAATGGGCTTTGATCAGTGCAATGTGCTGTCCTGATATCTGCACAGACAGGAAATTTGTTCACACTGCATTAAACAAGAGGTTCCTGTGGGTGCTGGGGGTGTCCCTTTATCACCAGCCCTGGATTTAAATGGGATGAACGAGTTAAAGATGGGTCTGTAGACACAGAAAGCCAGGCTAAAAGTCCATTTCCTCATGAGAAGGTTCACAGAGCAGATTCAGGGCTTCTCTTGGAACACCCCAGAGCACAGGAGAGGTTCATGCGAGCGGAAAAGGTCACATCATGCCCCAAAGAAATTGCTCTGCATCGCGTCATCTATAGGGGAAATCAGCAAGATACAGCTTTTTTGTTGGTGGTGGTTTTTTCTTCCCTCTCCAGAAATTTACCCTACATTTCTGCTTTGAACAGATGTCTTCAAAAAGTGTGTGGGAAATTTCCAGGAAAGTCTCATGCACTTGAATTTTATTCTGTTTCTCAAGTGTGATAACGATTTCAGAGATGATTGATGCTATTATTTCATTTAGTTTGCAACATTTTGTGTTTCAGTTCCTTTTATTGAGTTTGTACAAATACAATCAGCTGTTGTACTTGTCACTGTGCTAAATCACTGATTGAAAAAGAGAATATATAGAATTTCAATTTTTTAACATTTTCCTAGGCTTGTGAAATGTTCCCTTTTGTTGTTTCTTTTTTATTTTTTTAAATCTTTTCCAGATTTGATATTCACATGTCTTTGTGAGGGCACAGCATTCAATCCCACTGTTCATAATAAGCCTTTGTGTTGCTCCTGTGTGGCAGGAGAGACTGAAAGCTGAAAAGTCAATTGGTCCAAAAATTTGGGGCAGCATTGAAGTAAAGAAATGGAAGCAACGAGGCAGAGGAGAGGATTTAAGTGGGATATTTTGGGGGACTACATTTAGAGCTTAACAGACCAGGAGATGTCTCCAGGGGAGCCTCATGGACTCCTCAGGTGTCTCAAGCCCAGAAATTATTTCATGGGTGAACGAGGATGACTTGGATGAATGAGGAGGCAAAGAAAACACATTGAGCCATGGGTGCATCTCAGCCCAGGGAACAAAAATTCTGTTGTGGAAAAAAAACTCTGTTGTGGAACCAGAGCAAATTCCTGAACACACACAGATGTTCTGCAGAGTACTGACAGTCTGTCAGGTGAAACCCAGATTATTTAGTGGGTCTATGGAAAGAGGGACAAGAAAGGAACATCAAAGGAATTGTAACTCTGTTGTAAGAGAAAAAACATGAGCCAGGCAGTCAGTTTGAGATTGTTTAAATAGAAAGAAATTAGACAAAGAACATTAGAACTGCCACTTAGGGGAGCAAACCTTGAACCTGTGGGCAAGAAAACATAGAAAAGACATAAGAATCTACAAAGTGAAGAGACAAAGGACTGAACCCTCCAGCCTGAAAGGAGCCTCTGTGACAATATTATTCCCAATCTGCCCTTTCCCACTCACCCAGTGCCCATTCCAGACTCCTTGGCTTGGGAGCTGTGAGTTTGAGGACACTGACCTTGATGGAGGCAGTTGGGTTTCACTCTGGAGGCGTGTCTCTGTGCTTATACATATGCAGGAGGATTGGCATGTGTTTGTGGAACACAAAATAAATGCTGGGTAGTGTTTGCAGCCTTTGCTGAAGTGATATAGAGGGAGTAGGTGGCTCCTGCCCCAGAACGGGGAAGGGCTCTGATGATGGAGTAGGAGGATGGCAAATATTGTTTATGTTTTATGGTTGCTGTAGCCAGCTCTTCTGTTTCCACATCTCCAGATATTTCAGTTCTTTCCAAGTTCCCAGCTCTTCATTTCATGCAAAATGTCCCTAATTTTCTTTTAATAAAGGAAACTTCTACCTGATGGGTGTGCGTGGCGATATTTGAAGCACAGTATCTTAAGACACTAAAAAAGACAAAAAACATAACATAAAAAGGGTTCTTTTTTTAAAAAAAGCATTATTTTAAGCATCATTCTTTTGTTTTCGTGTGTCCATTTCAAACTCTTCAGAGTGCCATTATTGTATCTATGGATTTTATCTTTATTAAGTTCAGTACAGTGGGTTAATGCCACCTGAAAGGGATGAAAAGAAGGGAATCATCCCACAAGGGCTCTCAAAGAGGAATTTTGAAAAGACAGTAAATATCAACATTTGCTAAAATTGCCCTACTGTATTTATAATGTGCATTCTAGGAATCACTGGAGGGGTTTCTTCCCCTTCCACTGGTTCTGTGCAAGTCCTGCAAATTAAATTAAATGGAAAATATTTTATAGATAGTCTGTAATGGTCATAGTGCATTTATCAATGCAAGCTGGTTGAAGCATCATTTAGCTGTATGAATGCTCTCTCTGATGCTATAGTAATTGACATTTAAATAAAAGCTTGGGTAGAAGAATGTTTAGGTTATTGGCTTTTAAAAATAAATATTTGCAGGTCTTATTTACAAAACAGAGTATTTCACCCTCTGTTTCTGAAGCAGCAAACAGCTCTGTTCGTTTCCTGTGCATTCTTTTAAAAATAAGATTATTGTCTTTAAATGCTGGTTTTACAGTGCTCAACAAAATACAAGGAATTTTTTTAAAAGTTAGTAATTTTTATGGTGTGTATCTGTGCAGGAAATCACAAAGTTGCAGTTTTTGTTTACAGTTCAGGTGGAGTCTTGCCTTTTGTTGGGAGGTGAGAGATCAAATCTGAGCCCAGATTCTCACTCCAATTGACTGAACTCCCCAGCTGATCCAGCCAGGGTTGTGCATCTTTTCCCAGCAGAGCTCAGCCAGGATCTCAGAGCTCCTCCACGGAGTGGGAGAATGCAGAGAGGAAATCTGGGACATTTTCAGAAGTCTAAATTTTGTTTCTTAGACTGGTGCATTAGTTCTCATGCTGGTAATACTGAGGGCAGGTTTTGAGTAGTTTCAATTACTCTGTTTAGGGAAAAAAAAAAACCCCACAGTGAATCAAAAATACACTTCAGAATCATAGAATGGACTTTTAAAGATCATCTGGTTTAACTCTTCTGCCATGATTAAAGAAATCTTTCACTAGATCAGAGCCCTGTCCAACCTGACCTTGAATGGGACCTGCCCAGAGATGGGGCATCCAACCTCAAAGTGTGACCTTTGAAATTCCCAAAATACTCGAAAAAATAAAAAAAAATAATCTCTGAGTTTATGTATTTATTTCAGCATGTCATCTGGGGAATAAAAACCCCATAAAATCCATGTAGTATAGAGCAACACAAAAAACAATAGGAGCATTTGTCTTATATTCCTTCTGCTGGGGTTTTGGTTTTTGTTTTTTTTTATACTAAAAACTGTGCTGTGTAAAATAGTTTTCAGTGACCTCTGAAGTCAGTGAGTTTTCCACTAAACATCATAAACTTATTGTCAGGCACAGGAGATTAGATGTGATCATGATTTCTAGTCCAGGAAACTGAAAATTGGTCTGTATTCATAAATGTGCTGTATAATAGGCTGTTATAAATCCAGTTGGGTTATTAGGATTTATTACAGAAGGGAAGAACCATGGTCACATTTAACTCACTTGATTCAAGGTTTACAGAAATAACCAATTCTAATAACGCTTGTCTTTTCTTATAATAAAAAATAGCAGCAGTGATACCAAAACTAGTTAAGTCAATATAATTCAAAAGTCCATTTAAGCCACAAGTCATGAGGATACGAAGCCAAAACTTTTCGTGATATTCTGTATTCAGAAGAAAATATTTTTCCACATCAGTTTTTGCTGTTCTAAATAATTTCTCTGGGTGCAGGGAAGGTGTTTTGAGATTGGATTTTATTTCTGATTGTCCTACTCTGGTTTGATTGGTAATAAATTTAACTACTTTCTCCCAGTTGAGTCTGTTTTGCCCATGACAGTAATTGGTGAGGGATCTCTGTCCTAATCTTGACCTTATCCTGCCCAGCTGAGGAGGCCAGGGATATAAAAAATCTGGCAGTTGAATTAAGAAATTTACCATAATGCATAATATTGGGCACTGTCCTTCTTAGCAGTGAAAATATTAATGATACCAGTCAAGAAAACGTGGCTATTTAGATTTATTTTGATTGTTTGATGGTCAAACATAGTGTATTTGAATTACAAAAGCATTACACAGAGAGAGAGAGAGAGATGCATAAATATGTGTCAGCCAGCTTTCCTTTTGTCTTGATAAAATTTGAAGTTATGTGGTATTTTGGAAATAGCTTTCAGAGGCAACAACTCATTCTTCTGCACGTTGCTGCAATTTGTTTCTGATGTCAAAAATACATTTTTATGGAGCAGAATGATATTAGAAGGAGAGAATTTCACTAGGAGATGCTATTTGTTGTAATAAACTGCTCTGGAGTTCATCAGTCAAAGTGTGAATGCTGGCATAGGCAGTGATTCTACCAGCCTCATTTTGTTTTTTAAAAAAGCACTCTTTACCAAAAATTGTACTCTTTAGCTCTGTTAAATGATTGATGGGCACTCTTGTCTTGATTTAGGAAGTCATCTAAGAAAAGAAATTTCATCCTTGAGTTTAAAAATATCTGCAAACGTGTACACACAGTTTTGCACTTAAGGCAATTATTTTTTTTAAAGAAATAGATCTCTGTCTGAAGAGGAGCCCATGAAATATTAATTTTATAAACACATTCCTTTTGTTTTGCATGAGCATGTGAGATGGAACAGGCTCACCAGAGACATTTATCAGTCCCTTTGTCTGACATGGCTGTGGATTTGAGATTGTCCATCCCAGCAGGAATGCAGCCATCAGGGAATGTGACATTGGTGACTTTGTGTCATTTTCCTACATCATGGGGAAGCTTCCAAAATCACTTGGCATTTCACCTCTAAATACAGGCTGACCCCACCTAACAGTTGCTACATTTGGAAGTATGCACATTTATAAAATTACTTCAAACATTAAATTATTGAATTATAAAATTTAATTCTCGAATTCATTAAATAATAAAGTATTAAAAATTGAAACAAAAACATCTAATTACCCAGCTCTGTTGAAACTAGAGTGTTCTATCCCTTCCCCTTGTGATGCCAGAGGAGAGGCTATGAACACACAGACATCTCAGCAGAGCTCACTTGATC
Organism: Drymodes brunneopygia; assembly: GCA_013400955.1. NCBI lineage: Eukaryota > Metazoa > Chordata > Aves > Passeriformes > Petroicidae > Drymodes > Drymodes brunneopygia. Next base: position 79,679 of record VZTZ01008450.1, on the reverse strand, counting down.
TATTTTAGAGCCCTGTTCTGCATCATTCCCAACTGCTTTGCAACGCTGACTTGTTAAACACTTTCCTGTGGCCAGCCCCAGTCAACCCATCTGTGTTCTGGGAAGTTCTTCTGAAGGTCAAACCTCAAAGATAGTTTCAGGACAGATGCCAAGATGAGTTTACACTCTGTAGATGCCCTTTTGCTCTTTATCTTCGGCGGTCACTGAATGGCTCTGAGTGTTCACAAGTCACAGCCCTGCAAAGGGTAATTTGGATATCCATGTGATATTTAATCTCAGGAAATAACCCTTTCTGATCTTTTTGCAACGAATCTTTCATGTGTATGAACAAAATAAAACAAAAGCTTGTATTGCATGTTGTTGAAACAGATTATTAAGGAAAAATATTAAGGAAAAATAATCGTGCTTGTCAACTATTAAACCTGAACTAGGATTCTCTTATTTAATCTCTGCTATCTCTTGGTTTTGATCTGGGACTGAATTTCACATGAGCGCTGCATAAATATTTTAATGTCTTTGTAATTATCCTTTGAATAGACAGCAGTATTTAGCCATGTCATTACAACCAATTTGTGTCACCTTTTGTCTTGGGGAAAGCTCCTCTTTGATTCTTACGTGCTTTTCCCCTTTCTTCTCCTCAATCCTTGCAACTTTTAATAAGAGTTGTTAAAAAAAAAACAAGAAAAAGCAACCTTTTCTTCCTGCAGCCTGTTATTATGCATCTAGGTATTAATTAATTGCAAGAATCCCTTCTGTTCTCTCAGAAGCAAGAAGGGTGTTTTCCTACCCCATGCTGTGAGGTAACTCTTCTGTTAAAATGACCTTCTTTCACCACTGGTCTCAGGACTGAGGGACAGGATGGGTGTGTGGCATGATGTGCTTGAAAGATAAACTTAAATCAAGCTGTGTTCTGCACTGTTCCAAAATCAAACCTTCCCTGGGGTGCACCCCTCAGCACTCACAGGAATGCTGCTCTTTGACACAGGAGGTTAAACTCCATCCTGCATTCCTTAAATGTGGAAACTCACCCAAATAAATTCATAATTCACTCAGCTTGTGGTGGTGAACAGGACGGTGCTGGGTGAACTGTTGAACTCGATTTTAGAGGTCTTTTCCAACCTTAACCATTCTGTGATTTCCTGAGAGCTCATGAAACTCTACAAGTCCTCCTGGAAACATTAGCACAGTACAAATAGAGGAGCACAGCAGAGTTTCACAGGTTGAGTCTTTACACTTCTCTCCCACATACAAAATCATTAGAAAAATAAAGTTTTCATTCCTGTGATTGCAAGATAAAGAAGAAAAAAGGAGGGAAAAAAAAAGACTGTTCACTTTATTCCAGAGAGGTAATATGCATCATGGCACTACTTTGAGATGAGATACTTCCTACCCATTTCACACTTTGGAAATAATTACTTAACACAGTGCAGCCCATTTTATTCACAGTAACTTTTTGTCAGTAATTTACTTGGTAGTTTTGAAGTGAAAAGCATCATGCGGTGTGGAAAGCCGCCGAGCTTCTCCTGCCGAGCTTTGGTTTATTTTTGATTTTAAATTTCTTTAGGCGTTTGATCATCATGGAATTGACTCACCCTTAACACTAATTGCCACACTGAAGGAAACTTCACTAAAATGTAGTCTATTAGAAACCAGGACTGGGAATTAGAAGTGGAGTCAAGTTTCTATAGACTGTGGATTTGGTTGTTCTCCTCTTGGTGCACATCACGACCAAGTGGAACATGCAGAAGTTCCTCAACTGTTCTTGTTTAACTAAAAAAATTAATTTTTATAGTAGACATTTATTCAATAATAATATCAAAGATAATGCCAGTGGAATTACAGGTTGTGGCATATAAGAATAGAGTAATAAATAGGAAGTGTGGAATGCTGCATTGTATTGCCACAGAAATACTGAAGTCACAGAAGGGCCAAATTACCGAATTATTGGAATAACACTATTTAAAATAGGTGATATCCTTATATACTAAAAATCAGTTTGATTTCTAGCACCAAGTTTTTCGGGAGGGAAAGGATAAAACCCCAGATGTAGGGGTCAGTCAGCACTTTCACCGCGTGCAATTAGTTGTGTAAGCATTTGTCATTAAAAGGGGCTGCAAACAGCTGCAGGTGTCTGTGGCAGCAGTGATTTGTTCTGAGATTTGCAAACAACCCTCTTTGTCTTGATACAAACCATTGCCCACTCCTCAGGGGAAAATCTCCTGCAGAGAGCAGCTCAGTGAAACCTCAGATCCAGAGCTCACCTCCTCCAAAGCCAGCACTAATTGACAATGGAAGGCACATCCAGGGTAATTTAAGAATTTCAGTTCCACAGACTTTGAAACCTTTTAAAAATGTACGCATGTGTCTCATTGGATGAATTTTCAGAAGGATCTAGAAGACTTGGAAGGATGTAAATCACTTTGGAGCTGACAAACCAAATCCAAGCCTGTTTTAATGTTCTTTGGATGGCTGGTCTTCCTCTGGCACCTCTGAAGCCTCGTTCAGTTTCATTTATGAACATCAGAGTGAAGGTGGTGCCAATTAGCATCTGTTTCAAATTTATTTCAGGTCTTGCACTGGAACCACAGGTTTCAGTCTGCTGTGATTTCATTTAACATTCTTTAACATTTTTTCCACTTCATTTCCTACAAGAAATCTTTGTGGCAATCTACCAAAAGAGCTAAGTTGCTTTTAACCCCTTCTGAGGTATTTTCAGCATTTTAGTAGTGCCAGAAGATGAAGGTGGGGCAAGGAAATTTGGAGAAATAGGATTAAATTTTTATTGTCACTATTTTAAAGGGCAGAGTATCAACTGTGCAGTGGTTTTGCACGTTCCATATTCAGACACTTTCCTCCTTTCCCATTAGCTGGGAGATGGGCTCCAGTGGCACTTTCCTTTGGAATTTCAATGCCATCATTATCAACGGGGCAGAGTTAACTCGTCACACTGCACAATCATAGTAATAACTCTTTTTGGAGGCATTTATGTGCCTGTGCAGAGCTATTCATTCAATTACCCTGTGGACCAGGCAGGGATAGTCAAATTAATTATGTTCTCATGAATATAGAAGATAAAGGGCCAAATGCAATTAAAGACCTCGGAGTCTCTGAGCTCAGAATTACAAGATGATCATTTTAAGTGATTTTACCACAGGGGCACCCAGACCTGGTTTTAGCTCTTGAAAAAAGTGAAGTCACCTCATTCCAGGAGATTCACTGTGCTGAGTAAAATCCAGGCCCCCATCTCTTCTGGATCTTAAAAATCCAATTAGGTCTGGAAGGAGAAGGCTTTTAATAGCTTTTTTTTCAGTTCTGTCCTGAAGACATGCATTGATAGAGATTTTAAAACATAATAAAATAATAAAAAGTGAGATTCTAACACACATAGATGAAATTTTACATACTTTATTTTTATTTTAATAGTTGAGGATTATATATGTCTTCAATCTGTTTTCCTGTTGTGGGGATTCACAAATCCTCATTTCCTTTACACCTCTCTGAACCTTTTTGCCTATTCCAGTGAATCTGAGCTGTGGTGCAGATTGGGGTGAAAGAGTCAGAGGGACCCCAGCCTGTCCCACTTGGGGACTGCAGGCAGGATTTTCAGGGCAGGTTTGCATTTGTTTGCCCTTTGGAATCCACCAAATCTGCAGCCCTGCCTTCAGCAGGAGCAGGAGTTGTCCCTACCCTTTCCTGCTGCCATTTCACCCACTTTAATCCAAGTCATCTGCTTGAGGATTCCGAAAATAAATCTTTTATTCAATGGAAATTTGGAGTGTCCGTGAAAAATGAATGCTCCAATCATTCAGTGGAAATAATGGTGAAACTCCTGCTGACTTGAGAGGGAGCACAGAGAGGCTTTGTAAATGCACCAGTTATCATTTCAGTAAAGGTCTTTATGTATTTAATTTTATTCTAATAACAAAACAAAAGCAGAAAATATTTCTGATATCTACAAGAAGAAGTAAGGACTCCAATCATTCTGTAGAATTAAAGGATTATTTCATGCCTTATTACTTTGTAGTAGCATTTCCAAAGGGTTTCTTGTTCTGTAAAAAAGACTGTTGATGAAAATGTCACAGAGTTACTTTCAACAGGCTTTTTGCTTCAGATATCCCACATGGACATTCTGTTATTTTGTGCTGGCTTTTACACTAATGCCCTGTAATTGTATTTCACTTCCTCTGATTAAACTGACAAGTAATTTGAATGGCTATCACTTAACACATTGATCTGAGGCAGTGACAGGAATAGTCCATGGCTTTGCTCTGTGAAAACAGAGCTGGTCCTTTGCTCTTGAATTATTTTGGAACTCTGGCTGGAGTTTAAAAACTCCTTTTATTTTTATCAAAATTTTATTTTCTTTTCTTTCATCCCTATTGCCTCATGGTTGTGATGTCCCACAAAGAAACATGAGGACACTAAAAACTCTGTAGTCAAAGTGAAAGGTTAATTACCATAATGAGGATTGAGTTGTTTTCTTTGCTCTGTCTCCATTCATTCCAAACGGGAGCTGAAGTTTTGGCACAAGTGCAATTAAAGCTCACACTCATTGTTTCTTGCAGGTGGGGTTTTCACAGGAGAGTGTCAGAGTGAAAACCCTTCTTGCCAGGCACATGTCACAACTCTGACACATGCACAGGTATTGTGTGGGCTGCACAGCAGGTGTCAAGTAGGATTCAGCACTGGAAAGCAGCAGTGTGCTTTCACTGGATGCAAGAATCATCACCCAAAATAATGTTAAATATTGTTTCACTATGTGCTGTGATTAAAAGTGTTCCCAGCAAGTTGGATTATTAAAGAGAAAAACCCCTCCCTGGGTGGTCTGGAGGAAACCAGCAAGATAAGGAGAAAAAACCTGACAATTAATTGGAAAAAGCATTTAGTCCTCTGTTATAAGTAGAAATATTGAGCTGACATTGACTTTCAGCTGCCTGCCTTGATGAACACATTTTTGATTGGACATAAACAAGGCTTGTTTCCTCATGGATCACCCAAGGAATATAAACACGATGCAATTAAAAAGAAAGAAATGCAGATGTAATAGTCAATACACATCTCATCCAGAGATCTATTAGATAGTGACAGATGCAGCCAACCAGTTGAAATCCTATTTTTCAGTGATATTTGTTAATCAAAGCACTGTAAGTGCAGCCAAAACAGTTCTGTGCTTCCAGGGCACAGACAGGTGACATTCAGGGGGACAGAATTCTGAATAAAACCTGTCTTTGTGCCATGAACAGTAATTCTGTAGCTAAATAGGATGGCAGAGTTGGAGCTTCAATAAGTTCATGAGAAATGTTCATTTTATACCTGTAGAAGTGAATGCTTTGATGAACCTCCAGTGGTCACTCCTTTTGTCAGAGGTGCTTACTTGGTTAAAAAGCTTCTCTGCTGAAAAAGAAAATGCATAAAGGTCCACGTTGTGAAAGGCAACATTACAGTCAAATGTTGTCATCAAATGGAGCCTTTTCCTTAAATAAATAAATACAAAAGGCTTTGCTTGTAACCAAACAACATTATGTGGTTCTCCTATTCCTCCAAGAGCTGGAAAACACTAAAAGGACATTTTCAAGGAATGCTGAGATGTCTCTGGAAGTCCTGAATTTAATTGCTGTGTCTAAATTTAATTCCTTTAGTCTAAAACCAAGTGGGAAGAGAAGGACTGCAGGTGCTTTGTGGTGAATAAGAGATAAAACTGACAGAAATACCAGGCATTGATATCACCTCACTAAGAGCTCTGACAAGTATTTCCACTAATCTGTGGCGGGGGCATAACAGGGATTTGGTCAATATTATTTCAGAGTTTAGATGCATAAAGGATTGTTCATTACATGTTGTAAAACATTCTGTATTTCTCTACCCCTCCTCTTTTTTTAGTTGCTTGTATTGCATCAAGTCTTTCACTGACAGAATTTTAACAGAATGCAGGAGATAAGGCTTTGTTAATAACTATATGTGACTCAGGAACATTAGTGTGCTTAAAATAATAGACTTTTCTGAAGAGCTTGTATTAAAGTAGGGAAATTTTGACATTTTTTTACTCACACAGTCCTTCAGTAAGGGCTTTGATATCTGAATGGAAAGAAAAAATTGTGTACCGTTGCCTTTTTCTCGTTATTTTAGATTAAGAGAAGGCATCCAGGAGCAATTTAAAAGTAGATTGCAGTTTACAGCTGCAAAGCATTTGGTGGTTAAATGAGGAGTTTGTAGTGGACCCTTTGCAAGTAGAAGTCTGTGAAGAAATTAGAATAATTTTGAATTCTGGAGTAAACATTCCTGACCTTCTAAATGGAAACATCTGCAAGATTTTGCTTAAATGATGAGTGGGGAGATTCTCAGCTGGTGTGAATTAGTGTGGCTTCAGTGAAGCTGATGTTTTTATAACAGTTTACATCATTCACATCTCTTTCCTCAAAAATTCTATTTTTTGAAAGCCTTTAAGTGTAACAGCATCAATTTTCTGTACCAACATCTTCTGAATAGAAACGTGCTCTTCCTTCTATGAAAACCCTGATGTTTTCCTCTTTGAGTCCTCTGAGGAAGCACTGCAAAGGAAAAGATGTTCTCAAACTACAAGAAATTAAAAATTCTAATAGATATTGTCATAAAATCACCTCTGAAACAGGAAGGAATGAGGAGAAGCTCCACAGCCATCAGCTCCAAGGGCAGTGGGACAGAAATGTGGATGAGAAGGAGATTTGCATGCCAGCACTGCTGCCCCCTGCATCCACAGTGACAGAGATCACTTTACACACACACACTGCCAGAGGTTTCTCGAGGATATATCAGAAAAGCTCTCTCAGGTTATTGGTCTTGGCTCCTCCAGCTGCATTCCCTTGGTTCTCCCCATTATCAGCAAATTTCAGCTCCAGATCAGGGGGATGTTGCTCTATGTCTTTATCTGATTCGAGAAATCCAGGTGAAACTGGAGGGGTTTTTTTGGTTTTCTTCACTGACTTGTGATGTTTATGACCCAGTTCCCTCAGCCTTTCCTCATGTAGCATTCCCAGTGCTTGCATCACCCTCCTGGCCCCTTTCTGGACCTCTCCTGCCTGCCCACATCCTTTTTTGCCTATTTGAAAATATTAAACAATGCTGAGCCCAATATTGATCCCTGAGGGACCCCACTTGTGACAGGCTGCCAGCTTGGAAAGGACCTTTAAGTGTTAAAGTCCAATGATGAATCTAAATTATGAAGTGTGTTTCTTTCAGACAGGGGGAAGAAAGTGTTGGGTTTTTTTTCAGGACCTCAAAATATCCCATCCTGGCAGGACAGGAATGTCTTGTGCAGAAACTTGTAAAAAACACGCCCTTTTAATGCTGTATTTTTTAATTCTTTGGAAGGAAATCATTCACATCACAAAATTGTCCAAGATGCAATCTCCAGCCTGATCCTTAGGAGGGCTGGACACTCATTGCAGCTATTAAATAGTCAGTTTATCTCATGTAACTCAGTATTCTTGTAAGAATTAATCATCAAGTGCATCAAGCTCCCCTCCACTGTCAATGGAGAGAAGCAATCCCCTGTGATGAGAAGTACTCTGTATTAAAATAAATATGCAAGACAGATGGGTGCTCTAAAAACGCCTGCCACTATAGATTGAATATAGAAGGAGCTAAAATAACTAGATTTGATTCAGTATTTCAGGATGGTAAAATTAAATGGGATGGTCCTACCCTGAGCACTGTCACTGCTTTCTGGAATGGCAGAGTGTGCTACATCATAATCTGAATTTAATTAAATGGCACAACTCTTAAATTATGGCAGGGCATTCTTGCCAGGGGGAAGAATTTCTCAAAGCTGCATGGCTTTCACCCTCTTTCAAAAAAAAAACAAACCAAACAATGCATGTATTTTATGCAGTAAAAATCAATGAGATTTGGAAGTTACACATGCTTTGTCACTTAGGAAAGTCCCACCAGATGCCTTTTCTGAATTTTCAGTGCCTCAGTATGCTGTAAAATCCACTCTTGGCTAGTAGCTAGAAAAGCAGGAATATGTCCTCACCACAGTGATCTTAGAAACCCTTCTTCAAAAACACACAGAAATACAGAACTATTCCATGTATCCTCTACAAATGAAAAAAAAAATCACAAAACCCAAAAATTACTGCCTTCATTCTCAAGAGTGAAAAAGTTCTCCATTTTATGCAGCCTCTAATATCATTATAAATATAAATTCTTCAGCCAGTTCTTTTTTTTGGAAGCTTAGATGCCAGTACATGATTATGGGTAAATATCAATCAATAATAGCAGCTGCCACTTGGGAACCAGTATGATCAAGCCCTAATCCTCACTGGTGTTTCAAATCAAGCTTCTGTCACTGATAATGTTCCTGGAAATCTTTGCTTATTGCCAAAAGACAAGAAGTAGCTACAGAAATGAATTTTGCAAAACAAGAAAAATAATGGCCACAAACCAAAGTAAAATACTCCCCTACACACAAGTTTTCCCACTTTGGAGAGGATAAAAGAGGAAACTGCACATGGCTGATATTAAACAAACCACTTAATTCTCCAATTCACCACTTGAAGGCATTCAGATATTGTGGTGATGTGGCCTGCATAAAAATAACATACATAAAATATAACAAGAGAATCTCCTAAAACCATTAATAGGTACAGTTTTCATTATTTCTTTATTTTATTACATACTTAGTTTTAATTATGTACAGACCTAGATAAAAGTTGCTTGGATTCAGGCCAAGGACAAGATTTGCACACCTCAGGTAGCACACTGATAGCGTGTCCAGCTCATGGTTCATTTTAATTTTATTGACTTTATTTACTATCTGAGATTGCAAGGATGTGGCTTCCCCAGCTTTCTCCATGGCTGTAATTAGTCATGCTACCCTGGAACCAAATAGACTTGCTGGTCACAAGGTAATTAAACACTGCTGAGAGCAGTTGTTTTGTTTAAGGAGAACTTACTGTCTGTATCATGCATTTATGAGCAGATTATTTAGTGAGTGCCATTCTAGAACTGAGCAGTTCTGTGGAAGGGAAGGGAATGAATTCAGAGTTTTGCTGCAAAGCAAAAAAATCCTGACCACAGCAGGGTGGGCAGCAGGGAAGGGGAGATTCTGCCCCTCCCAGGTGAGACCCCACCTGCAGAGCTGCCCCAGCCCTGGAGCCCAGCACAGGGAGGAGCTGGAGCTGCTGGAGAGAGCCCAGAGGAGGCACCAGGGTGATCACAGGGATGGAGCAGCTCTGCTGGGAGGGAAGGCTGGAAGAACTGGGATTGTTCAGTTTGGAGAAGAGAAGCTTTGGGGTGACCTCTCTGTGGCCTTCCAGTGCCTGAAGGGAACCTGCAGGAAACGGGGAGAGAGAGGATTTACAAGTGATGGAGTGAGAGGACAAGAGGGAATGGCCCCACACTGACAGAGAGCAGGTTTAGATTGGATATTAGGATGAAATTCCTCCCTGTGAGGGTGGTGAGGCCCTGGGTGCCCAGAGAAGCTGTGGCTGCCCCTGGATCCCTGGAAGTGCCCAAGGCCAGGTTGGACAGGGCTTGGAGCAGCCTGGGGCAGTGGAAGGTGTCCCTGCCCATGGCAGGGGTGGCACTGGATGGGCTTTAATGTTCCTTCCAACCCAAACCATGCTGAGATTCCATGATTTCTGTCTTGTCCTTTCTCTGTGGTGACTCAGCCTTGTTCCTTTGCAACCCAAACAAAGCTCTAAAGACCAAGCTATGAGACCTTTATTATCCCCTTTTTGTGCAAAATTCTCTTTTTTTTTCTCCTGACGAAATAAATGAATTATTAAGAGGAAGTGGGAGCATGCAAATTTTTCATTGTGCACAGGAAGGGTTTCTGTAGCAAAATTGAAGCTGGAAAATAGGTGACTGATAAACTTCCTATGTACTTATTTAGAATAAATTCCCAAACCTAAATAATTTATATGAGTAACAATATGATAAAATCACTGAACTGAGTACAACAGTAATTCATGCTCATACCACACTCCCAAGAGACTTCTTACCATTCAATCTTTCCCCTAATTAATTATTTTAAGACGTCTTCTTCAGAGAGGAACCACAGATTTTGTAAAACTTGTTTTCTCGACCCACCTCCCCAGAAAATTGCTGGAATTTTCAACTTCCAGTGAAATTTAGTCTCAGTTTCTCCTAGAATATATTGTTCAGCCTTTTCCTGACCCAAAATTAATCGTCTTCTGTCAGAAGGGAATTATATATTGGTATGTTTAAACCTAGATTTTTGCTTAAAAGCACTGATGCAGCCTATGCCTGTTGTTCAAAACGTTTTTCCTTTTACTACTAAGCTTCTCTTCATCACTTTTAAAAGGGCTATTGAACATTGGCACAGTTTTAAAGGAGTGATGTTATTCAACATTTAAAATAAAATATTAGGACAGATATATTTTTGAGTGGCAATTTACGCCTTAATAAAACATGGTGATATTGAAGTTCTGAATAACCTGTAAATAATGGAGCCCTCTGCCTAGGGGGATGATGAAAATATAAAAATATATCAGTGTTTGGTAGCTTTTGGATCAATAGATAATCTTTCCAGCTGTCTCCTGGAGGCTGAATTACTTGGAACAGTAGTGAGGGTGTCTTGGACATGCAACACTTGATGTTTTAGGGAATTGAGCTCTCCCAGATATTTTGGCTCACATCTACAGCAGCAGAGAAAACAGAGGAATGGCTGAAATTGGTGGTTCCAAAACATCTTACATAGATTCTTGTTATTGATATTGTTATTGTTAAATTGAAGCTGAGCTTCTAAATTAAGCTTTTAATTTACTTTAAAGGAAAATAGTGTTCTCTAACATCACTCCTTTAGGTGTGACACACTTTGGGGCTTTGTCTGTCATATTACATTGTAGGCCTGCAGTTGCCCCACTTTTTGTGTCTTTCTTGGCACTCCATCCCCTTCTTTTACAGGTCACCATTGCCAGCCTTGTTCATCTGGCATTTTTTTATAATAACATGCTCAAAGTATTGGCTTTGCCTCTCGCAGGTCTCTAAGTGATCCTAACTTTTCAATGCAAGGATACTCGTTATAGTAACATCTGTCTTTATAATGAACATTCTGGTAGCAGCAATTTCATCTGTTTCATGTGCTGAAATTGGAGCTCTGTGATTCCCTTATTAGTGGTATCTGGAATTATTAAAAACCAGCAGCACAGTTCCAGTCTGGAGCATCTTCTTCCAAGGGTGACCATATCTCATCTAAAATGCACCGAAGGCTCTGGGCTGATTGGCCTGGCTGTCCTTGTCTTGGTTCTGTGATATTCTCTAGGGTTAGAAAAGTGTCCTGTTAAGCACCTCCTGCTGCTCAAAAGAGTTGTGTAATGAGCAAATCGTGGGATGTAAATGTCCTTTATAGTTGTGATACATATTTTGGGAGTTTAATATTTTACTCTTAACAGTTTAAACTGGAAAAAGAGGAAAAAAAGGAAGGAAAGGAAAAGGTCTTTGTAAAAAGGAAAACAGTTCTATACCCTAACAGAGATCATTCTAGCATTCAGGAGATGCTGGAATTTCTTACCATCCTTAAGTGCTTTTTGTTCTTATTTCATTTCCTAACCAAATGAAGTTGAAGTTCCCTGTATAAATAAGTTCTAGCCTTAATATCCTGCAGTTTTACCTGTGAAGCTTTTCAGACTTTGCTTAACATAAATGACTGTATTCTGACTTTATTGTTCAGCTAATATTGTTGACACTTGGTTGAGACTGTAGTAATTTGCTGTAGTAACAGAACAGTCAGTACCTTGATTTCTTCCACTTAACCAGACATGGATGTGTTGAGAAACTACACCACCTCTCATGTCAGGTGGCAAATCAGGCTTAAAAACACTTGAAAATTATATTCAGGGAGCTGGATCTGATGTTGAGTGACCTGGGAGGGAACTGCAGCCTTGGGGGAAGAAATGCAGTGGAAGATCCTCCCCTGACCTGGGGGAGTCCACAGAGCCTGTGGGAATTGGCTCATCCTGAGCTGAGAATAAATCAAATGGGCAGGGAAAAGCTCAAAGGAAATTAGAATGGAAGCAACTCAGACTGAGAAAATTGTTTGAAAATATCTCGAGTACAAGCAATATGCAAATGCTGTTAATGGTCACAAGAAATCAGGGACTTGATTAATACATTCTCCTGTCACAAAGTTCTCCTCATTGCACCATGAATAGATGTAATTCTGTCCATAGGAACTTGAATACAGATATTTTGGCATTCAAGGAATTCTGTTCATTTCTCCTCCTTCTCCTTTTAACCCAATGCCAGCAGCAATTTTTACTTCCTTTTCATCCCAAAGTGTCTTTCTTCCCTTTGCAGAGAAAGATTAACAGAGAAATGGCAAATGGCTCAATATCAAGCTTTTTCATTTTTTCAGGAAACGAATAAATTCCTTTCTATCCCTTCTAGGAATGAAGGCCAAAAATTTCTCACAGAGCAACAATAAAACAAGAGTATTTAAGGACTTAAATAAATAAACTTTAATAAACTTATATTTTCAGCACAGAGCAGATGGTGTTTGACAGACCTGCCTGGAGCTATGTAGCATCACATGCCATGCTAGTTATTTTTCAATAATGTGATTTACTAAACAAATTTCTTTGAAATTGTACAGTGAAGGAGGAGGTTTGTAAACAGATTAAAAGGCAGAGTAGCCATTTTATAAGTAACAGGTGAAGGTTAAAATTGGACAGGTTAAAATTGGACAGGTTAAAATTCCTGGACAAGTAAAAATGGTGCAGAATGAGAAACTTCAGCTGTATTTGTGTGAGTTAATAAAATCCTGCCATTGAGAGAGCTCAGTTTGATCTCTTGCTTTGGTTTAGTTTTCCAGCACAGTCTGGCTTATCCCATTTAGCATCTCAGGCAGCGTGGAGGCACAGTTTGGGCAGTTGCACCCAGCAATGTGGAACAGGCTTTGCTCTCTTTTGGAGGGAGAAGGGACTGGCCAGATGGATATTGACAGTTTGTGTTGTGTGGCCTAAGGGTCACAGAAGGGTTCCCAGTTGTTTTGTGGTTTACAATAGGATGTACCTTTAGGGCCACTGTTTATATAAACAGTTTATTTAAAGCTGGAGTCAGAAAGTTGCTGGTTAGATGTAAAGGGAGGCTTAGGAGAGGTGCTGGATTTAGGCTGCTCTCAGTAAGACTTTCCTCCTATGAGACAAACAGAACACCCAGATTATGAACCTCAATTACAAACTTTGAGGTCAATCTCAAAATTTCTACTTTTTTCCCCCAATGCCCAGGAGCCTTTTCCTCTAAATGGTGCAGTTTATCAAATGTTTAATTTATTTAGTGTCACTGTATCCTGTAGCTGACTACCCTGGAAGGATTCCTGAGTTCCTGCTCAAGGACAACTTCCTGACCCCCAAGTGGGTGCCAGGCATTAATTGCTTGACCTCACCATGTTGGTGGTAAATACAAAATATTTCTGTTCTGCACGAGATCAGTGAAGAGGAATTGTGAACCAGTTGTTTTATTTGGGAGCCGTAAAACACCATCCCTATGTAGTCCTAAGTGTCTTGGTGTTTGCTTTTTGATTATCCGCATTGTGTTAACACTCACAGGAATTGTGGCCTTTTTAGCAAATTATTCCCTGATTTTATTAAAAATAAGGAAAGAAAAAGTGCCAAACAAAGGTTATCTTTGCCCTTAAAAAAAAAAAAAGTCTTAACATATCTCCTGTGGTTATGGGTCTTTCTAAGCCAGTCCATTAAAGCTTAAACAGTGTGAAGGAAGAAAAGAATTTAAAGAACATTCAATAAATTGAATTATTTGACTGGGAAAACAAAGCATCCCAGAACACAAATGTCACCAAGGAAACTTGGTTCAGCAACTGCACAGCACACAGCTGGAGTAATTTCCTTTTTTTCTAAGTTGTCTGAGAATATAACTCTGTAGTGTAACAAACTAGAACGTGGCTGAGACCAGCTCATCTGGCAGTCCCTGCTGTGCCATTCCAACAGTCAGGAGAGGCTTCCTGGACCAAACTTCTCTGCCTCAGCTTTATTGTGAAATTTCAGCTTCAAAAACAGCCTCGATTGTGTGCACATGTGACAGCTGCTGGTTTGAGCAAAATACCAGGGACTGAATTCAGGACATCTAAACCCAAAAGCCTGTGCTGACACTGCTCAGGCTGAAGAGACGTGGCTCTTCAGCAGGGGAGCAGAAGAACTCAGTCAAAGGATGAACACAAGAAAAGTGAGATAAAAATACCAGCGGGTGACACAGATGCCTCCTCTTGTGTGGTAGCAAATGCTTTCTCTCTCTGTTTTCTGGTGTCAATTTGTCTGATTAACTCCAGAATTTGTAATGGATTCTTTTTAGAAAGCTAAGAGGTAAATTTATGTTTTGTATTAAATCCTGGTGGCACTTGATATTGTTATGTTTGAATTTCTAAATTAAAAAAAGGGGATGGGTTTTACAGATTTCTAAACGATCATGAAAGCTTTGGCCTCATGTCATAATTAGAATTACAGGCAATAACAGAAAGCAGGCGTTCTCTGGAATGAATGCCTACAGCAAAGACTGGAACAGAGGCCTCTTGCCAATGCAGGGCTGGTAACTGTGCTGTACATGTGAGAGGATATCATTGAAAGGGTGTCTTTAATCCCCATCCCACCCCAAAGGTGACTTCTCAATAGTTCCCAGGAATGTGTGCTATTAGGCTCAGCTGGAGAGAGAAAAATCACTCTTAATCATATGCAAGGAACAATTCTAAATAGGAGCATTTGAAAACAGCCTTGGGAAGGAAGGAGTACTGGCAGAAAGAATGGGAGATCATTTTGATTCTTGATGAAAAGCTTTCAAACAGAGTTCAATGGGCAAGAGATGTGACAAATCTTTAGAGAAGTAGTTTTCTCTTAAGAGAAAGGTAATACAGCTAACAAAGTCACTTAATGCTTTTTGTGCCATTGAACCTAAAAAACCATATTTTCCCCCCCTTAGTTACAAGCCACAAAAGGCTTTTTTCCCCCTTTTAATCTTCATGAGGAGTTTTGCTTTGAGACTTCCTGCAGGAAAGTGTTTTAAGTGGAATTCTTCTTTATTCTGAACCTAATGTCTGCCAATATGATTCCTGTTACAGGCGTAGGGACCATTTTCCTTCTGTCCTCAAGCTGTGTTGCTGCTTATTATCATGTTTAACATTCCCAGTGCCTGGCAGGATGGAGATTAGAAACTCTTAATATGCATTTTATAGTGAAAGGTCTTGCCAGATTTTTTGGAGTATTAACTATAATATATGCACATAATTTATTGGTGGAAAAGTTCTGAACTCTCCGGTGAGTCACCTTAATCTTTGTTCTTATCACTTTAGGATTGTTTTAAAATAATCTTCTGTGCCTCCTGCTCATAAACACGTTAAAAACCTTACTTTGGAAATAACAACTCGACGGTAGCAAACAAAAAAGCTGCAAAAAATTTCCTTTGATGAATCTTTACTATTTTTTTTTAAAGTTTATATTACCTGGAGCATTCCTCTCTAACTCTAGAATTCTGTTTTTCCAACAGACTGGAAGGAAGGAGAAGGGGGACCCACTCAACATTGCCATTGACAAGATGACCAAGAAAACACGAGACCTTCGGAGACAGGTGAGCCATGCTTTTGATAATGCTTCTTGATTTTCCAAGGAAATCATTCTTTTCCAGCTTCACACTGGTTTTGCCACATGTGGAGGTATAAAGAATTGGTGTCCTCATTTAGATACGGCCTTACATTGCACATGACATTAAGCAAAGCAGCAGCATTTCCTGAGACAAAAAAAAAAGGGAGAAAGAAATGCATTCCAAGTGTAACCCCCAATGGTCTTTCCATGTGGGAGGGGAGGCAGATTGTCCTGACCTTCCCTGCCTTGGCAGCCCAAAAACCCCAGTCATAAAAACACTGCCATATGTGCTTATTGGTGTTTTGTTTGAATACTCTCACTGGAGCAACAGGAAAGATGAGCAGAATGTGAAAAAGAAAAATTACAAGAGTAGAATATTTTCAAAGGGAACTTCTAAGGGACTGTATTAAATAAAGATCCTATGAAGATGCAGAAAGTCACAATAAATAACAATTTTGCCAGAGAGGTCGATGCCCCATCCCTGTAAACACTGAAGGCCAGATTGGATGGGTCAGAGCAACCTGATCTCGTTGAGGATGGCCCTGCCCGTGGCACAGGGCAGTGAACCAGATGACCTTTAAAGGCCCCTTCTAACCCAAACTATCCTATGATTTTATGAATAACTGCAAAACCTAGTTTAAACCATAAAGTTTGGCTTTCTTATGTTGCATTTATCATTGTGTTTTGTGATAAGAAAGAAAGGTTAATTAGAAAAGCTTGAGATGGAAAAGAAGTGAAAGGACATTGGCAACTGAAAGGGAGAAATCTTAAGGTTTCTCTTTATACCTTTAGGTTAAGGTAGGATAGATTGCCTCTTTTGACTTCTTTTTGGTCCTTTTGAGATGATCTTAATTCTGCATTTTCTGTAAACATTCAATAATAATAATAATAATAATAATAATAATAGTAATAATGAAAAGTCTACCTGTCCTCTGTTAAAATGATCCCAAATCCAAGTAACTATTGAAATGTATCTCCAGATTCCTATTTGCAGCATGATAGTTTCAGAAAGAGTGGCCCCTGTAGGCATTTTGCAATCAGTGCTCTGCACTGCTAAAACTCAGCTCATTTCAGCTCTTCCTCAACCGTCAGCAGTCGTGTTTGAGATCATATTCTCAGAGCTTCTTTTGCCAAGCAACAACCCCATTGCAGTGGACTTCCAGACAATGTGAATCACTGAGTCTCCTGCATAAAGCCTGGCGTCACATCTGCTGCTCAGCTAATGACAGAAGAAGGATCTCTGCTGTTCTGACCTCCAAATTTGTGGGATCCTCAGCTCTGCAGCGGAGCTGGGACCATGTGTTGCCTCCCACCTCTGTTCTCACTGCTTCAAGGAAGTAGCAGACTAACACATGAGTTAGTTCTGTGTGAGGCTCTCAGCAGTTGCCTGAATTACTCATCCCTAAAGCCAAATTTACTCTGAAACGTGATGAAAAAATGGCACCTTTCTTAATAATCTGTGTGCTTCTCATGTGTGTTCACCCCCGTGGAATGTTCGGCCTCAGAGGGGTTGGAGCTCTGGATGTGGGCAAAAGGAAGCACAGATATTGTGTTTTCCTGCTTGGAGATGAAGATTTTAATTCAGTTTCTGATATTTATGAAAGTTAATCACGTAGGCATAATGTTTATTAAATTGTGGCAGTTCCTTGTAAACTAATCAAGATTAAATCATAATTGCTCTGGGTTTTTTTCACAAACACAGAGGAAGATGGAGTCTGCTTTCAACAATGTGCATTCTGACTGTAAATCATGATCCTTCAGAATCATAATCAATGTTCTGCTTCATCCCACGAATATAATCAGCAGTGTACCTTGTGTGCCTGCCCAGACCTGCCTGTGCACTCCCTGCTGAATTCCACAGTGTGAGGGAGTCACTGAGGGCTTGGTGTAATGGTGGGGAGAGAGGCTGAAGATCCAGAGGAAAGGAGCTGCAGTGGAGATTACAGAGTTCCACTATTTCAGTCTTATTTTGGGCTAAATCACTGGAGAGACAACCAACTTTCAATATCATCATGTTGTTAATAAATCCCTTTTAAAGCTTGCTTTTCAGACTTTGGATGCTTAAAACTCCATAAAATTAGATAACCTACAACAGATGTTTTGGTGATTTTTTTTTTTTTTTAATTTTTTTTTTCCCCAGTTGGTAGTCAGGCTCCTTTGCAAGTCTTCAGTAATCACCCATCTAGGACTGATTTTTCCTTTTCTTCCCAGTTCAGTTAGCTCTTTATTTCTGAGATTTGATTCCATTACCAGCAGAACATGCAGACAGGGGAAACGATTGTGGATGGAACACGCGGCGCTAAAATTCCGCTTCACCATTCACAGTCACTTCAACATTTCTTATTCTGGTGGAATTACATCTTTTAACTCATCATTTAAACTCTGCTGAGAATTGGGAAACTATTATGGAGATCTAATTATATGTCTTACTATGAACTGCCAGTAAGAACATCCACCTTAGTCAGACTGAGCAAGTTCTTGGAAGCAGACACATCTCAGCAGCCCGTGGCTTACTGCTGCCATTCCTTCCTGGATTTCATAGAATCACAGAAGGGTTTGGGTTGGAAGGGACATTAATACCCACCTCTATCCAGCCCCCTGCCATGTGCAGGGACAGCTTCCACTATCCCAGGGTGCTCCAAGCCCTGTCCAGCCTGGCCTTGGACATTTCCAGGCATCCAGGGGTAGCCACAGCTTCTCTGGGCACCCTGTGCCAGGGCCTCACCACCCTCACAGGGAGGAATTTCTCCCTGAAATCTACCCCAGGCTCCTCGGTACAATAAAAAAAGGAGCTACTGGAGAAGGTCCAGCAGAGTCCACAAAGAGGATGAGGGGTCTGAAGCATCTCTCATATGAGGAGAGACTGCAGGAGCTGGGCCTGTTTAATCTGGAAAAGAGATCCATCTAAATATTTCCAAGGAGGGGGTCACAGAATGGTGCCAGACTCTTTCCAGTGGTGCCCAGCAACAGGACAAGGACTAATGGCCATTAACTAAAAGTTCCATGAGGAAGAACTTCTTTGTGTTGAGGTTGGCAGAGCACTGGAACAGCTGCCCAGGGAGGTGGTGGAGTCTCCCTCTCTGGGGACATTCCAAACCCATCTGGACATGTTCCTGTGTCACCTGCTCCAAGTGACACTGCCCTGGCAGGGGGCTTGGACTGGGTGATCTCCAGAGGTCCCTTCCAACCCTAAAAATTCCGTGATTCTGTAACCCTGCCCTCTGGCAGTGTGAGGGCATTCCTGCTGTCCTTTCACTCCATGCCCTTTCCAAAAGTCCCTCTCCAGCTCTCTTACAGCCATTGGAAGGTGCTGGAAGATCTGGAAGCCTTCACTTCTCCAGGCTGAATCAGCCTTTCATTTTGAACAAGTGGGAGAAAGCACTGGATCTGACAAAAAGTTGTTCCAATTGGCAAGATTTGAGAGCTCTTTTTCTTGCTGGTATGCTGTAGTTTTATCCTGTAGTTAAAAAAAAAGAAAAAATGACAAAACCTAAAAGCTAAACTAAAGTATCTTTCCCTGTGTGGTGCAGCAAGGCAGGCCAGCAGCAGGTGCTGGTTCATGCCAGTTTGTTTGTTTGTTTGTTTGTTTACTTTTCCTCCACAGGAGGAAAGAGAAATATCTACCCTAGAGTTCAAATGCTACTGATGCCTTGGGCTGGCTACCTAGAACAGAGGCTAGGCAGAGTTAGAGAATAAAATGGATATTTATTAAAGGCCTTCAAGAGATACACCTTGGGCAGTAAAAGCCTTGCAGAGGCTACACCCAGGATGGATGATGGTCACGAGTTTTTCAGACAGAGATAAGTTTGGTCTATTTGCATTACAGGGGTTAATTGTGCAATTACAACTTCAGGTAATGAAGTCACATCCCCCCAGTTTGTTCCACCCCAGTTCACTTTTGTTCATACTTTCTGGGGTCTGAGGCTGCGATGGTGACCTTGGTTCTCAGGCCTGGAAGGATTATTTTGTATGGCCAAACTGTGAAAAGAGCTTATTAACACTTCATATGGAGTTCAGAGTCCTACACTAATGCAGTACAGAATCTGAAAAATATAAAAGCTTGAGGCATCACTATAAGTAATCCCAAAGCAGCAGGGAGACCTGGCATTTCGAGGGCTGCAGCTCTGAGGTGACACTGGAAGAGAGAGGAGCAGGAAGGACACACCAGAGGGTTTGGTCACAGCACCTGGAGGCCCAGCACAGCCTGGAGCTGTGAGAGCACAGCAGCAGNTGTTTGTTTGTTTGTTTACTTTTCCTCCACAGGAGGAAAGAGAAATATCTACCCTAGAGTTCAAATGCTACTGATGCCTTGGGCTGGCTACCTAGAACAGAGGCTAGGCAGAGTTAGAGAATAAAATGGATATTTATTAAAGGCCTTCAAGAGATACACCTTGGGCAGTAAAAGCCTTGCAGAGGCTACACCCAGGATGGATGATGGTCACGAGTTTTTCAGACAGAGATAAGTTTGGTCTATTTGCATTACAGGGGTTAATTGT
>VZTZ01008450.1:0-58680 GCA_013400955.1 Drymodes brunneopygia | reverse complement strand
AATTTTCAGTTCATGCTGGAAATGATGCTCTCATACAGCTGTTAAGGAGAATTCATCCACCTCCTACACACTGAGGTTTATGTTATTACTAAAGCTGCTCAGAAATACTGCATGAAAGAAATACTCAAAGGGAAATTAGCATTTTCTTAAAAAGTGGAAAACTTCCAGAAATTATCCAGAAGTTTAATCTTGAAAATTAAAAAAATAATAATTATAAAAAAAAGAAGTCTGAGAGTGTTGAAAAGTCTAGTGTGGATTTTTTCCCAGTAGTTTCCAGTTTTCATTTGGAAGGTTATTAATTTATTTTTAGCTTTGCATTGAAAATATGAATATTTATATATAAATAAATACTAAAAATTAAGACCGCATTTTTACAATGGCCAACAAGATTTTTCTTTGTTTCAAAGCATTTTGCTAGGTTTTAAATTTTCAGGTTGCATCTGAAAGTATAATAAAGCAAAAATTGAAAAGTACTGTATTTTCCTTAATGTTGGATTTCTGCTTCTCCTTGCAGATTTAGGCAGCAAAACTTCATTAAAAATATATATATATTAATAGGAACTGTGGAGTAGAAAGTCCTGAAATAATTGTATTTCCAATTGCATTTTGATAAATACTTTTGAACACTTAGACTGATGTCTGGGGTTTTCATTTTAATGGAATGGATGCCTAATAGAAATTTATCCTACTGTTAAATATTTAAGTTAGGGTGCGCAGTCTCAAAATGCATTTTTTTGCCACCTGGATTATAGTTTTGTGGCCTTAGACTGTGTGTTGTTTCATAAGATCTAGCTCAGCTTTTTGGACAAGTACCACTAAAAGCAGAATATCATCAATATCCTATTAGAAGCTGCATAGAGGTAGTAACTAAGACAGTGATTCTGAATATGGAAAAAAGAATTCTTCACAACAGTGGCAGAGGCAAAACATTCCACTTTAGCATTTCTTTTTATCAAAAATATCCTCTTCTCAGGTTGTTTTTTCCAGACAACATCATACAAACATCTGAAGAATGAATATTGTGTAGACACAGGACTGAAAAACAAAATTGTGAACACCTGAATTAATGAAATTTTGCTTTCTATGGCACTGTACTGTCTGTTTAGGGCTTTCTACGTCAATAATCTCAGGTTCTTTGGTTTTCTTCTCATCCCCATCATTCTCCTCTCTGCTTTTTCCTCATCATCTGTAGCACGTTTGTTACTCCAGGTGAAATTAATGGGCTGATTTGGGGTCCTGCTCAGTTGGTCCCTGTGTGGGTACTCTGGCCAGCCAGCTTCTGACTCCACATAACAAATTTTCCTCCACAGGACACTGATTTGGGTCACTGTTCTCCTACCCAGACAATTTTCCATCAAACTTCAGCTATTCACCATCCTTAAGACCTTTTCTCTCTGTCACACGATTTCAAAATTGGCCAACTGATTAAAATATGTTTGAAAAAAATGGGCAGATTTACTGTGATGAGCATCATTCCCTCAGAAAACCAGTCCAGAAAGTAAAGCCCAGGGTATGGTTCTGTTCTCTGCTATCTGCAACTGCACTAACATTGCTGTTGTATAACCATAGCAGGTTACTGTTCATAAATAAACCCTGTATGTGATTTCACAGTGGAATGGAGCTTGTTCTCCTAAATGATTTCCCACAAACGGCCCTCAGGTGTGTCTGGGGTCTGTCCTTGTTACTGGTGATTTAATCTGAGCTCATTTGTAGGCTGAAAGCTAGACACTTCCAAGATTTCTGCCTTGCTTTGGATGAGTTTTCCCTTGTTCTGGTGGATTAGGATATTGACTGCTTCTTTTCATTGTCTGCTTTTCCCAGTAGCCACTATCAGGGTCCTAGGAATGGGGACACTTTGGGGTACTCAGGATCAGGTTTGGCCATTTAGGCACGAGCTAATATTGATAGTGATTCTGCTGTGGTGTTTGTCCACCAGGCACACACTCTGCAGAAGCCAAATTTAAAAAAAAATAAAAATTTAAAATCCAGGTCATATTTGCCCTTTTTATACCTCTAATCAATTCTTTATGTATTATGCAGTAAGTACATCCTTTCACATGACCCTTATGTATATTTGATCAGTCATTTACATTCCCCTGGGCTAAGATGTGCTCTTGCCAATTCCTTTGTAAGACACTTGGTGGACTCTGGGCATGATTTTCATCAGTCTGTTATCAGCTATATTCGGTAACATCCCTCCCTTCAATCTGCAATTATTACACTGCCTTTTAGACATAGAATATCCTGAGTTAGAAGGCCCCATAATGAGCATTAAATCCTTGATAGTGGTGTTGCAGTAACTGGATTGGGCTGCAAGTCAAACTTGCAAAAGGTTAAAGTTTGATGAGACAAATACCTCCTATAATTTATTTGTGCAAATTTGGTCAAACAAACACCTTGGGGACAACATTTTTATCATACTCAGCTTTTGTCAACTCCACAGGTCTCTGAAAGGACTTGCACTTGTCTGTCCTTTGTTTATTATGGGTTACAGCAGTTTAAACTAGATCCCAGGCTTCAGCACGTTCTTGGGCTTATTTATCATCTCTCTGTTCCAGCCCCTGAGCAGCAGCGTGTCTCCATTTGCTCCTTGTGTCACTCACTTCCACACAGAAGTGTATATTCCAGATAGCAGTTGTATTGCTGTTTATGAATGCTATTTAGGGCAAAAGAAAAAAAAGTTTAGCACTTTGAAGCCTGCCAAAAATTGGTGTCGACGCTAGAAGGACTCTCAGAATAAAAGGGATGAATATTAACTCGTGGAATTAGACTGATGGGACACCTAAAACTGAAAGAATGTGTTCTGTTGGAACAGATTTTATCACAGCTAACCCATACAATGTCAATTATATTATGGATAGACACTTATATAATGGTTACAGCTTATGGGCTGGAATCTCTCTACTCAAGGATATGCATAGGTTGCTCCTTTACAGATTGTAAATGCATTGATGAAAACACAGGACTTCCTCCAAAAGAGGAAATCTTACCATCATCTTTTCTAGCAAAGCTGCTGTCTCACATCCAGACCAGATGACTTGCAAATGCTGCAGGGAGGGCCAGCAGCAGCTAGAAATTAAATCTTGGTGCTCTGAATCGTGATTAGACAACTTAATTTTTTTGTTTATCCTCTCTTTACTGTGTTCTGTGAGGACAAGCAAGACATACTGTCCAGTTTTAGTGAGATAAATCTGAAGCACAGAAAATAAAGTTGTTTCTAAAGGTGAAGCTGCCTCACTTGAGGTGTTCTGTGTTGTACCAGCATTAGGAGGGACACAGCATCTGAATATTAAGATCTAAGCCCAAGGGAAGCATAAAGGCTCAGAAAGCAAAACAAAATCTTCAGTGGAAAACAGTGAATCCAATTCTAATCAAACTTAATATGCATTAAATAACAAACTCCTTTCAGCTTCCCAAAGACAATGAAAGCCACACCCCAAGAAATAAAAAACTCAGTCTGAGGGGGCAGGGGGAAGAGGAAAGAGAGAACGCTGAGAATTCACAGCAGCTGGTGTCAGTTAAGGAAATTGGGTGATGATATAAGGAAGAGGTTTTCCTTCAGCCTCTCTTACACTCACTGCAGAGTTTATCTCTAGAGGGTGACTTGGGGTTTCAAGGATGTGTTTTGTATAAACTCTTGGAATATAGGGAGTAATGAATAATCTGCTTCCTAATTTAGGCACCCTAAAGGTGGGTTTATGTGAGTCCTTTGACTTTCCAGCTACAGAGTTGATAGTGCAGCAATTGGTGCATTTCTGGGGAGGCTGGGGATGTGTGTTCTCCTTCTCTGATGTGCCCTTTGTGGCAAATGAGAGGACATTAGGTAAGGTTCAAAATCCTGAAGGGGGCTTTTTTTAATTCAAGCTCTGTATTATTTAAATAGGGGAGGAAGACTGAGAATGAAAGGGTCACAGACCTTCCCAAGCTCACATAACACTGAGAGTTTGTAAGAGAGCTGATGCAGTGTTCTGAAGATGCAGAACTTCACACCAGTGTGAAGCAGTAGCAGGATATCCAAGGAGGTTGTGCCTTCAGAATTGAGTCTTGCATGGATGTTTATTAAGGTTTATTTTGCAAAGGCAGAGTTGAAGCAAGGTCACACTTGAATGGATGATCCACAGGAGTCTGTGCTGTATTAGCAAAGAGGAATTTTTGGCTGTTTCCAAGGGGAAGTGCAGTGTTACTGCTGAGATTGCCCCATTCTGTTGCATGAAAATACATCTTGACAAAATGCTGGCATTTTTTAAAGGGAGCCAGCCACAAATTAATCTAAACCCCTTTGAACCTAAGGCCACCTGTGGCATCAGCTCTTGCTTGTTAGAAACTCAGCACCTTTTCCTTGTTGCTTAATAGGTTTTATTTTTACCTGCAGTAACTCCAGTGCTCTTGAATATGGAAATCTGGAATCTGGCTTCCCAAAAACACTCTTTCAAATGGTAGTACAGATTTATTTCTGTGCCAGGGCTACGTGTTTATGCCTTGTATTCATTTAATGTGGGTGCACTGCATTGTGTGTAGATTTTGCAGCCTGTCCAAAGGTGTTAGGCAGGAGTCTGGTAGAAGGCAGAGACAGCAATGCTCCAATTGACAAAGTCCTCTACTCTTTCAGCTTCCACTGAATTTGTGGCCACAGGAGTAGGGACTCTCTGAATGTCACCAGTGTGGTCTGAAAGAGCTGTGAGCCCCTAGCACACTGTTCAATACTTCCACTTTTTATCTGTTCCAATTTGGTACAATAATTGGTGTTGTTTACTTCAGGAAAGGACTTTTAGATGCATTTTCAAAAATCTGATCTAAAAAAATTAGGGAAAATGCACTGTTATTTGAATTACAATAAATAAGGATTTTGATTTGAACTTTTTTGAATTCACCTGTCTTTGTCTCCCTCAAAATGCACTTCTAGGTGTTTCTCACTGCGACATTGAGGTTTTTATGGTGCTCTGAAGTGCTCCAGAGGAAATGGAGAGCACTTTAATACTGCTGATTTACTCTTTCAGGTCTGCAGTAATTTCCTTACTGCCTAATTATAAGGCTTGGTTTAATTTACTCTACACATAATGTTTACTGATGCACTTATGGTATCATATTTCAGGAAACCGTGCCCATATCAGGTAGTTTGGGGTAGGGCTGCAGTGTGTAACATTTTCATCAAACAAAGGAAACTTTGATCTGCAACATAATACTCATGATGGATTATTTTTTCCTGGAAAAAGCCACAGTGTAGTAACTGTGGCTGCTTTTGCTTTTTGAAATAGGAACTTGATTTTTTTTTAAACTGAAATTGTGAGCAGAGGGTTGGCCTTCTCAAAGTGCCTTGAGAAGAATTAGGAGGCAAAACTCAGTGGCAGCTCTATTGCATTGGAAGAGATTAATGCACCTAGTTTGTGTATTATTCCTCAAATAATGAGCCTTCATAAAACCTCAGGTATTTCAACAAGTCTTTGTGTTTAGAAGATGCCTACCTCTGTAATCACTGCAGAGGAACAAGTATGGTGTTTTTTAAAATCTTTTTTGATAAAAGACACTGTAAATGTGGGGGAAGCTCAATGGAAGTGTATAATTTTGTTGCATTATAAATAAAAAACCCCACAAACTCAACAACAACAAAAAGACAAAAAACTCACTGGAAATGTATTTCAAGAGATTTCTGTTGGTAAGAGTTTTACATAAAGAAGATTTCACTGTTCTGTAGTGTCAGCTTGAGAATGACCTATAGTCACAGCAGCTAAAGAACTTAGAGAAGTTTGGATTCATAACAGCTTCAAATGTTGATGTTCATTATCAATAATGCAGCAGCATGAGGTAGGGAGCACTGTAAATGTGAAAGAAAATATAATCTTTTTCCAAAGGCTTCTCTAATTCCATCTTCCTAATGTCTTTATGAGCAGTGGCAAAGTACATAGAGTTTAATGGGATTTCAACATTACATTTGTTTCTTAATTGACATTAATTTTGTTCACTAACTCTAGGTGTTATGAAATATCTTTAATGTTAAGTTCTACTCATTATTAAGCAACCAGATACAAATGGTTTTGTTTTCAGTTCTTACTGTGTAGGAATCACTGCAAAGGAGGAGAACACAAAGTATAAACAAAACAAGAAAAAAGGCAACAAAAGAAACCCAAAACCAAAACCCAGCCCATGCTCTCGCTGCTGTAAGGGCTTTTTGAAAGGCATGGATGATAAGTGGTAGCATCAGGGATCAATCATCTCTGTCCATGGGGCAGGATCTGCTGGTGACTCTTGGACAGGATGATGAGAAATCCATTTTTTGCAGCACACAATCAATTTTTAATCTTGTTTCAGCCATTGCCTGGCACTCCAACAGACAGGTCTGCCCAAGAGCTGTCTCCAGTTTCCACTGGGCTCGGGCTGCAGCTCTTGGAGAAGCTGATGCCAATGTTTGCTGTGCCAGGCTGTTCATGCAGCTGGGGTCGGTGGGACTGCAAGTGTGACACGTGTGACAATTATTGTATGAAAGCTGTAAGGCTTATTGGATCTGATTGCTCACACTGAGGATAACTTCATTAGGAGTTTTCATGGAAAATTTCCTTCCCATCTTGACCAAACAGCTATTTCATCTCCCCAAACCAACTTTTCTCTATTTGATTAAAAAAACCCCATAAAGTTCCAAAAGCCACTTGACTTAAATATCATTTAAACAGGGCCTGAGACAGTATATGAAGCTACACAATGTATTGTGGTTCTTAGTTTAATCTTTGGATTTTTAATCTATTATCTCTATTCTTCCTCATTACCCTCTTCTTTCTCTCACCTCTTTTACACCAGACCCTTTAGGTTTGAAGTTTTGGTGACATTTTTGACACTTTACAATGCTCTTCAGTTTTCACAAGGTTATTTTTCAAAGTCTTATCCCTTTTTTTTTTTTCTCTGCTGGGATAACCTATAGTCTTCCCCTTCTTTGTTCCTACATGTAATTTCCTGTTCTGCAATTTTATCCTCCCACATTCACTTTATCACAATTTTACCCTCTCAGGTCATGCAAAATGCAAAAGTTAATCCCTATCTTTTCACTTCTGGGTTATTTTGACTTCACTAATGCCTTTCACTGTCTGTTCAGTTCCTACCTGTATTTCTATTTTTCCTTCATTTTTGATGGGAATCTCTGTACTGTCCTCTGTACTGTTAATGCCCTTTATAATTCTTCATTTTTAGAAATAATAAATATTTAGTAGAGTCCCAGTTGGTTCTTTATTGTTCTATCCAGACATGAAAGACAGAGTTCATACCCTGATAATCCTCACATATTTGAGGGGTATGTGGTTATCATTCCCCCAAACATATAATTTTTTTCTCTGCTTTTATGTAACTGCACTAATATTGATAGCAAGCCTGAGGCTTGCTCTCACTGAAAAATGTTTTTTTGAAAAGGCAGTATAAAATTTTTCTGTCATGAAAATTGATAAACCACCCACCTTAGGCTCTCAAAAAAAACCCCCCAACAAACAAAAAAATGGAAATTAGTGGGGATTAAGTACCTAAGCACTTGGTGACTGGGTTCTTCCATGCTTTGGGCCATGAATCATTTTGAGGAATCCTTTGTAGTTGCCTATGACTAGGAGGAATGTTTTTGTGTGTGTTTCTTATACTCTTGCAAGTTTTTGGTCAAAAAATGTCACTTCCACTTGCTTTCTGTTAGTAAATTCACCCCAAATCTTCTCCTGATTATGGAAGCTTGTCTGTAAAAAGAAAGCTCACATATGGAAAAATATATTAAGAAGTTCAAACTGAAAGAGAGCAGGTTTAGATTAGATTTTAGGAAGAAATTCCTCCCTGTGAGGGTGGGGAGGCCCTGGCACAGGGTGCCCAGAGAAGCTGTGGCTGTCCCTGGATCCCTGGAAGTGTCCAAGGCCAGGCTGGACAGGGCTTGGAGCAGCCTGGGATAGTGGGAGGTGTCCCTGCCTGTAGCAGGGGTTGGAACTGGATGATCTCAAAGATCCAGGCCATTTCATGATTCTAATAAGTATTATCTGTCTTTGTACAGCATTTCTTCCTGATTTATCTTTGGCTTAAATCTTACTTTTTTTTTTTTAATATATTCCACAGATCTGTAGTTTAAATGTCCAAGTGTGATACACGTCTTAAACGTTAATCTTTTTGCTGTTTAATCTGCCAAGACTCAATTGGTGTTGTTACTGTCCCCATCCCCCAAGTTCCCATTCTGTGGTCACGTCCTCATGTGACACAGCCTGCAGGATTGACTGAGACACTTTCTCTTTAGCACCAAACTGCAGCAGCTTCTATTGGTCACCGCCTTATTCTGCAGAACTCAATTTCGCAGCGTATTGGAGGTGACACACCTTAACTGCAGTGGAGAGGGCTTTCTTTTCATCCCTTTCAATTGAATTAATGCCTGTTTGGGAGATCTCTGCAGGTGCAAACTGGAGCTGGGTTGCAACACACATTAAATGGAAAATGGTGAATAAGGTGCTCCTTGGTAAACTTTTGTTACAGGCAGCTCTGTCCTGCCAGTCTTTATAAACTTTAACAATCTGCTGGAGTCATTAATCTCCTGCTGTGGCTTTACCTTCCAGTGTCAGGATTAGACATTTAATTCTCTACTAGACTGGAAGTAGCACTGAGACATTTTGGTTCTAAAATTGTTATATAGCCATGGAAAGCATCGTTTTGGTGGGCATTTAACCTCTTTGAGCTCAATTATGGCTGTGAACCGACAATGATAAAACAGCCCTAAACAGTGCTTGGAACAGTAGAGCGTGATGCTATCAAAAACAGCAACTTGACTGCACCATAAACTGACTAAATTGACTGAACTGGAAAGACATAAAATCTGCTTGTGCATGCTTTCAAAAAATATTTGCAGGTCTTGATGTTTTCCTTCTATATTTTTTGTTGCTCTGGCAAATTTATTGATCTGTTAGCTCTATGTTAATTAATAATGTTTTTTCTCTGACAAAATGAATTAAGCAAGACCTTAATTTAAAGTGCTTCCTCCTCTAATAAATGAAGTTTCATGTGGTGGAATTCATGCTCTGAATTCACCTCTAAATTAAAAATCCAGTGTAGGGGGAAAAAAACTGAAAGCATTGTCTTATGAGTAATAGCGTGTGTCATAATATTGACATCAGAACGCAGCATAAATTAAGGCATTGCAAAGACATTTGTTAATGCAGGTGCGTGAGCAAAGCTGGTTTTGGAATAAAACACGATGTGCTTTTGCTGCTTGCTCTGTGGCCATTCAAATTCAAGTCACAAACTTTTCCCATTCCCTTCTGAGCTGGTGTTACCTGGATGGAACTGAAATCTCTGGGTGCACGAGCCGTCACTTAGGCTGGGCTTTGTTGCAGTATGCAGGGGAACACACAAGATTGCTCTTGCAGTAGTTATTTACCTTGATGAATGGCCCTAATTGGATCAAATAGACTGGTAATGGTGAGCCAGTACTTTTAAATGTCTTGTCTTGTGCCATTAATATTACCTTGTCATGTATCCATTTGAGCCCTTGGATGAATGTCTTGCCTTCATTCTGCTGTCACCTTTAACAAATGATTTTGTCAAGTCGTTCTTTACAGCTTGTGGTGAAGGATGGCAGAATTTGTAGTCTCCTGCGTACATAAAACCTGTTAACTCTACCTTTCAACTTCAATGCAAGGGCGTCCTAAAACTCAGATAACAAATTCCTAAAGAAATGGAAATGCCTGTTTATGAGAGGGGCCAGAAATATTCTGCTGACATCTATGATTAACACAGCAGAAGAAAAATTGAATGTATTAATTTTGTGTTTATTAAACCTGTGACAGTCAGAATTCAGATTTATTTTTTTTTAGCTGCTGCAATTATGAACCTCAGAGGGCAACACACAGTTACCATTAGAAACAAGTTATCAATTTTATTCATTCATTTTGATTCAGAATGAACTCTACTGTATATTTACTATGGTAAACCCCAAATTGCTGGTTAGCTGATGCTCTTCCTGTCCTTTTTATTGATTTCTGGTATGTGGTTGTAGGCTGAAGATATTCAACACTGATGAGAATAAGCTGCTTACCTGAACATCTTAGACTGCTGCTACAATTCCATGGGGCATATTGTTGTAACCTGATCTATAACACCACATTAGCTTAGATTAAAAGTTGAATTGCTTGTTCATTGAATAAATACAAGCCTTTGGAACAGATCCCTCCTTATGGCAGGGTACAAACAATAAAGTGTCAGTGCTCGTTTAGCCTTTAAAGTAAGTTTTTTCAGTGCAGTGGACAGTAGTTTTTTACTGCACATACTGAACTTGAGTGGATTTTTTTAAGGATCTTTCACTGAGAATGAGCTGGAAGCCACATGGGATTTTTAAAAGCTTTTTGTGTTCCTTTGGGAATGCTGCCATTTGGCCTTTTTTGGTACAATGGGCATCAAAGTCTGACTATGGGTACACAAATGAGGCATCTCACCTTGAATTTGCCAGCAAGCACTGGGAAATGGATGTCTGCAGAGGGGAATTATGCAAATTTATGGTGCACCTTCTCTGGCAGCATTTCTCCCTTTATGCTGACTATAGGTGAAACCATTTAATAGGAAATCACAGAATATCCTGAGTTGGAAGGGACCCACAAGGATCATTGAATCCATCTCCTGGTTGTCCTGCACAGGACAACCCCAAGAATCCCACCATGTGTCTGAATTTTTAAGTTAAAAAACGTTTATAAATAATGACTGGAAATCTGTCAACCACAGAATGCAGGGTGCTGTGCTGCTGCACTATTCTCTGACATGTACCATCTTAGAGTATTTTTTTCTTTCTTCTTTTTCTTTTTTCTTGCAGTGTTTTGATGTACTTGGAGCAGTATTAGTATTTATTTTGAGATGGTACCTATGAAAACTATCCATGAATTGGAATCTCATTGTGTGAGATGCTGTGCAAACAGACCCAAAGCATGGCCTGAGAGAGCTTTTAATGTAAGAATAAAATAAGAGTCAGCAAGCGGATAGCAGGAGATTGATGAGAGAAAAAATGAAGAGTACAAGATGGAAATGTAATAGGTGGTAGCAAAGACACACCAGCTTCCAAACTGTTGGCAGGTCTCTGATAGATTATTCTTTTCTTCTTTTTGTCTTCTTTCCTCCCCCCGTTTGTATGTGTTACTGAGTTAGCTATTCTGAGTGCCTTTAATCATTTTGAAAGTGGTGAAAAAAAACTTTCCAGGTTGAATCTTGAGTAGAATTAATTTTTAAGGAGGATTGAGAACTGCTTAATACATTGACTGTTTCAGATGTGATGGAAATAAAAGGAATACCTCCTGCAAGCACAGATCTCCTATTTTGCTTTGCTTGTTTTTACTGCACCACTCAGGGAATGAAGGAAAATATTCAAAGTTAGCTTTGCCCTTATTCAAACAGAGCTGAGAATTGCTGTCATCAAACAGCAAATGCATCAGGGATAGTGCATTTGCAACGTCTAACAATAGGCCAGTTTGCAGTGTGATTGGGTGTTTTGATGGCACCTCGTCTAGCTAAAGCTTTCCTGTCTGGACTGCAGAACAGAGAAAATTACCTCTCTGGATGCTTCATCTAACTAAAAATGCATGATTTAAGGAGACTAATGGCTGCCCAGGCCTCCAGGCTGAATAGCTCCCAGCTTCTATGTGAGTCCACAGTTTTTCATTCTTAACAACCCAAAAGCTGGAGAAAACATAATCCAGATGTTTCTGATCCAAAATCCTACAGAGCAATTAAGCTTCCAGGAAGAATTATTTAAGATTTCAGTCATCTTTCTGGCTGTCTTTCAAATTTTAGTGAAGTCTGACATTAATTAGTGGTCATTAGCAAGGTGGAGAAGGGGTTAGTGACATCATTCTTACAGCAATGTTGTTTCAAATAGATGTTTGTAAGGACTAACAGGTGTTAAATCTTCACTTGTAAGGTGGGGTTTTCTTCCTTTAGAATAAATTGTAGTATGTTTTCTAATCTGCCTGGAAAATGCTTAAAAGGTTTTCTGTTCATACTTCTTGGAGCTATTTGAATGGGAATACAAAGCACAAGGCATCTGCTACACAAAATATTAATTATTGCATGGAATACTATTCACTGGAGGAATTAGAGAAGGCTTAGAAATATTCAGGCTAATATTTTTTAATGGTTGCTTGAAGTTAAGCTCTTTGATCCATATTTGGCTTTTTAGTGAGCTGAACTGTTTTTTTAAAGGAGCGTGGAGCTTTCAATTCTCATCAGTTTGCAATGTCTTACGTGAGTTATCACCATCATTCTGTACAGATCCATTCAGGCTAGCAGGATGAGGTGTGTGTCAGCACAAATCCCAGGAAGGGTTTACTCAGCCTGGGCCCTCAAGTTTTTAATTTTGCTTGCTGGAAATGTTGGAGAAAAGAAAGGAAAAAGTCCAAATAGTGAGATGTGAGATGCGACACATCAGTGCTTAAATACGAACCGCGGGAATATGTGCTGGTAAATTTATTAATGTCAATAAATTTCCTGGTCTGCTCTCTTCTGTCCCAGCTGCGGAAGGCAGTGATGGATCACATATCAGATTCCTTCCTGGAGACCAACGTGCCACTGCTGGTTCTCATCGAGGCCGCCAAAAGCGGCAACGAGAAGGAAGTGAAGGAATACGCTCAGGTCTTCCGCGAACACGCCAACAAGTTAGTGGAGGTAAGTGACCTTCTGGGCACAGCCAGATTTCCATCTGGCACCTCTGGGACAGGCAGGAAAAGTTGTACCCTGGGTGAAATGTTAGAGGTGTTGCTTCAGGTGTTTTGGTCAACTTTATCGCGGTGATTGCCCAGGAAACGTTTGGATGACGGGCAGAGGGAAGTGCTGTGTTTCAGCAGTTCATTAAAGCAATTGAGCGTGTTGGAAATGGTGTTTCCAGCAGTTTGTCAAAAGACATGAGCAGCACAAAGTAAATTCCAGTTCAGCTTCACTAACGGTACAATTGAGCTGAATGTCTATTAAGTAAAAAGCCAAATAGGTGCTTCACAATCTGGTCCTGGCCAAGGGCTGCTCTAGACTTAATTACTTGTCAGCCTGAACTAAAGTAGGGAAAAGGACATGCAGAGAAGGCACAGCCTAAAGAACAGGTATGATCTTGAAAGATCTGTATTTCATATATAAATATATATATTTATAGTATCTTCGCTTTCTGAAGAGACACTGTGTGAAGTCAACAATGATAATTACAAGTCTTCGGGGATGATACTGAAATGGCTTTATTCTAGCATGAGGAGTATAAAATACCATGATTGAAAGCTTGGATGTTCACTGAATGGACTTTTAATAAAATGGTGATAATGTTCATCTCAGTTTGCCCTCCAACAGGCCAAGAGCTGTTAATAATGCTTCTATTTCTAAAGACAAATATAACTCGGTGATTTGCTTGATAACATTGAGTGGCATTTTTCTGTACTAGAAATATTTTGAAGGCTTTGTAGTCCCTTTGCAACAGATTTTCTTGTTGCACCATGTGCAAAGGGAAATGCTATTAGGGAACTACTCATCTGACAACTGCTGAACTGTGAATGTCTTCTGTTAAAACAGGACTCATCCTAATTCTGTAGAGCCTGAGCTCTGAGGAAAAGAGTAAGCGTTTCTTGGTTAATACTGGCTAAATCTGGGCAGTTCCCTGACAAAATAAGTGTTTGGGTGCGTGTTTTCAGTGGGCATAAGGTGCTGTTATGGAACACCTTATTCTTGCCATGTATGGGGAGTCAAGTTACCTTATTCTGGGTCTGGAAATTAAGTGTTTCCTCTACTACCTGATTTGTAGGTGCCTAAAGGCAGGTCCTGGGGGTCTAAAATTCCTGTGCACTGCTGAATCCAGTAAGGTTTATTGCTGTTGTCTGCAAGAGGATCGCAGGGCTGTCAGCAACCTTCAGTCCCAGCCCCTGTGTGTATGCAAAGATTTATTGCTGCCTCCTCTTGACTGGAGCTGTGGCAATGAAAAAGGAAATAGGTGGTAGCATATAAAGAGAGGAAAAAAAATCCAAGCAAATGGAGAACCCTTTCACAGTGTTTGTTCATAGTTATATTATAGTGGCAGTGGAGTTGTAGGCTTATATGCAATGAACATATGTGGGGTTGGTGTTATAGCAGTCACATCCTCCACAGATTTGCAACAAAGTGTTGCAGTGACAGGTCTAATAGCATTATTAAAAAGTTAAAAATAGCCAAGTAGATATTTTTAAAAATATCATAAGAGGTAATGGGATAAAAGGAGGAAAAATACCTTTCAGGGTGTAGTTAAAAAAAAAGGCAAAAGACTCTCTCCCAGAAAAACCCACAATTTTGATGGGAAGAAGAGAGAACTGTAATGCTGTTAAACTGTCAGAGGGAAGGCTTAGGTTAGATTTTAGGAGGAAATTCTTTGCTGTGAGCGTGGTGAGACCCTGACACTCCCAGAGGAGCTGCCCCATCCCTGGCAGTGTCCAAGGCCAGGTTGTATAGGGCTTGGAACAACCTGGGATGGTGGAAGGTGTCCCTGCCCATGGCAGGGGGTGAGACTGGATGGTTTTAAAGGTCCCTTCCAACCCAGGGCATTTTGTGATTCTGTGATTCTATGAAAGCAAAAGAAAAAATGAGCAGTTTTAGTTATTTAGTCTTGGTTTTACAAGCCTAACATTACACTAGATTTGTATTTTAGACCAAACTGGAGGTTGCTTTATGATTCTTGATGTGTGGTTGTCTTGTACCCCACCAAAAAGCAGCAATGATGGTATCAATAGATGTCTCAGGCCTAATACCGAGCATTTTATTCCATTTAGGTTGTTCCAGACTATTAGAAGCAGATTCTTAATTGAATCTTGTGTGTCTGTGACAGCTGGTGTTGGCTTGTGGATGCATTCTTACTCTTCTCCAAGGGTGGGTTCTTTTAGGTAGATCTTGCCCTTTCAGTTGTAAGAACTATTTCTGGTTCAGGTAAAAAGCGTCTTGAAGAAATTAATTTCTTGTGCAAGTGAAATTTGCAACCCCAGATTTCAAGTTCATCAGGCTGCAGAAGCAAACATGTATTTGGAATATATTTATGTCCCTTTCATACTGGATTTTGCACTTGAAACAGTTTCATCCTTTTTACTTACGGATGCACAATGGAATCTCAGCAGATGGACTCCTCTGGTTTTGTGGGTCAAGTAGCTTGCAAATAGTAAAGTGTGGTTTAAAGATGAGGCATAATCAAGTGACTATGAAATGTAAGATGCTTTCCCAGGCACGGGGCCAGAATTGCTCGCTAAGATACGCAAACACAGCTCCGCTCCAGTGCGGGGAGTTGCACTTGCTCATGTTAGAGGAATTTGGCACTGCCAGTTCAACACTGTGAAAAGTCTGTAGTATTAATCATTAATTTTTGAAATCCGAATCTGAATTTCTTGGACTTCCTACCAAGCTCAATAGACAGCCTGTCAAAAGGGCAGGAGAAAATAATGCGCGTTTTAATATTTCTTTACACAAAAATCTACATTTTTCCATCCTGAGGGGAAAAAAATGCACTTCTTGATATTTGTTGAATACAAATAGCAGAATTTTCTCTGCATAGCCAATACATTTTTAAAAATATATTTTGTCAGCCTGAGGCTGAAGGGGAGGTTAAGTTTCTTTTAGAGTCCATATTGCAGAATATTTAAATCTTCTCTCAAAAGCTGTTTTCATTATGTAATATTTTCCCTTCCCCACCTCCTATCATAACATTAATAACAACAAAGATGGATTGTCATTTTTCAAGACATTCACTGACAGTTAGATTTGTCTATGGGCTTTGTTGGAAACAGAGTGAGGTGTCACTTAACTATAATGTAAATCATCCCAAATAAATCAAATTGTCCTACGGATTCTGGGGGTAAAACAATGTAATAAAACAGAATTTAGATGGTACCATGCCAGGCTTGGATGGGGGGACTCTTTTCCTCGGAATCATTTTTTAGCAGTCATCTCTCAATTTTTTTTCTGCCTTCTGAAACTGAGGTTGGAGAAGTGATGGTGCCTTTCCAGGTCATGATCTTTACCTCAGGAATTCCTTTATGTTTTTTAAAAAAATTATCTCTAATGACTGAAAGTAAATGCCTGAGTTGTAATGCCAGCTTCAGATGTGACCTTGTGAAGTCATTTAATTTCTCTGCCCAAGCACCTTCATTAGTAGCATAAGGTTAATGACAGATAATTCTAATAACTACCACACAAAGGCACTTGTCTGATAAATCAGCTTGGATTTATTCAATGCATCTATCAAAGCACTGTAAGGAAGCTAACTAATTTTCTTTATTCTGTTTATTGGAGGTTTCTTGGTTTAACTGTTGGTCCTCTAGACTATTTGTTGAAAAATTAAATTATAAATCTAACAGGTTTTCCTGGTGGATGAAATTCAGCATCCAGAAAACTCTAAAGAGTCAATGTAGCAGGCTGTTCAGATGGAATTCAAATTATTGGATTAGTGGATTGGATCAGACTTTCCATTCTCAAAAGGATGAACATAAGTCCAGGAGATTTCTAGTAGTTGTTTCAGTCTGGGGAGTTTTAATGCTTTTATGGAAATCCTTCACCATTTTGGTGATCAGTGAACATTTACAAGAGTTAAATTCAGTTGCATTATTCTTACTTCCAACAAAATTTGAATGAAGGGTTTTTTTCTTCTTCAATATGAGCTGATGAAGCACCAGATTTAAAGCACCTAAAAATGAACTTTTGAAATGACCCTTAACAATTTTGCATGAATAGATTTTTATGAAAAATCCGGTGGA
Source organism: Drymodes brunneopygia (assembly GCA_013400955.1). Classification (NCBI taxonomy): domain Eukaryota; kingdom Metazoa; phylum Chordata; class Aves; order Passeriformes; family Petroicidae; genus Drymodes; species Drymodes brunneopygia. Next base: position 41,965 of record VZTZ01008450.1, on the reverse strand, counting down.
GCCCAAATGGATCTATCAGTTCCACCTCATACAAACGTAAAAGATTCCTGGAAACACGAAAAATAATCAAAATTGCCTTGTAAGAACACTTGGCCAGTGGAAGAACTGAGTTGGGCAATGGTTTATGGTGATTTAAAGTTGATTTAGTGCAAACGCATCAGCAATATCATGAGGTTGGATGGTAATTTGTAGCAGATGAAAACTAATAGCTCCATTCTGGTTTTGGTTTATAATCTCTCTGTCCATTAATTTTGCAAGAGCCTTTTTTAACTTTCTCCATGTAATTGCCACTTTGAAGAGGATAATTGGGTTACTTTTGGGCAGTTAGGGGCTTGGGGTTTTTTAATTTTACAAAAAAGAAAACGAATAAAAGAGTTTGAACTTTATGAGACACAATGCAGGCTACCTTTCATTTTCTAAGAGCTGTATTATTTGAAGCTCCCTAATTCAGCCTGACTGTAATCCTTCCCATCATAAATGTGGAAACAGGTTTGCATGCTGAGGACAGGAGGGGAGATGTTTTTTAACAAAACAAACAACTGGGCTTGCTCAGTGACCCCTTCTTAATTCATTTGGTAATGAGAGAAAAGGGGGAAAATTGTGAAAGAAGATTTTACTCTGGTGGTCAGCAATGGATTTAATCCCAATTTACATCAGCATTAACAGAATTAATATCCAACCCAGTATTTTTTTTTTCTTTCTAGAAGTAACTCTCAGAAAAGCACAAAGAGTATTTGCTTCATATGAAATGCAAAACCAGACTTTCTCCTAGGGAGTGAAGATCATCTGTGTAACTGCAATGCACTTGAGGTCGATGCAGTGCTGGGAGTTCACGTGTGGCACCTCAGCTCACTTCCAGCAGGCACTGGTGGCCTTCATGAGGCAGAGATGACATTGTTTTCTTTGTGCTTTTGTAAATACTGCACAAATTCATGAACTGACAGATTTTAATTTACGGCAGACCAAACCCAGAGGCAGAAGCCTAAGAAAAAAGTTTGGCTCATTTATTTCTGCAGTTTTAGTTCAAGGGACAAAGACTGTTCCTGCTGATATTTTCACACATACTTGAGATGTTTGCTTCTTTTTTGTAAAAGTGCACACTGCTGCTTCATCAGAGTGCACACCTAGCTGTTTGCTTCTGATAAAGGGGAGAAAGTGCCAATATTCTCCACAGCTTCTGCATCCAACTTGCATCCTGAAAAATGTGTACATCCCTGGGTTTCCTCTTACAAACTGATCAGCTTTTACCCTGCATTTTTCTTTTAGCTGACATTAAGCTAGATAAATACTATTTATGAGGTGGTAATCCTTGCTTCTATTCAAGAAGTGTAAAGAAGGTCACAGATTAGTTTCATGCAAGCTCTTCAAGTTGAGAGATTTTATTTGAAATTAAAGCTGTGAGCTGCCTTTGTGCCCTAGTGTTTAATCTGCTCAGTTTTAATTTCCATCCCAGGCCTTTCTTCCCTGAGTGGGCAACAGATGTTCTTAATTCCTAGTAAACATCAGGAGTGAAATGACAGCTAAAGCCACAAGTCCTGTTATTTGCAGTTTGACACTGAAAAGTTTGAACTCTTGGAGTGAAGTTCCCAAGTCCCTCCTGCAGCCAGATCCAGTGCCTGTTTCTCCTCCTTGGAGGGGTAAATGCCTGTGAGGCAAAATGAACTCCAGTTCTTTCAGGACAGAACTTTCTGGTAATGCAGTGTCATGGGTGAGCTCTTTATCCTGCCTTTTTTACTGACTTTAACTCTGGATATTGGTATTCCACTGGGATCCGTGCCAGTTTCATCTCCTGGTGTCTCGATTAACGCTGAAATGGAATCAAAGTGCTTTATAGAAAAGGTGAGACACAGAAATAGCTGCTGCTCTGTGACTTTTAGAGCCTCTTGTGTCCCTGTCCCTGAAGAAGGGAGGTTATTAAGGGAGGTAAATACTCAGTGTCTGCATTGTCAAGCTGTTTTTGTCCAAAAGCCAGAGCTGCCTTCAGGCAAAAGGGAACCATCTCTGAGGCTGAGGCTGCTGTGAGAGGGAGCAGTTGCAGAACCTGTGATCTGTAAATGGCAGTGTTGACACAGAAGGAGGGGGGAAATTAAATAATTTGACATGGAGAACTCTGCTACAGCAGAGGCTGATCCCTCAACATCTGCCCTTGGCAGATTTCTGCTGAAACCAAGGAATCCAGGGTGTCTGGAAGGGGAGGAACTTCCTGATCTCATGGCTACTCTGGCAATTTGGTTCTGTTTCCAAAATTTCTTCCCATCTATAAACACCTGAGTAAACAAGCACACCAGAATCTGTGACACTGTTACCATTATCTCCAGTAATCCCTTTTTATTCATTTGTCCCTTTTTTCTTAGGCTGCTGCACTTCTGCATTTCATAGCAACACCAAAAGGGTTGAAGGGTAATTTTATTTGTTCACACATATTTCTGTAATGTAAATAAGAAGCAAATGCTACATAAAGTTAGCAACCTGTGGGTAATGGTGATGTTTTTCTTCCTTCCCAGGAGAATACAAGATTAAAAATTAAATTTGAAAAAAAAACTAACTGGGAAATTGCTGCAGAATCCCCCATGTCAACTTGAAAGCATTTCTAGCTTTGGGACTGTAAACATAAACTCAGTGCTGTGCTGGTTTTGTGATTTCCTGGAGGTCATCATTCATTAGCAAATGACTATCATGTGGTTTTACACATTGTTAAAAAATGCTGGAGGATTTACTACCAACAAATGTGTAATTTGGCCACTTCTTCACTTGTTTTTTGTAATTATTTCACATTTTTATGTTTACTCTGTTACTTAATTTCATGAGAAATATCTGATTATCTCCTTGCAGCAAAACTTACTCATAATAATTTCCAAGTATTTTCCAGTTACCTGTTTTTTATTAAGATAATTAACTTTTAACCATGCTTTTTAAAGGCCTCTGTAAAAGAGATCAAATCGAATTAGTCCCTTTTGAATCACTAAGTAATATTTTGAAAATATTTTTCTAGTGAATAACACCCTCAGAGCAGGGGACTCACTTCAGTCTGATCATGCTGTGTGATTCATATTTTCCCAAAATAACAGGACCTCCTACAAACTCTAGTGTCCATTAATACCTCCTATCCCATACAATCACACCCCAGTCTGTGTGATTTATAACTTGTTAATAACGCAATCAGAAGCTCTTGGTACTTTTGTTAATTAATTAATTGCATAAATTAATGATTTAGCTCCTCCAAACTGGTTGTTTGAATTTGTAACCTTAGTATGCCAAGGTGCAGTGCAACACCTGGCATGCTGGATGTTCAAAGGGATATTTTCTTGTTAGCCCCACCTAATTACCCTCATTCTTTACTTTTTGTTCTCATATCCTTTTTGAGACAATGTTTTTATTCATCCCCTGATGTTTTTCCCTTGTGCTTCTTTAAAATGAGTGCCTCAATCTGTCTTCTAAAATCTGTGTTGGATTCATTTCTGCTACTGAAGTCAGGTTAACATTTTATTACTCTGTAAAAAGTTCAGCATTGTGGCCTTTGCTCTGTGTTGTATTAGCAGGGTTATATTTCAATCAGTAAATATTAAGGACTGTGCTTTTACATGAGCATCTTACAGTGCAAAAGCTCAATTAAATAGCCTTAATTAAATAGAGAAATAATGGCAACGGTGGGGAATGAAAGGATGAAATACAGGAATCTGTGCTGGTATTCCAAACTCACAACGAAGTATGAAATTAAACAAACATCTCTAATTACTATAGAGAAAGGGAATCTGTAATTCACAGTTGAGCCATTTCAGGCAGAAATGGAGGGGTAGAACTGTTTAAGTAGCCAGAAAGTTCAGTAAAAGCTGTAGGTACTTCTGAGGAAACGGAAAAAAATCATTTACAAGGAAATAGTGAGTCAGAAATGTTCGAGAGCATTCAGACCTGCTCAAAAAATGAAGAGACATCCAGAGAAAATACATGTCAAGGATTTGAGCACAGAATGGCCTGTTCAATGATGGAGTTTTCAACTGATGCAAAAGCTGAAATTCTAATCTTTTATCTAGAAATCTCATGATCTTGAACAAAAGTTGTAGCAGTCTTGATTTAAAAAGATATTGCAAGCAAAAGATATGTGTCGAATTTTGAAATACAGACCACTGAGTGATAAAATTGATTTATTAATTTGTTAATCCAGAATAAAATCTGCATCTAAATCCCAGTATCACAGGTACACTGGAGCTGCACTGGAGTGTCTGTTGCTTCAGCTGATGCAATGTGTGGGTCCAAGTGGATTTTACCCTGTTTTATTCCCCTCTGTCCCATGAGCTGGATTCTAACAAGCATAGTGGTTATGGTAAACCCCTCATAGGTACATCCCACATTGCTTCTTTTGTGTGTTTTCCTAGAATTCCGGGTGTTTTTTGGAATAAAATGCACCTTTTGCCATTTTGGATTGGTTCAGTAACTGTTGTTGCTGTGTTTTGACACCAATAGTCTCAGCCTTGAATGGCCTGTGCAGCTTTAAAATATTTTTCTGTCAAAGCAGATCCTCAAAATCACCAGCAGAGTCAGATAAACCCTGTCTTTGTTTCCCCCAGGACAGTTGTTATTTAGACAAAATATTCATCTCTTGCTGGAAGCTTTTGCTGCAGAATTGCACGAGGGAAATTTTAGGAGAAATCAGGATGATGATATGAATGGACATAAAGCAGGCTGTGAGAAACAGGAATCTGGGAGAGCTGCTGGGGTAAGAGAAGGTTTTAGGGTGAATTTTCAGTGAATTTATTCATATCTGCTGGTAATGCTGCTGCTGAATGTCAAGCACATATGGGGCCAGATTTTTTTTCTTTTTCTTTTTTTTTTTTCTTATTGACAACCCATGGATTCAAGAAGAAATTTCATCATGTCATGTAGATATGGATCCAGAAATAAAGTATTCTCAGTCATAATTATCCTAGGTGAAAAGTTGAGCTCAGTTATGAAGGAGATGTTGGAAAGCCTCATGAGATAAAAAAGCAGCAAGTGCATTCAGCAAATATCTAGATATTACTGGGTAAAATACCATGAGCCTAATAACAACTCTCTCTAGTGTTTGAAAATTTATTTTTTACCTTAATTAAATTTCCAAAGGTAAAACCAACCACCTCACTATAACAAATATGTGGATCACGCTTCACTAGAAAATCTTTTATGAAATATTGATGATAATAAAGGAGGACTGACTCCATGGCTTAGCATGAAAAAGCATTGGTTTCACTGCTTTATTTCCAAGCGTGGCTTTCTGAAAAATCAAATAAAACAATTAAGTGGATTTTCTTCAAAGTTCCAGAAAGTTTTTCCTGTGGCCTCAGAGCAGGCAGGAGGAACTTCAGCCTGAGGACAACTTCTTAAGGAACTTTTAAGCAGCCAAGAAAACGATTTTAGCATGAAAGTGTAATCTCAAGAGTAAGTTTAGTTACATAGTACACAGATTATAAAACTCCTGTTTTGATGATCCTGAAGTGCTTCCAAGACTTCAAAAGTTGAGGAAAAGTGGTTCTGTAAGCCTTAATCTCTTTAGAATATGTTATGCTTGGAAAAGCACGAGATAGAGAAGGGAGGAAAAGTCAAGATTTTATCAATGCCTGCACTTCCTGCAGTCAAAAGGTTTGTGGGATTCTGAAAGATGAGTAAGTGAGGCTGCCAGCACCCAAATGATGGGGTCATTATATCTGGGTGACAGGGTCAAGTCACTGCTTTGCAGTGAGAACCTTTTATCACAGAGCCAGGAATGGTGGTGTGGCTGTCTTCTTGTGGTCTGTAATTTCACACATTCGTACCCTTTGGGGCCCCAATCAAAGGACTCAAGTTTTTCTTTCAGTTGTACTGAAATAAGGGCAGTTTTTGACTCTAGCTATGCAGAGAGTGCAGCACATCAGCTGTTACCTTCCCAGGACACAATTTGTACTGTTCATAAAGCCTAAAGGGGTTTGGAAATATCCCCATGCCCAAGGGAAGAGAAGCCTTAAGGTCTGAAACCCCTGTTTGTGGCATGACTGAAAGTGCCATGGGTACGTTTTTATTTCAGAAATTGTTCTTGCTGCAGTGTCAGAAGGAACATGAAGGTACTCAGCCGTGTGCATTAACAATAAAAAAAATGAAATTTTCAAATAGGAGAGGGGAAAATGAGAAAGAAGCAATAATAATACCTTATTTGACTCAGTCCTCACTGGGATAATTATCCTTGCAGGGATGCCAATATAGATGTAGAGTTTATGCAGGAGAGAAAAACCATTGAGGCTTTGTGGGACCCTCTCAGGTACCAACAGTGGCAAAGGACACCCCTTTGAACAAAAGTGTTTGGTGATTTTGTTGGTTTGTGTTACAAAAATTGAAGTGTGGGCAGGATTAGCTGCTACTGACCACAGTTCTTACAATATTGTGGAATATTAAACCTCTAATCATGGATGGTATTGCAGCCAGTCACTGAGCTACCTTAACACCCACTGGTTTAAAAAAAGTCAAACACTTAAATAACACAAATAGGAAGCTGCAACACTTCACATTCCCAGTCTGTGTCAGAGAAAACAAGAGCAGATGAAATTTTGTACCTTAGCTTGCACACAAACATCTCAGTATTCCTGTAGGCTTTGCCCATTTCATTGGACACTGGTAAATAAATAAACAGGATGAGCAGATCACTGGCAGCTTTATAGAAAAGGTTCTACATCAGTGTAAGTATTAATTACACTAATTTGTGACACATGATTTTCAAAAGCCTAACAGATAAAAGCATTAAGACCATAAATCATTAATTTAATCCAATTATTTCCAGTCCGTCCTTTATTTACTGTCCTCTCAATTAAAAATTGAGGTTAATGAATCTTTCAAATGTACTGTAGTATTCTAGTATTCATTATTTCCCCCTTCCACCCCAGGTTAAAGTCTATCTCTTTTTTTCTCCTCTCCATCTCTTTTTGCATTAGGGAGGCACTTCTGAGTCACACCATATATTTTCATTTCTGAAAGTCGCTGATAGCAGTTTTCCCATCTGAAATGATGTACAGAGAATGAGATGGCAAAAAGCCAGGCACAGCAGGAGCTCTGGAGAGCAAATGTGCAAGTACAGTTTTACCTTAGGTCTTACCTTACAGTCTTCTGTCTTTGCCTTTTGCTGCAGGAGTTACCTTCCTTTTCATCCATATCATGGCCATAAATCACCTTTTACTTTAGTTTTATTTCTAATAAAACTCAGAACTCTGCTGAGAAACTTGCATTTCTGTCCCCGTTTTTGAAATCTGCTGATTTGCAAATGAACAAGGTGTTACCCAAACATACCCAAAATTGGTGGCAATCATTGGAATGATTCATCATTTTTATGTATCACAGTTACAAATACAAAAAAAAATTCCTCCCCAGTGTTTTTGCTGAGTTCAATCCCATTCCTTGTTGTTACCTGCCTTCATAAAATCTTTTCTCTTGTAGAGGAGAATTATTTCCAACATCTTCAAAGCAGGAGAACAGCAATTTTTATTCCTCCTTTTGCACTGTTGGACACAAAAGAGTTTGGCATTTTGCACGTTGTAGGTGAACACATAAAACAAGATACCTGGTTGGGGTAAAATGATAAATCTTCCTCCATCTTCACAGACACAGTGTCAGTGTCCATCAACCAGGTGTAAATCCAGGGCTTCAAACTTGACTGAACTTAGAACTCCAGCAGCTCAGGTTCTCTTTGGATGATGCTTCCAAAGAGCACCAAAAGCCAGTCTTGCATCAGCTGTGGGGTTTGGGGGTGGTTTTTTGTGGTGTGTTTTTTTTGGTATTTTTTAGAACTCAAAATGCTTTTATAATTTAATCATTAATATGGTCTCCACTTTGTAGGCAATATCCTGTTAGTGAACCCGTGGCAGATGGAGAAAAAGGGTCTGATCATTGTGGTTTCCATCAGTGGTTCATCAGTGAGACTTTCACACTCCTTGTTCTAATTTCTAGATTTTAACCATAATATCATTTGACTTTTGATTGACTTGTTATTTGTAAATCACAGAAAATAGTATACTAGGTACAAGTTAGCAAAAAACTTTGAGCATTTAGAAACCATTAGATGCAGCCTACTCTTTACTAAATATAAGCCAGGAAAAGCAAACATAGTATACTTCCAGGATTAATTTTAAATAGCTGGAACCTTGCTAACAGACAAGACAAAATTAATTTTGCCCAACTTTTGCCTTTAACCTTTTAGATGGCTATTGTCTTCACCCTCTGGGACAGCACAGTAGGGAGATGGACTTTTAGAAGGTGTTTATTGCCATCCCAGATTTGGGGGATCAGGCAAAACACGTGGGATGCATTGACTGGAGATCCCTTTCTCTCTTGTGCATCTTCATGGGGATGTGCCATCTTTTAGTTCTCCTTTGGATGCTTTCTGGTAGCTGAAGGTAGAAAGCTGTTAGAAATGTTAGAATGGATGGTAGAAAGCATCCAGAGGAGAGTTATGGAGATGGAGAAGGATCTGGAAGAGAATCTGTGTGAGGAGCAGCTGAGATCCCTTGGTCTGTTCTGTCTGGAGGAGAAGGGACTGAGGTGAGACCTCATCAGGGTCTGCAGCTCCTCCAGAGGGGCAGCTCTGATGTCTCCTCCCTGTGACAGGGACAGGACCCAAGGGAAGGGCTGGAGCTGTCCCAGGGGAGGTTTAGGGTGGATTTCAGGGAAAGGTTCCTCATCCAGAGGGTGCTGGGCGCTGCCCAGGCTCCCCAGGGAATGAGCACAGCTCTGAGGCTGCCAGAGCTCCAGGAGGGTTTGGACGATGCTCCCAGAGGGTGGGATTGTTGGGTGTCTGTGCAGGGACAGGAATTGGATTTGATGATCCTTGTGGATCTTTCCAACTCCAGATACGATTCTGTGGATCTCAGACAATTAGGGGCAAAAAATGCCTTTTAGACAGGTCACGATGAATTGCACATGGTGAACTTCTGTAATGACAAAACTCATGTCTGTGGCAAAAGCTTTTCCCCACAGAAGACGCTGCTCTTTCCTGTGGTGAACTTCTAAACCTGCCCTCAGTTTCTTGCCGAGGGGATGTTGTGTGCATGTAATTACCTTCTGGTGAGAGCTTGAAACGCTTCACTTACATCAAATCCTTCCCTGGTAATAACACCATAATATCAAGTCTGTTTGAAAGTGAGACAACCAGTGGCACCTGTGTCTTAGGGGAGCATCGGCATTTCCCACCTCATGCAGGCTGAAGAGATCTTCCCCTGACATTTTCTTTCAAGCTGTAGCAAAAGAATAACAATCTGCAGCCACTGCCTGTGGTTGGTTGGATCTTCACCTGTTTGTGCTCCTTGAGCTTATTTTAGCTTGCAGTGTCTGTCAGATGCTCCTGTTTCCATCTCGTGTGCGTTGGAAAGCTCTCTTGGTGTGGAGCTGTAACACAGCAGATGGGACACGGTGCATCTTGGCTGGCCTCTACTTGCAGCATCTAAACAGATAAACTGATTTGATTACCAGAAAATAAACTTACCAGAACTTCTTATGCTCTGGACCAAGCTAACAAGTGCCAGCAGCAACCCTGCAGTTGGAATAGCTAAGGAGGACAGTTCTCAAAGTGGTTTCCTGGGATTGGAAGATACTTCCATTCATTTTAATGAGAACCAGAGGGATGGAATACCTGGAAAATTTAGGTTTCCTTCCAGCTAAGACAAGGAAGTGAAAATTACGTTGTTAGGAGCGCCCCTGGATTTTATCAGCAAGAGTTTCCAAAGTCATGCTCGTGTTTTCCACTGTCATTGGAAAGAGACTGAGGACAAACAAGGCTTGGGATTTTGGGACCTGAGAAATGGTGCTGGAGAAATGGTCAGCACACTTCATCTCAGTCTGCCATTTTAAGAAGGTTTTTTCTCTTTGGTCTCACTGTTCAGTTTTCAGTTTCTGATGCCCCCATTTCTCAGGGATTTACCCTCCTTTTGGGATCATTGTAACACCATTAGCCACCAGCTCTAAATCTTTAGCAGGCCAGGTTTTATTTTCTAACAGAGACTTCGTGGAGGAGCTCAGATACTGCACTGCAAAACTCAGGGATGCAATCTTCTCAAGAGAAACAAACACTAGAAGTTTATGTATCTATTACAATGTAGAAGACAGGAGTTACTAAAAAGCAGTTCAAAAGGACACTTGCCCTGTACACCTTGGCTTCTGAGAGAAGGATAAAGGTCTCATGAACATTTTCTTACACTTTTTTGGCTTTAGAGATGATTATTATTACACCTTTTCACGTCCTAGATTCATTTTCTCTACATGAATTTAGGCTCCCTCCTTTCAGCTCCTGTCCCATTGTTGGGCTGGAGTGTGAATGCACTTACCTAACCCTGACTGGGGGTTTGGATATTAAATATATATATACTTATATATATAATCACAGAATCACATTTTAAAAACAATCTGAGTGAGATAGCACGGCATCATGTTTGAATGCTTGCTTCCTTTGGGCTGCTGGGAAAATATCATGTGCTTTGTACAAGAGCCTTTTATTCTGATTTTTTTTCAATTATACCAACTACAAATACTACACAGCCAGTTGCAGATACAACCAGATACCATGATCTGATTACACAGACATTGGAAAACTGATTTGCCTTTACCAGATGTGAGCACACTTATTAAGTCTAGTTCTAGATGGCCTGATTTTTTTTCAGTGTTTTCATAAAAAAAGGACAAAACAACTTTATGCAACTAAACAATACAGATGCTTTCAATATAAATTATTACAGTAGGGAGACATAAAACTTTTTCTTTTACTCATTGATCCTGTTCCCTGCAGCTTTTTCTGCACAGGTTTTTGTACTTGTTTTCATTCTTCCTGTGTGACTTTTTCTTCAGTAATACAATAAATAAAAACAAGCTCTTGTGTGTTCTTCTTTGTACTCTAATCATGGCATTTTTGTTGTAATGCTGATTTGAAAATAAAAAAGCTGGACTATATTTCTGTGTATAAAGAAATGGAAACCTGAATCTTACAAGAGGGACTTATTGAGTCTTTATTGAGATGATTCATAGAAGGTGGGGAGGAGAGAGAAATAAAGGAAGAGTAGTGTGGCTTGAAACTCTACTTTCATTTCATAAGCAACTTTATTACAAAGTTAAGATTACATCTTTGTTACATAAATAATTATCTTCAAGAAGTTCTTTTGATTAAATTAAATTTCATGTTTGTGCCTCATTCCGCAACTTCTGTTGTACTTATGATAATTATCATTATTATTTTTTCATCTTGATGTCTGAGAGAGCCTTTCCTCGTGTTAGAAGACAGGGCAGAATTAAAATTTTAAATTAATTAAATTCTTCTCATGGAATAGATGAGATCTTGCACTTACCAGCAGAGCAGAATATTTGCTAGGAAGGTGGAGGAGGCTGCCTGTAAAGATAAACAAGATAAAAAACAGCAAGCAAACAAACCAAAAGCCTGAACAGGTGGCAATAAAAGCCCTGCTCATAGGCTGAATGTCAGATAAATGAGGTACGAGATAGTAAATCATCATTCAAATTCTCTAATTATTCAATAATCTAGTTTCTTATTCCAGTCCAATTTCTAATCTGTAAAATCCTGAAAATGTCAAGCTCTATGTCAAAGAGTAATTTGGAAAGTGATTCCAGATTTTTATTCCCACAATGATGACAAATCTTCTAAATTTCGCTTTGAAAATCCTACCAGAATGTGAAGTTATTTTTCCCTCCCAAGCACTTAGCTTGGATGCATTTGTAAAACACTTCTGCAGCTTCCTTTAATTTCCTGTTTCCCCAAACTTCCTGGGAACCCTTTGTGCCTCACAGTTTCTGCTGCTCTTGTTACACAGATGACTGTTCTAAGTGAAGTTTTGCAATGGTTTCTATTAACAATTAATTGTATTTTCTTAAATTATCACTCTATCTTCAACATCTTTATCTGCTCCTGTCTTGGATGCTTTAGCTCTGATCTGGTTTGTTTAGACTTAAAAACTGATCCCACAAATATGAGTCATAAAACAGATTATCATCTGTGCTTGTAGCCTGTCAGGATTGTTACAATTCCTTGTGATTGATCAGCAATAGAATTTCTGTTTCTGCTTAATCTTTTCCCTGCTCTGCAGTTATTTGGTCTGATGGGCATCGAGGTAATCCAGGTTTCTCTGGCAGTTCCTCAGTGAGTTAAGTCCAAGCCTTTTGGCCTTGTAGATACATCTGTAATTCTGAATAAAAGAGGATCAGAGAGCTCATGCAAGAGCTGAGATAACTCAATGGAATTCTCTGATTTAACAATGCAGACGTGGAATAACCTCTCTTTCTAAAGCAACCCTTTACATCCCTTGTTACAGGAGTGAGTTGGATTTGAAGGGAAGATCTGCTGGATAATCTAAAGGGATGGTGTTTAATCATTTGTGGAAATCACTTTGTGCCTGGAGACTCTTGTGATACTGTCCTTGAAAAGAAAAGTTCCTTCCCAGAAAACTGGTTGTTGAAAAGTGCACAGGCAGGCTGATCATGATAAGGGCAGGAGCAGCTGGTATTTAATCTGATTTTTTTCCCCACCTCATTTCTTTGTTGTGCTGTTTCAACTATTTTACAACATCCTGCCATGTATTTTGTCACGTCAGTGCCCTGAAAAAAATCTCAGGAATTCATAAAATATCTGTGAAGCCAGAGCTCTCAGGTAATTGATGATAATGGTTTGATAAATATACCTGCACTTACAGCATGTGACTGTATGGGGCTGAAAAATGGCAGCATGGTGCAGCAAAATGTCAGTTCTGTGAAAAATAGGCAGAAATTTTCAATGAAAAGAGCGCTGAAAAATAAGACAGCTCATTAAAATTCTGGGTTGATGTCAGATGCTAATCTAAGCACTAAGAAAATAACCTTGGTAATAAAGGGTAAAGCTGGCAGGTAAAAGTAGTGGGTTTTTATTTAACAATAACAGGGGGAGCCACTCGGAAGCTGATGAATGAATCCATAAAGCTGAACACAAAATCTCCTGACCCCTCTAAACAAATGTACACTGGGGATGTGAAATACAGAAATGCACATTGTATAAATACAGGTTTGAATTATTCTGGGAAAACCTGGAACTTGAGAGGAGCTGTGTGAAATATGCCCTATGAATGTTTTCCTGGTAAGAAATACATTTTTAGGTCAACATATTTGAAAAAGTTTGCTGAATTTGGTCAATAGGAATTTACTTGGTATCAACCTGACACAGTTTTTTTGTGATTATTTTTCTTTGCAGCCACCAAACAGAAAAAAAATATTATTTTAACAGCTCTATTTTTTGGCACATATTTCACATACAGATCGTATGTCTGGCACAATTTCTTTATTTTTTTTTCTCTTGTTATGCATGAATTTTCCTGAATCTGTCATATATGTTTATAATAATTCTCAACCCTCAGTATATTTTCTACTCAAATAACAATAATGACCTGGAGGAAAGGCACTAGATAAATTACTATATTAGTAATATATTTTGAAATTGTGTGGGAATTCTTGTATATTTTAGAACATGGTTGTGCTTCCTGCAGTAGTGTATAATATCAAACATACTGCCCTGACTAATTGCTCTTGGAACTATTTTTCTCATCCCCCTCAGTTTTGTTTAGCTGATATATTCTTCATTTCCTTCCTTAAGCTGAAACGTGGAAATGCCAGGCTTCTTTTGTAAACAGCTGATAAACTCTGGTATAAAAGCCACCAGACTTTTCTGGGGGAAAAAAAAATTAATTAATTGTGAATTTGATGAAAAACAGCATATGGATAATAGAGAAAATAGAGTTGATCCTGACACTGTATTTAATGCATATATTAGGGGGGAAAATGCAATAACAGGATGATATTCTCTTGGTTATTTCTTGATGTAATTTTTTTTTAATGTGCTCAGAGAGCCACAGTTGTCCAGGAATTAAGGAAATAAATCTTCATATTCAATTTTCTGTGCTTGTCTTCCCTGTGAGGGTGGGGAGGCCCTGGCACAGAGAGAAGCTGTGGCTGCCCCTGGATCCCTGGAAGTGTCCAAGGCCAGGCTGGATGGGATTGGAGCCACCTGGGACAGTGGAAGGTGTCCTGCCTGTGGCAGGGGTGTGATCTTTAAGGTCCCTTCCAACCCAAACCTGATTCCCAAGACTGAGATACGTGATCTGTGATTTCAGATAGAAAGAAAATCCTGTATTTTTCTTACGTTGAAGGAATGTAGATTATCTTTTTTACAAAAAAACCCCTAATATTATTAGAAAAAGCACGTATGCTAGATTTTCTAAACCCTGTAGCAGTTTAAAGCAGAATGATATACTATCAACATAAAGGATTATGTGTAATTACTCTCTTTATTTAAGTTTTGCTCACTGTTGGAGAAATACTCCATTTACCAAATGCTGACACTTTTTCCTTTTTAAGACATAAACAGTTAGATAGGATTGCTTTGATTTTCAAGAACTAGAATTCCCTTGCTTTAGCACTTTTATCTGCTTTAGCCTGAGTTTTGCCAAGGAATGACTTTCATTTCAAACAGCATTTGAAGGAGGTTTAGAATTATGTGCAATTGATTGTGTTTGGGTTTGGAACAAAACATCTGCTGATTTTCACTGATTCCCAAAGGTTTTTCTGCATAGTGTTTAAACTTTGCTACAAAGAGGAGTGAAAAGTGCTCTGCAGCCTGGTCTGCAGAGGTTAAAGCTGTTTGTGCACCTGCAGGCAGAGCGTGGAAATGGTCCAAGATGTCTAAAAATTAAGTTGTTGTACAAGGATGGATAAATATTAACTCTGCTTCCCACCAAATTTCAAAATCAAGGAGACACCACTGCTGTTGGGAAGGTGGAGTGGGAGAGGACAAAGATTCTCACCTGCTGGAAAATGCTGTCAGCTGTGACCCTTTGGTACAGAGGTTTTTCCCTTGGTTCTCTCATTTGTGCTGTGGGAGCAGAACCAGTCTGGGATTTTGTAAAGTTGGTTTCTTACAACTTGCTCTGAGCTGCTGGAGCCAGTTTTTACTGCTAAGGCAGAATGAGAAGCCCAAGTGTTCCTTTGGCTGCAGAAAGCTTTGGTGACCTGAGAGCCTGAGTAAAAACAATTTTCTGTATTTTTTTAAATGGATGGAGTTGCAGAAAAATGAATACATTTTGGATACACAAGTTTTTAATTACTTACATCAACTGAGTTTAAATTGTAATATTATAGTAAGAAGCTGAGCCCTGCCTTGTCCTCTCTTCTGGAATTACATTGCCCTTCATTAGCACCTGACATGTGGAATTAGCTTGGAAAAAATAACGCAGCAGCAGCAAAAATATTGCAATTCTTATTGTCTCTGGTTCATCTTCATGAGATTTTGTTTTGTTTTGTTTTGTTTTGTTTTGTTTTGTTTTCAGACTAATTCCGAGTGGAGACATCACTGCTAAGTTAAAATTCAGACCAGGCACATTATTATTTACCTTTTTACAGTGGACATGAGGTTTTAACTCGTTAAAAGCAGAAAATTGCTTGATAGCAGCAGCTGGACCATCAGTAGACGTTAAGGAGGATGATTCTCTTAGTTAATTTGAAAACAGCCTGCAGTCCAGGAAGGAAATATCCACTCCAAAATCCTCATGAATAGTTCTCAAGTTGGATAAAATATTTATTACTGGGGTTGGGTGGGAATTCTTTTCTAGTTGGCTCCTCCACTGTCTAAAGGAAGGATTTCCCCCCAGAGTGGACAAAATAAAAGAGTTTGTTTAGTTATTTAATAAATGAAGAGCTCCTCTTCTGCAAGTAAACAGACAGCTTATAAAATACTCTTAGGGAGCTGCTTGAAGCTCGTGGTGTGGGCATTTTTTCTATTTTCACCTGTATTTAGGGAGTTTTGTGGAAGCCTGGAGTTTCATATACTGCCTTTGGTCTGGAAAGCAATATCATCTATTTGGGTATGGGTCTCATGGAGGAAGAAGCACAAAATTGTCACATTTTGCCTCTGTACACTCACCCTGCATATTCTGATGTGAATATATAAAGAACTGGGCAGCAGAGACTCCAAAACTTCAAGGAAAGAATCATTGATTAAAGGAAAAAGGGAATTTTGGTTAATACATGAGTGCACTTCTAACGTGAAGAACAGCTCACTAAAGCCAATGAGTGATTCTGGAAATGGATAAAAATGCTTCAGAATATTTGAGAGTCTTTCACTAGCATATTTGGGCACCTAAATTCCAATTTGAACAGCATTTCTTAGGAGAAAGAGCTGCCACTTGAGCCCTCTCAGCAGCGTATTTGGCATTTGGCTGAGGACTGAAGATGGGTTTAAATTGCACTGCGTAAATCCAGGGTAAGAACACGAGTTCAGCCCAGTTTGTCTAATTATCCCTCTGTAGATGAATGCAGTATCTGCCCGATTTCATATTTAGGATGTTTCAAGGGAAGATTTATTCCTGGCTGGAATGTTCATTTCAATGCCAGTGTCGAATGTCAGCTGGAGAGGTAAATGTTACTTTGAACATCAAATGTTAGTTTGTCTGTAGTTTGAATTTGGGTTCCTCTAGCCCATGTAGATGAAACCAGCATTTCTCAGGCTGTTGAAACACTGCAGGGTTTTTTTTCCCCTGCCATAAATCATGTGAATTCAAGTAGAACATTAAGACTTTCAACTTGACTGTGTTTGCGTTTAAGCCTTTCTCTTGAAATGAGATCCAGATATTAAATTTAAATCACCTCTGTGCTCCCTTCTCAAATCGAATGCTTGTCTAAACTGGGAATAAGAGAATGTGAAAATCAGCTGTTTCTCTGTGAACTTCTGAAATGAGTAATGCTGATCTTAAGTACAGCAGTGTTTTCTCAGCATCTGTCCTGTTCAAATATCCTCAGGGCAGGTCCATTTTCCTTCATTTTTAGTGGGTTTTGACAGCTAGGCAAAGAAAATTTAGGAAGTTTCACCTCAATTGATAAACTGAAAAATAATTTTTTGTTTGAAATTTTAATATTTAAATAATCCTGAATGGCTGCGTGACTATTGGTGTATGTGGTGTAATAGTTTTCAAATGGCACTGCTGTGTTACCACAGAGTTCTGTGTGATTTTACCTCATTTCATGATGTGCAGTGTAATGCTGGTGTAAGCAGCATTCATATCCTGCAGACAATTTGTCTGTCATTCCCTCAGAAAAGGTGGTTTCTCAGATGGGAGCTGCCCAGGGTAAGTCATATTTCCATTGCCTCAGAAATGGAATTGATTTCCTTGTGCTTACACAAATAAACATTTTCAGCAGCTGGTACCCCAAAACCACCGAGCTCATTTCTCCTGTCACTCACACCAGCATGAGCCAGGATTATTCTCCTGTGGCAGGTGACCCTGTAATGCTAAATACACAGAAAGAATCAATGATTGGATAGATCAGAAACAAATTCTTGGAGAAAGACAGGGGGAAAAGCAGAATTAAGTCTTTTAGCAGTGAGGAGTTGGAGCACGTGCTGCCATTTGGGACCTGTTGTCTCTGGGACGAGCCCCTGTCACAGGCTTGGCTCAGCCACACTGCCAGAGCCCTGGTTCTGCTCCTTCCCCTGCCCTCTCAGCTGGGAGGAGCCTGTCAAGGGCTTTAAAGAGCTAAACAAAATAATGATGGAAAGAAAGGAAAGATTTTAAATATATATATATATACATATATATATATATAGCATTAGTTTTCCTGACAGTGGAAAAGAAAAAGTGTACTTAAGAGCTGAATTAAAAAATACTCACCTGAATCTTTGGTTTATTGTTATTCTAGCTTCATTCTAATGCAGTTCCTTCCTCTTCAATATCAGTTTCTAAAGCTGTGTTCACTGACCCCCCAATAACTAACAAACCCCTCTGTGCAGCTAGATGAATAAATTCCAATTTGTGGTAGTGCAAATGTGTCCTGCTGGCTGTTCAGTGCCCACATAGCACATTAACCATTAAAGAGTTGTGGGTTAGAAGAATAATCAGACATAGGATTGATGTATTTCTATAATACATTACTCATTATTTCTGGTAGCAATGATATTTACATTTTTTTATAGACTACAACGTGCTCTTTGGTCAGCAAATCATGCTTTGTTCATGCCAGTGAAAGAAAAGTTTTAATGATCAATTGTCACCTTTAGAAAATACTCTTTTATTGTTTATTTCAATACATGGAGTGGCACTACAGAGACACTTCCACATCGAGTGTCTTGAATGTTTCTGGAATGCCATTGTGCAGATGGAGAAGTGAAAACACAACAACATTTGTGTATTGTTGGTGGATTGATTGTGGAATTCATTTCTACCCCAGGTGTTTAAAGCTGCCATTCATTGACCAGAGTGTGTTCTGTGAGGCAGGGCTGGAGTAAATCCCTGCAGCTTTGAGCTGGGGAGCTGCAGCTTTGTCTCAGGGGATGGGCTGAGTGAGGAGGCTGCATCATTTTGTGTGAAATGGTGGGGTTTGTGCCTGTGCTTCAGAATTATTGACTGAGACAATGAACAGGATCTTTACTGTGCTGGACTGTTTGTGTTTATAGCTGCACTTGAATCCCCTTTATCTCTTGCTTTCACACACACAACTTCAAGAATTCAGATTTAGAATTTGCTAACTTTTCTAAAGCGTGCAGGGATTCTGTTGATGTCTCTCACTCTAAGAACAGGGATTGGTTTTCAGATAAATAGAATTGAGTTGACTGCAGTCCACTTTAAATAACATGAGTAGTGATCAGAACTTTTATCATTATTTTTGCATTGTTTGGGGAGTCTGAACTACTGCAGACATCTGAGACAGCAATAACAGCACATTAAATACATCAGAGGCACCAGCATGTCACCTGTCCTGATAATACAAACAAGCACTTTGAGAGAAAGAAAAATCCTTCAAAGATATGTTTTAGTTTTATTTTTTCTTTGCTCTTCCATGCATAAAGATATTGTAAGAACCTGAGTAATACGTGGCAATTTAATTTAAAATATTAATTTTTTAGACTCAACCAATAATCCTTTGAGTTGTGTTTCAAGCACAGAAATGCACATGCAGAAAAGGAAGTATGAAGGGGATGTCAGCATTTCTTTTAGCTTAAAATGTCACCTCCACTGGTGGTATCTTCACGGTTGATCCCATTTTAAGTTTTTTTGGTTTGTATTTTTTTTAAGGTTCTGAAGTTCTGTGAATTTATATAAGGAAAAATAGTCCCAATGGATGCAAATACTCTTGGTGTGCAGCAGGTAAATGTGATTTTTCCTTGTTGTCTTCACTCACAAATTGGAACAGACCAGACCCAGTTCAGCTCACAGTCAGTCTGCAAAGGAGAAACGTGCAGAGGGCCTTCATTGGGTTGGGATTTTTTCTATTTTCCTGTTTCAACAACTGCTCAATCTCTTAATATACATTGGAATGGGCCCTGAGCACAGGCTGGTGCACACTCCCTGCAGTTGGTGCAGTAAATCTGACCTCACCACACTCTGCTGCTGTTTGTTTTCCCTAATTAAATGTTCCAGGGACAGAAATCCATACAACTGCCATCAATGCAGGCTCTAAGTGAAACAAACACCTGCCAGGAGTGGTTTGGGCACAGCTGATGCTGCCCTCAGACAGGAGCATCATCTGCCAGGTTTCCTTTCAGCTCCACTTTCCACAACTTGAGGTGGTATTATATTAATATCAGTGTAGAGACATGGAAGTTCCGTGGTATCTGATCTGCTGTCAAAACCAATCACACTTAGCTACAGTGTTCCCAACATTGAAATAAATTTTGTTGGCTTACTCTGAAAGAAGAACAGAGGGTTATTCCCACCTGCTTCACAGATGGGCAATCTGTGGGGATTAAAAATAAATAAATAAATACAGGTAGCATCCACCACCTTACCTGGACATATTACTGGGTGAAATTATCAATTCTCAAAGCAGCATGAGAGAAGACATAAAAATGTTCCATTTTATTGTATGTGTTCTTGCATTTTCTTTTTTTTTCTTCTTCTTTTTTTTTTTGCTGTTCCAGGTTGACATCTCAGAAATCATTTAATCTAAAGACAGATCTTGGAAAACTGGCTGATGCCCCGTAGTGAGATGAAGGATAACTTCTAATAACACATGGGGAAAACCTATGCTCATCATTCATTCATTCATTCATTCATTCATTCGTTCGTTCATTCATTCACCTGTGACTTATTTTAAAGGTGATTTACTGGAAAGTTCTTACAGAAACCAAAGTGCTGGAGCTGCTCCTTGGCCCAGTGCAGGGTTTCAGACATCCAGGGTGATGTTAAAAATGTTCATTTCAATTGAAACCTCTTCCAACTCCAAGCCTGTCCTCATGTACCCAAACTCTCCTGCTCCCCAGTCAGAGGTTTCTTGGATGTGCAGTTCTTGCTGTGGTTTTGTAGGAAGAAGGATTTTCTTCTTCTCTCAGGCAAGCAGCTCTGTAAACACCAGACAGGATGAATCACAGTTTCTTAGAGATTTGTAGTTTATGGTCAAGTGTCAGATCCAAGTGAAGCTTTTCCCACAGATTTTAAGAAATTTCTCAGCTTCTCAGATTCCCCAGTGTGGGCCATGAGGGTGAACTCTTCCCTCAGTGAGGATAATAAGGTTTGTGTCCTCAAAACAGTTGCTTGTTTTCACTGAAATTTAATTTTCATTAAATTCTAATTTTTCCTTGAATTTAATTTTCACTGAGGCTTCTCTGTTCCTTTGAATTAAATTAATCAAAAGCTTAAAAAATTAGTAAGGTGGGCTGGTGGAGAGACTCTCTTCAGCTTCATCATGGACCTGCTGGCCCTTGACTTTCAAATGGCAATTTGCCAAAAAGCCCAAACTCGTACTGATATTGCCATTAAAACTACCAGCAGAGACAATTGGCTTATTATTCTCATCTCTGCATGCCAAGAGGAGTATAAACCAAAGCACAGTGAATTAAAGGCATCTGCAGCTCTGTTTAGAATTTTGATGTCAGTTTTGATTTCTTAAATACACGTTTGTTCCCATTTTTTGTTTCATGCTGAAAGTTACATGAAGAGCTCTTGAAAGTTACATGAAGAGCTCTTGATATAAAATATAAAATCCCATTATTAAAAGCCAGTTGTCTGTGAGCTGTATTCATATGACAATATATTTTTCTTTGAGGGGTCAAAGAAAAAGCCAAAAACATCAATCTAATACACAATAAATAATCTGGGTTTTGTTGAAATGGTTTTGGGTATTTATCAGCTAATGATGATCCTTTGTACAGGTAATCAGCTTTCACACACAGAACTGCAAACATGTGACAACTGGAACAAAGATGTAAGATTGGCTCAGAGTGTTTTTAATCAAATAAACAACATGATTGAGTTCACAACTAAAATGCAAATTTCTACATTTACTATCCCAAAACCAAAATTCAATGTAAAAAGCCCTAAAAGTGCAGTCTTAAACTAGGAAAAATTAAAACTTGAGAATATACATTCCAGCATATTGAATAATCAATTCTGTGGGGTTTTTTTTTAATGTGTTCCCCATTTCAGAGGTGAGACATAAAAGCAGTTTTTCTCACCCCAATTTCATATCTTTAAGAACAGATCAGTGCCATCTCTTTGGCCAAAATCTTTTTAACAGATATTAAAGAGACCATAAGTAATAGAAAAGGCTAAAACTCTGCTCAGGATTATGTTTGCAGCTGAAAAGGGGAGATGAGTGTGGGCAAGTGCTCAGGTGTGCACAGTGTTCTGGCTGTGGTTACTGCTAGAAATGCAGCTGCTGGTGAGCAACTGCGTGTAAGAAATCTCTTTTTCTGATCATACAAAAAAGATGGACAGGACAGAAAGTCAGGAATAATGGACTGACGAGTTTTTAATAATGCAAAACTCAGAAAATACCTCATGCCACCATAGAGTTTTTCTGCTGAGTACTCTGGGTATTTGTTTTTTGGTGTCAGATGCTCCTATTGTAAGGATAATTACCATAAAGATCACTTTTCTGAGAGAAAAGGCAATTTATTAGCAGGAAAAAGGGCTGCTAAGCAGAAAAATAAACTAAATGATGTTTCAGGCCAATAAGAGCTCTCTGCATGCCAGGGTTAAAGCTGACAGGAGGAGTGGAAAAGGGAACATTCAGTTCTGTTGCCTTGTCTACACATTCTGGTTCTGGGCAGATGACTTAATTTTGCATTCCTGTTGAGCCATTACTAAATTATCGTAAAAACATTTCATAGACTGTTCATGCACAAAAATTGGATCCATGTAAAATCAGTCTTTCTCTGAATGGGATTTTGTAAGCCTTTAAAATATCACTCCAAATTTAATTTCTTCACTCACCCCCAGGAAGGAAACCAGCCTTGATTGTTTCTGTGGCTCTCCTCTGGACCCCCTCCAACAGGTCCCCATCTCCTCTGTGCTGAGCTCTGCAGGTGTCACCTGAGCAGGGCACAGGGGCAGAGCCACCTCCCTCAGCCTGCTGGCCCCTGCTGAAGCCACTCTGGCTGTCCTGAATCCCCTCCCTGCTCTCCATGGGCCTCAGCAGAGCTCCCAGGAGGATCTGTTCCAGGATTTTCCCAGGCACAGAGGGGAGGCTGACACAGTGGTAGCTCCCAGGGTGCTCCTTTCAACCCTTTTTAAAGATGGGAGCAATGTTTCCATTTTTCCAGACACCTGGGGCTGCCCCTGACTGCCATGGCTCTGTGAATATCATGGAGAGTGGCTTGGAAGCTGCATCAGCCAATTCCCTCAGGGCTCTGGGGTGCATCTCTTTGGATCTTACAGCCCTGTGCATGTTCAGGTTCCGCAGGTGGTCTCAAACCTCATCTTCTCTGTCAGCGCTGGGGACTTTGCTCCTCCAGTCCCTTTCTTGCAGCCTCTCCTTTGGGAAAAGAGGTTGCTATTGAACCCTGAGGCAAAAAAGTTGCTGGGTACCTCAATTTCTTCTCATGTGCTTTTGCCAGTTTGCCAGTCTTGCTGATCAGCGGGGATGCATTTTCTGTGACCTTCCTTTTCTGGCTGATGTCCCTCTACAAGCCCTTCTTATTATTCTTTGCATCCCCTGCCAAGTTCAGCTCCATCCACATCGGTCAGCTAAATAAAGTTGGTTGTCTCCAACTCGCAAGTTATGTTTCTTTAGGGATCAGTGATTATAATTTGTGCTTTGTTTATACCCTGGGGTGTCTGATATCACACTGTTAATGCCTCCAGAGCTTCTGTTAATGTCTTGAACTTTTCTGAGTTCCAACACAGTTCCCCTCTTTTTCTTCTACAGCTGTCAAAATACAGCTCCCTGATAATATAACTAACATTTAATTATCACAGCCTAGTCAGGCATGCATCCATGTTCCAGGGTCACTGAGCAGTTTGCCAAAATAGTGGACTGTTATTAGATAGATGGATTGCTTTGGTAGCTACTTGCTATTAATATTTATTAATTACAGCACTGCCAGGGGTGTGTTGTCAAAATTGCTTTATGGGATCGACTCACACACATTGCAGTGTTGTAAATCTTCTTTCCATAGGACACTGACTGCCCCCTTGCTCCTTGGATATTTCAGGATACATTGCTCATAATTCATGATGAGTTTTAGTAGCAGTGGCCTTGGTTGCAAATGGACCAGAAAGGATTAATACACTAAACTTCCTGAGTTTTGTTGATGTACCAGACTTCTCTTGGCCATTTTGCACACTTTGGAACATAACAGTTACTGTTGTTAAAGGTTCTGTTTGACATTTCACAGACAGTGCTGTAGTTTTTGTTGTGCTCCTTCACATTCTTTGTTCTCTGGTGTTTCACTGTGAACAGACCAGTTATGGAACAATGGTGTCTGAAACCCTGTACTATTATCAAATTAAATAGAAGAGTAACCCCATTCTGCTAACAGAGGTGAAAAAGCACGGAGATGGGTCTCTGGTCTCTGACCTCTACAGAAGGAATTCTTGTAGTTGGACCTTTTACCTTTGCCTTCTGTGAAAGGAAGAAAAAAGTTTGTACCAATGCAATGGAAAATGCAGCTTTACCTGTAACTCAGCAGGTCAGTAAATGAAATTAATCACTTTTAGCTATCCTGTCTAGACTCAGCAATCACGGGAGTGGCATGGTTTAGAACAGAATATCTACTCCATGTTCCACCTGAATAGATGGACAACAGGGAACAGATCCCCTGCATCTTTACAAGCTGCTTTCTTGTAGGAGAAAGACTCGCTGCGTTCTATCAGTGCAATGCTATATTGCTCAAAGCAAGTTAAAATTAAAGTACAAATCTGGTCTTTACTAAGTCCTGCTCTTCTTCTTGGCTTATTCCAGGTCTTTGCTGTTTATTTCTTTTGCAGTAGGCGCATGTGTAGAGAGAGAAAATTCAGAAATTACATCAAGGTAGTGAGCAAATCATTGAAGGGAGGAGGCTGAGTGCCCCACTCTGCTTCCCAACTCCTGGGGGAGTGAACCTCAGGAGGGAACAAATTCCTGCTGTCCTCATCTCTGGGCTCCCCACTGCTGCTATCATTTAGTTCTATTCCAGCTGAATGGCTCACAAACACACTCTAAAGAAAACAAGGGAGGATCATCCATAATTCCTAAGGGAGTTTTTTGTCACAGCACAAAGCATTTCCACAGGGTTCAGCTCTGGGGATTAACATCCACACTCACTTCTCTAAAGAACTTGAATTTCAAGCTATTTAGAGATCCTGTGGAACAGAGAACCCCTGACAGTTGTGGGCCTGGATTTTTAATTGTGAGATTGGATCTTCAGGTAGGAATTGGAGCAGTTCCTGTCAGGCCCTTTGGTTCCAGCTGAGGATGCAGCTGATAGTTCTGGGCAGTGCTCCACTCCAAGTGTCCAACAGCATTGCTCAAATAATTCTACAAATAAAAGTAAAGTGAAACTGAAACCCTGAAGAAAAACTGAAAAAGAGAAAAAAAAATTAAAACTGAAATAATTTTCAGAATTCTTTTTCTCAGGTGTAATGCTCTGAGACAATCACCTGCTTTTTCTGTAATCAATTTGCTTCCTCCTGTTTTCCATAGAGAATTCTTGGGATGAGCCTGCTGAGAAATCACAATGACCTGGAAAGATGGTCTAAAATCAGAGATTGTCCCACTCTTCTTCCAGAAGGTCTTTAGACACAGGAGGGGATTTCTTGTGCTTGCAGTCAGGTACATTTACCACACCATCAGTGTGGTGTAAAAGCTTGACCTGTTTCAGGAAGACAGAGTTTTGTTATCAAATTCTAAATATAAAGAGAAAGGAAAGAAGATTTTTTTTATTTATATCTGAAATCATTATTACTGTCTCATATTTAAGGTAAAGGATCACACGTAATACAATACCTTTTTCTTCTGTTCTTTACTGGCAGCTCTATAATTGAACATAAGCCAATGTTGTTATGAAAATAGTTAAGTAGGAGGATTTTTCAAGGTACCTCATTTTTAATCTCCCTTTTATCCCATCCTATAGGCCATAATTACAGCATGCACCAGAATGGTCCTGGAAAATGAAGGAGATTCAGATTGATTTAACAACACTTCATTGAAATTGTCTAAAATTCACATCTTTTCATTTAAAGTTGAGCTTTCTGTACACATGAGGCTTCCAACACTCTTAGGTTTCCTTCAAAAATCTCAGATGAAGACCCACTGAATTTATTGAAGTCTGAGGTACTTGGAAAATTACCAAAAGCAGAAATCTTTTAAAGCTCTTCCAAGTAAATCTGATATAGAGCAAGTCTGAAGGGAGTTGGAGTGAGTGGAAAAGCCTCATTCCTGTAGTAAGTATGAGAGAAAATGCTGTTGACCTTTTGAGAGTGAAAAGAGTTTTTCAGAGGTTCAGTGGGCAGCATATAAGACATGAAATAATAATTCAGCTGTTGTGCTTAAAATGCTCTATAGCTTTCTAACATCCTGCTGGTACCAATCCCCTTCGATGCATATTGTAAATGTCTGAGCAGTTCATGTTAAATATGTTCAGGGTTTGGTGCTAGAAATTTTCAAAGCAAACATCAGACTTGGTAAATCAGCTCATCATTAATTTATAAAAGAAATGCCTTTTTTTACTGCTTTGCATGCATGCAGTGAGATTATTTAATAGATGTGAAATATATGTACAGGTGAACTTAAACACTCATTTCTTATCTAGAGAAGTAATTGGTTAATATAAACAAGGGAAAATTGGCCCTATTATCCATGAGGTTCCCCCTGTGCCGTACGGAACAGGTTCTGAGGGAGAGGCCACAGTCTAATATTTCCATGGCAGTACAAGCTGGCACTGCAGTGCCTGATGAGGGACAGGAATCTGCTGCAGTGTGTACTCCCAGTGACATTTTGATTTTTCTGGCACTTGTTTGTGTATGTGCAAAAACATCCTGTCTAGTGATAAATAGAGTTTTGCTCGTAATAGAACGCTTGAGTGAGTACAGCGAGGATAAATAAGTTGAAGATCTTGGGTAACTTGGCTTCAACTCAGCTCTCCTTTAGAAAAAATTCTCTTCTTTGTGGCTCCATGAATATCACTGGGCTGCCTACAGCAGCACCAGCATTAATATAAGTCAGAATTTTGAAGGATTCAGTGATGGAAACAATATCTGGATAAATTACTGAGTGAATGGATAAATCATTACAAATAGTGGAGATACCACAGTTCAGCAAGTTGTGTCTCATCAGCTGAACATGGTAATTGGTTATTTGCTTGGCTTTAGTCCCCTGTGAGTGCTGCAGAAGTCTCTGACTTAAACCACCTTCAACTCAAGCTGAATCACTCAAAAAGTTCCAGCCTCTCAAATGTGTGGTGCAGACACAGAAGTTTACCAGTGTCTTGGGATTGTGGAAGTTAACTCAGCATTTTCCTAAACAAAGAATAATTTCTTGCAATTTTTTTTCTTCCTATTACTTCCACCAGTTAATTACAGTGAAAAAAATAAATTACACAAATAGAATAAAGAGATAAATAGAAATCACATATTGACAAAAGAATATGGAAAACTAAGGAAGTAAGATAGAAATAGATTGCATTCTCTGGCTTTAAATGGTTAAATGGCTGGGGAAGCTGAACAGAGTTTTTTTGGTATCATTTCTTCTAAGCAATTTATGAAAAAAAGAATAAAAGGAAAGCGTTAAAAAATAGGGTATTCTGCAGCTTTTGTGTTGCTATTGCTCTTTTGCTGTAGCTTATAGTGCTCCCTTTTTTACATTTTTGCTCTAAGCAGTAGATTTTTCTTTTGGACCTTTTCACTACAGTTGAATTCCAAATGGCCATGTTAAATGCTTGAATTCAATTTTGAACCAGAAGACAATGGATTTTGGTAGTCAAAAGAGCACAATGCATCTTGATAGTCATAGTTACCTTTAATAATACAAAGGGCTCAAGTCAAAAATGGAGATAGTCTCATTTAAAACCACAATGAAAGGGAACTATACCTGATTTTAATCAGTGCAAAAATGAAGTAAATTGATACGAAAGATTCTTGATTACTTTTGTAGCTTGGAGTGGAATTTTGTGGCAGAAGTAAAGTTTTCCTGTCCTAAGGAAAAGGTCACCACGAAGAGTAATAAAAATTTGCATTAGAAACAAAGTCATTCCCCACCCCAATCTGCTGTCCAGCAGGAAACTGAGGCTGAAATACAACAAAAACCAGACAGATACATTTTATAGGAACTGGTCCTGTATGTATTTTAAATAATTGAAACTAATGGAACTCCTTGCATGATTAAAGCCAGATACCTGGCAAGGTGCAGAATTCCATCTTGGGCCATCAGTGCCCCTGACAGAAATTAATTTGGAGGAGTTGGCTCCTGCCTTTTCACATCCCCAGTTCTAGGATTGGTTCAGTGGATTTGGTGATTACAGAAAAATACAGCATCACTGGAGCTGGATGTTTATTTTCTTGCTCATTACCTCTCTGTGCTCTTGCAGGACAGATTTAAGGTGTTCAGCAATTGTTTTGCTGGTAAAAGAGTAGCTCAGAGGACCTGAAATTCTGGACAATAATGTTCATCTACACAGCAGTTTCACTGTTATTAAGTTCTCCACGTATTTTTTGAGAAGGATTCACAGTTCATTGCTTTTGGTATTTAAAATGTGTTCATTGCTATAAATCCTCTTCAGACAGTTCACATTGATCTCAATACAATCTCAAGTTCTGTTTAGGCACTCAGTGGGTTCAGTGTGCTCAAGGAACTTAGTAAACAGTAAAACAAAAAGAAAGATAAATTAATTACCTGGTTGCTTCCACAGCCTCTCATGAAACCTCCCCTTCAATGCTTTGGTGGAGACAGAGAACTTGAAGTGCAAAGGCAAAGGCTTCAAATCAAAGTTTTGGTAAAGTGGCAGCTACAGTAACACAGAGCCTTTTTATTTTCCTTTCCAAGCTCTGCTCCATCCAGCCCAGGAGTGGCACAGTGAAGAAATTCCCACCCTCAAAAGTGGCTGTGTTCTTCACAAAACATGTTCTATTCAATATACCCGTGCCAAACAAGTTATAATGCACCAGTAAAACATCTTTGATTTCAGTAATACCTTTTTCAACAATCACCAGGGCCAGCTATAATCTAAGTTTAAACAATAAACCAGACATATCTGGAGGATGAGCCAACCAGGCACCTGGAACAGCTCCTGGAAGGGCCTCCCTTTTTTTATGCATTGTCCAAAGGGATCAGTTTGGTATCTAATCCAAGTGTCTCAGTGGGGTGCAAGTGTGGCTTAAGTTTTTTTGTTCATAGTTTTAGGTAGGAAAAATATCTGAAGTTGCTGAATTTACAATAAGCTAAAGCAGGGGGAATTACCTTGTGGTTTCTATCAGGTAAGAGCATGCATGTGGACCTTGCTGTGCCAAGAATATTAATTGATGGTGGCTTGACTGTGTATTTGATAACAAAGTCAATCAAAGTAATTAAAAATTAAGGTTTCTGGTGATTGAGTGCACCTAAAGCTTGTGTTGTTTCACAGATCCATGCTTATGCACTGAAATAAGAATGTAAAGGCTGTTTCTTGCCACGTTTTAAAAATTAAGTTTTGGGTAAAGTCATAGTTTTGTAGTGCTAAATTCAATTTTATCCAGATTGCATCTGCCATTGTGGAATTTGCTTATCTCTATGTTGATTTGACATAATCAGACCTTGCTGTGGTGCAGGCTGGCACACTCCCTGCTGGATTGTGCAATAGTATTGCTGCCTGACTGCTGATGATTCAGGGCTGTATTTATGCAAAGCTTCAAATATACCACAGAAACTATTAAACTTGGGATTATACATGATGTGCATCATTATTTCTTTTAAACAGATAACTCTTTGATAGAGATTTAATACAGCTATAGGTGACATTGATACTCCTGTGTTGGTAGTAACACCCAAAACAAAGTCCTGAACTCTATTTTACAAAAAAAGGGGGGGAAAAGAGATTTTTCTGGTTATGGGGAAAAGAGATTTTTCTGGTTGTGCCTGTATCCTTCTTGGGAAAACAGGGCACTTTGCAACATCCAAATATTATCCCATCAGATTCTTTTTAAAGAGTAATTAACAGAAACAGAGAAGAAATAAGTTTTATTTTTGCTGGTTATATCTGCATTATTCCCTTCCAGAGGAACTCGAAGACCTCCTTTATAATTTGATGGCAGTTTCATGACACCCAGTCCCCTTCAGTCACATATTTCTGTCTGCAAAAAAGTAAATGTTACATCTGAAGCCTTAGGACAAATTCTCATCCTGTTAACCACAAAATGTAAGGGCAGTCTGAAAAGCCACTTAGTCCCAATACAGGAAGGTGGCTCTTGCTAAACTTAATATCATATATGAGTTTTTAAAGACTGTAATTTCCACTCATGTTCATGAATTCTAAATATTATCCTGCTTAGCTGTTGTTTCTGGTGAAGATGAAAGTGGTTTGTTTGATGTGTGCAAAGAAGTGACTGCAGAAAATGGTAAATTAATTGGGAGATGTCAGCTCAGGAGAACATTTTTGGTATGAGGGCTCTAAGGCTTTTAACAAACAGACCAACTCATTTGTCTCATCATGAAATGAAAATAAAAATCACAACATTATGATAAAATCTCGACTAGGAGATGCCTGCAAGACTCTTTGAAGCTTTGGGTTCTTTTCTTGCCTGGGCTTTGGCACTCTGATTTATGCAAACCACGCTGCACAGAGCTGGGAGTGGAATGGGTTCTGTGCAGAACAGATGGATCAGGGCTGGGGCAGGGATGTGCACTGCACATGAGAACAGATTAATACCACAAGGGGAGACTGCAGGAAAATTGGAAAGATGGGGGCATTTGAGCTAATTCATGAATCATTTCCAACTGATAGCTATGCCTTCAGGCACAGTGAATAATATCAAGGAAGCATATTTAAAAATTTATAATTTTGTTTTAATGTGGATTTGAATAAAAATCCACTCTTTTGGATAATTAAAAAAATTATCCTGTATATCCCCCATCCCAAAATACACCTTTGTGATTTAAATATCACTGTGTGCACTGGGACATGAATTGCTGTTTGGAAAACCCAGGGCAGACTCATGGAATTGGCACAAAGCTTTTGGGAATGGGTTTTTTGGAAGAGCTATGTGAGCTGGGAGTACATGCTCCCCCACTTGAATCCCAGCCACAGAGATGCAGCTCTGCCTTGTCTGGAAACATGGTCTGATTTCTAGATCTCATTCAGATGTCTCTCCAAGTCTTTATCTTATCCAAATAGCCTTCAGTCATAAAGGTTCAGACTTCCCAAAGCTGTGCCAGGGCAAGTAAATGTGGATTTAAAGATCTTTGAACAAGATCTTCAGACCTGTATTACAGCACAGAGCTTTCAGCAGAGTTATTTCACATCAGTAAGGTACTTTACTGTTACTAATGGATATTTTACTGTGAAAAAACACACAGAGAAACACATAGAAATAAAGAAAGTCCACCTGAAAATTAAAATTATTTTAACATGCATAAAACCATCAGAAACAATGAAGATATTTGAGAGATATGTAACTGCCCAGCATCAGTGAAGGTATCAGTTTTGAAAGGTATGATTCTATGTGTTAGGACATCAAAAATCCTTCCTGTTGCCAAGCTCAGAGTGTATGGATGAACCTGATTATCTACATTAATAATGAATATGGTTCATAAGAGGAGGAAGAAACTGAGAAAAGGAAATGTACAGATAAATGTCTGGATGTTCTGCATTCCCTCTCTGACTTCTCAGCAGATAATTTCCAAGCTATAGAGGAGGATGTGAAACCCGTGACAGTGAAGGAAGATTCTGAGACAAATCTAAAGATGGGTAGTTCAGTTTGCTAGTGAGGAAATAATCTCCATTGGTTTCTGTTCACCAGCAGAGAAGATGTATTATTCCTCTTGTAAAAAATTCTTTCATTTCAGGCAAAACTCAATAAGAACAGAGAAAGGTATAAAAGGGCTCACTTGCCTGAAACTTGATTCTCATCCTGGTGGTTTCTCAATTTCATTGCAGGTTGCAAATCTGGCCTGTTCAATCTCCAATAATGAAGAAGGTGTGAAGTTAGTCCGTATGGCAGCCACACAGATTGATAGTCTGTGCCCACAGGTGAGTGGAGATTCCTGCTAAAAAGTACTTGAGAACTCTTTTAGCACTTAAAAGAACACAGCCTTGTCTTTGTCATGAGATTGTTGCCTGATTTCCATGAACTGTGAAAAAGGCATCCATATCTCGAGACCCTTCATATCAAATGGATTGTAATGCTGTGTTTTTAACACAGTCCAGTNAAAAAAAAAAAAGAAGAAATTGCCACTCCTCCTCTAACCAATGGGTTTGACTAACAGGTAATTAATGCTGCACTCACGTTGGCTGCCAGACCCCAGAGCAAAGTAGCCCAGGACAACATGGATGTGTTTAAGGACCAGTGGGAGAAGCAGGTGCGAGTCCTCACCGAGGCTGTCGACGACATCACCTCGGTGGACGATTTCCTCTCTGTTTCAGGTACTGGGGTCAAGGGACTTTTCTAAAAATATGCTCCTAAATTAAAGTATTGGGTCAGAGTAGACAAAAGCTAAATTACTAAAGCATCATTAATCCATTAATCTGTCTCTATTGGAATACAGATCTGTCCTCAGTAGGACCAACCATGTGTTAATTAATCCCTGGTAGCAATGGTTGGCTATTCACCTCCCAGAAAACAGCACCCTATTTGTGCTTCTATTCCTGCAGAAGCTTTGTTTCAACTCAGGCACAAAGTAGGATTTTGGCCACCTTTTAAAAACGTGTTCCAGACCTGTGACAGGCTGAGAGTATTTGTGGAAATGGTTAGAATCCTTATGCAGTTGTGGGCAAGATGAGGAAAGATGAACTTTACAGAATCACGGGATGGTTTGGGTTGGGAGGGTAAAGAAGGGATGGAGAGGAGGACACTGACCCTGTGTCACAGTCTTTTCTCCATCCTCCTGGTAAAGTGCTTGTGTTGTTACAGTGTGGTCATACCCAGTGAATGCTGTAGTTGCAAAGTCGTGCATGGCTTGGGTTAATTTCTGCTGCAGAAAACTCATTTTCCTATTTTGCTTAGAAAGGTGAATTCCCTTGTTGTGAGTAAGGACATAGAGTGTGACAAGAGGGCTTTGCTTGCTCGAATTTCTCAGAAGAGCCAAACTTCATGAGACAGTCTGCCCAAAATGTTATGTTTCATTCTACATTATTTTCCTTGGTATTTCCTAAATGTTCTAAAAGAAATTTATGAGAAAAAAAATATTGGTAGCAAAAATACTTACCCTTTTAAGAAAAATCCTTAATTTTCTTTTTTTGGCCCTCTTTATTTAGTTTGGTGGTATCCTGCTACTCTTATTAACTGGGAAATGGTTTCATTTAGTTAATTGCACTCTGCTGTTCAACAGCCCTGCGAGTGTCTCTGACAAGAAAATGAAAATGAGCTCTCTGAATAAAAGGATACCTCAGAATATGGGAGCACACTGATTTTTATTTGAGATTTGAAGCTGCCAAATACTTTCTGGCAGAAGTAGTTCTAAGAGAAAGGAATGATGAGGCTGCAAACTACAGACCCAGTCCATGCACCAGAGCTGGAAGTCTGGCTCAAATGGCCATTTTCTTCTTTGTTTGAGGACTCTGCTTACTCTGAGTGCTTGTATCCATAAACCAGAAGTAATTTGAATGGATGATGGGGTTTTTGATTTCTTGTTCTCAAATCTTAACTCCTTCAGACAGAGTTCTGACTTCCAAACTTTCCAAGGCGGCTGAGAAGTGTTTTTTCTGTAAAGTTTAGATTTTTTTTTCCTAAATCTTTGCATAGACATCTCTGTCTGTTGCTCTTGCTGTAAAGCTTGGAAGCCTCAGCTTACACCGGGTATTTTTATTTTTGGATGTTAAACCAGCCTAGCATTCAAAATGCCACTATCTGGTTAAATGTACCTCCTGAAATGACACCTCCTCCTCTTCATATTGAGTGTCATATTTGATGGTCTGTTTTAATAATATGGTGGCTACCAAAAGAAAGCTGACCATAATTTTAATAATTGAATTATTTCGTATTCCAAATGCACTGTCCAAATCCATATATCACTTCTTGTTGGGCAAAATTTGGTTATGCCATGGTAACAGCAATTGGTGATGGTGAAATGGAAACAGTGAAGAAAAACCTTAACAAAGCACTGCTTTTTCATTCTGAGTAGGGAGTGTTTTAAACAAAGAATTTTCCCTTGCAAGTTACTCAGATTCACAGCTCAGGGGACTTTCAGTTTCCATCCAAAGTTGTTGCAGTGTAAAATTTGACATCATGTAAAACATTTCTGAAACCCTCAAATGATCCAGCTTTGGAATTTTTAATGGTGAAGATTAGTGAGTCATTCTTTTTAGTAGCAAAGGATAATTAACAAAACACAGTTGGTGAACTGATTAATTCTGTTTTATTACTACTACAAAGAGCAGCATTTCATTTTCAGTTTAGAGGTGTTTCTAGCAGAAAATCAAGCTGCTGTTTAGAGTCACCAAATTTCTCAGACTGAGTTTGGTCAAACATGAAATTCAGTCGTGGTTTTACTAAAATTATTTTTGACTCTACTGACTGCAGAGAAATAATGCCTGACCTAGTCAGAGTCTTCTTCATGCTTTCACATAATTTGTACGTGAGAATACATAAATTGTGATACTGTAGCATGTGAGAGTGGATGGCCTGATTCAGAGCCACAAAAATAACAGTGCATCTCCCAAGAATCCAACAGAGGTGCTTGATATCACCTCCTCTGAGCAGAGTCACTGTTGGCATCCCTTGCTTCAGAATATGCACAGTCACATGTAATTATAGGAAATTAGGAATTCCCAGCTTATTCTCAGGCATGGATGGGAGTCAGGGAGATGAGCTGCTCATGCCCAGGTTCTGTGCTACCTACAAAGGCCATTTGCTCTTGTGTTTTTTATATGATTTATTTTCTTTTCTGACTTACTTAGGTAGAAATGAGCCAAACATAATAAACATTTATGGAAGAGTGTAAATTCACCTTCAGAAAATTGCCCAACTGTTTGTTAGAGAATATAAGAAACATTTAACTGCTTTCCCTTTTGCATTCATTTTAATTACAATTCCATGATGATAAAATTCAGTGTGACTGGTTTTGAAGGGATTATAGGTTGGGACCCACAGTAGAGGTAAGATGATGTAGCCCAGTCCCTACTAAAGATAAATATCACACAGATTTTTACCATTGTGTGACAGTATCACAGAAGGGCTTTTGTTTTGCAGCCCGGATAAAGGTAGCTATCAATTTTTTAACACACTGACATTTGCCCAAATCAGTAAGCTCTGCTGTGAGGAAGAGCGAAGTTAAACGAGCTGTATTTTTTCCCTGAATCCCAGAAAACCACATCCTGGAAGATGTGAACAAGTGTGTGATTGCCCTGCAAGAGGGGGACGTGGACACGCTGGACAGGACGGCGGGCGCCATCCGGGGCCGCGCAGCACGAGTCATTCACATCATCAACGCGGAGATGGAGAACTACGAGACCGGGGTGTACACTGAGAAGGTGCTGGAAGCCACCAAACTGCTCTCTGAAACTGGTGAGTTTGCTCAAATGCTGGAAGCATTATTGAAATGCTCTTATTTAGCCGTTTAAAACTTCCGGTTAATTCTCTGGGATCAGTAACTCAGAGGGGAATCTGTGCTTGAAAACAAGATACAAACAAATAAATTCATGGCTGTGTGGTTTTTATTCTCTACTCAGTGCTCTTGCTGAAGTCATGCTGACAGGAGCCATATAAGAGAAGAGATTCAGTAACACATCAAGACAAGGCCACTACATCAAAGTTTCTCTGATTTGAATAAATAATACACAGCCTTTTCTTCTGAATTGATTGATTATGTATTCTGTGTCTCCAGAAAATCACTGCAAACATTACTCTTTGCTCTGTGCAGGTGCATGTACTTGTTGATGACTGAAGTGTTGCTAAACAAAACACCTTTTCATTGAAAAATACATCTGAGCAACTGAAAATGCATCATCTGATTGAAAAAAATATAAAAGTCTGCTAGATTGTATAAAATATGTAGATTATATAAAAGTAGAAAAGTCTGCTAGATTGATAGACTGGGAAGAAACATTCTCTTCATTTTTCAATCTGTTTGTGCCTTGCCAGAGCAGGGATTGGATTCATCTCAGTGGAGGTGATTAGGTCTGTGCTGGTCATTTCAAAGCCCTTTATATCAGTGCTCTCAATAATTCAGTGCAGGCAGTGCTACCAAGTGCTCTCATCTCAAAGCAGTGGGTTTGGGTGGATTTGGGTGAATCATGCTCCAAATTTCATTGACTTCACAGCCTGGGTCTCCACGCACTGATCAGGTGCCCTGGTAGGAGAGAGATGCACGAACTGTGGGTGTCTGGAAGTGTCTGAGCTGATCCTCCCCTGCCTGATTGCACTTGTTCATCTGGGGTTTAAAACCATCAAGATTATCTTAGAAGGGACAAATGAAAATTGCACCAGTTCAGGACACATCAAATGTGACTTTCAGACAGAAAGCTCAGGAATTGTCTTGTGAGATGGAAAAGCAAAAACTGTTCTGGCTCTGCAGTCTCTGTGTTAGCTTTGAGAATAGGAATCAACAAAATGAGCGAAAAAAATTAATTTGGGGATGATTAAATATTACTTGTGGTATTGGAGCACCCAGCTTAATGTCAGCCCATTTTTTACTACCCAGCAAGAGATCAGTGGAATAAGTACCGTAAATTTAGCTTCTTTTTAAAAGTTTATGAGCTGGTTTTATGAATTCACAGAAGGAAAATTATCTGTTCAGTGTGACATGGTAAAATATTTGGTTGCACTCTTGTGTTAAAGTCATCTTTTGATCAAGGAGGGGCTATGAAGAATTCTTCCTACCATTAAGATTTCTTTATTCAACAAAACAAAATGTATGTTTGAGCTTTTCATTGAGCTAAAGTTTGTGACCCAATATTCTATAAATTTTTTTATTAAAAATTTTTCAATGAGCAGGTTTAAAGTGCTAGTATATAGATCAATAATATGCATAGCAAATACTTGTATTCCATATTTGATTCACTTCTTTATATAATTTGAATTATAACTAAGCACTATCAACTCTGGATTGAGTGCATCTTGACAATATCAGTGTGTTAATGCTGGGTTTCAATAGTTAAAAACAAGTCCCTGTTCCAATTTATTTTTTTATTTAACAAAGTGTAAATAAACTTGTGAGTATTAAAAAAATTAAAAAGATTACGTTTACAATATTAAGAACTTTCTATCGTGTACAAATTGTGTAGCAGTAGTTCAGGAGACAGAATGGGCCCAAATTCAATGAGGCTGATGAAGCTTAAACAATTTCTGCCAGTTGTGAAAGTGGATCATTAATATTAGAGCACAATTTCTATCTGCAGCTTTTCAGGCCATTTACAAAGGCATTGATTATGATTTCTCTATGATTAAAAAAAAAGTAGAATTTACTGACTCATTTCACTGCCTTAGAATAAAGTGGTTAAAATGGAATTTAGACACCCCCCCTGTGCTGTTCTGGAATCACCATCCTTGGAAGTGTTCAAAAACCCTGTGGATGTGGCACTTGGGGACAGGGTGCAGTGGTGCTGGGGGAATGGATGGACTCGATGGTCTGAGAGGGATTTTCCAAGCTCAGTGATTCCATGATCTGGGTACTTATCAATCAATTTATTTCGATATTCTTTCAGTTCCTCACCTCAAGTTCCTGCCCAGATTTTATCAAACACTCAGGAATGACACCAGTGATTTATTTGGATTCAGGTTCCACCCACAGATGTGCACATCAAAACCTCTATGAGAAGCACAGTTAATGAACATCTCACTGTTTCCTTCTTTATTCCTCCTTTTTTTAATTGACCTTAATTTAATTTTAAAGGAAGAGCTTTTGGAAACTGGGAAAAACTTTGTTAAATGAGAATGGAAAAAAAAATCACATTGCCTTTCTCTTATAATTATTATTTACTTTTTATTGTCAACTCAGAAAAGGAAAGCCTCTGTTAAGCCTCTTTTTCCAGAGATTTTGCTGTCTTCTGTGAGTATTGGGTTGGATCCACAGTGGAGAAATATGGATAGAGTGTTTGGGAAAGACAAGCACCTTGCTAATGGTTTTTGGGTTTTTTTTTAGTGGGGAAGAAAATTAATCTCTCATGAAAATGAGTAGGTTCTGAGAAATGAAAACTGCAAACATGGCTTTAATAACCAGTCTCACCTCCAGGTTTTATTGGTTTGTTGTTTTAATTTACAGCCATTGGAATAGATGGGGTGGGGTTTTTAGTGTTTCAGTTCTTTGTTGCCTCACAAAATGCCTTGAAAGCCAAGTACTTGGTAGAGGCTGGATCCTTATTTCTGACAGCAGTATTAGGGAGTGTCAGACTGGTTAATGTCCTTTTAAAAGAATACTTTTATTTTCATTTAAGAGCCATAACAAAAACTTAGCTCTCGCTTGCTGATTTTCTTATAAATCCAAGATGAAACCTATAAAACCACGGCGTCGATGGGGCTCACTGTGAGCAAACACCAAACTCAGAGATTTTAGTGGATGTTGCTTGTGCAGGAGTAAAGCAGAGCTTCAAGGCTCAATTTCTTTTTGTTGATTGGTTGGTTTTGAGGTATTGTTTGGTTGGGGAGAGCCTCTGTTAAACGTTATATTGGTTTTCAGATCTGTAGAAAGCTGTGAAATTATCCTGTTCCAAGTTGTCCATGGAGGGGAAAGAAAGGAAAGGAAAAGAGAAGAGAGAAAAGGTTAAAACAAGGATAAAGGCAAAAGGAAAGAGAAGGAAGTAAGAGAAAACAGCACAATTTCTGTTTGAACATTGAGGTCTCTGATTCTGCTCAGTACCCAGAGTTTCCAAGGCCAGCTGAGACTCTCCCATTGCCTTCCCCAGGAGGAGACTGAGGTGTGCTCAGCAATTACCTCAGAAGCTGTAAAAACTGAAGGCAAGAAGCCTGTGCTTCCAAACAAATAAAAATAATTGTCCCTAGAAAGAAATCAAGGAACAGGCAATGAGCCCAAATCCTATTTTTCCAGATTTTTGAGTTTCAGGAAGGAGTAAAAGCTTTGACATTCTTTAAAAGGTCAAGAGGGTTGGATTTAGGCAGGGAAAACTGGAGTGGACTTTGCATGGTTGTGATGAAAGGAAGTGAATGGGCAGTGAAAGTGAAAAGAGCAGAAAAAGTAGAACCAGAACTGCTTGGGAAGGGCTGTGAAAACTTCCCAACAATTTTTTGGGTTTTTTTTTGCTTCAGTTTGCACGGGGCTGTCTGGAAACCATCCTGGAACAGCAAGTACCGTACGACTTGGGTTACTCCTGTGAAGGACACTGGAAATTTGAAATCGTCTGATTCACACCAGAAATCTGAGTTTCAGCTTTCAGCATGTTTTAAAAATATCCCAGTAACTTTGTAACTCACTGGTTTTAAGTAGGTCACTCCAGCTTCTGTTTTGACACAATTTTTTTTTTTTTATTTTGTCTTTATCAGAATGGACTAAAGTTGAAAATCAGCACTACTGGCAATTCAGCAATAAGCCTGTGAGAGTTTTATCAGTGTGAGTAGGGCAAACTTTAAAGATATTTATCACTAGGAAAAGGCAGCTCAATGATGTTATCAACGCTAATACTAAAATGTGGGAAAGATGGATTTTTAGCGGTGATATGAAGGGAAACAAAATGTAGAAGCAAGAAGATGAATTTAAGCATAGCTGTAATCAAAAAAAAACCCTTATTGAATCTGAGGGAGAGCTAAAAGATGTGAAATGGAGCCTATTTAAAAAATAAATGACATTAAATTCATGTTTTATGTGAGTTCAGGTAGTTATTGTAAAACTTATGGGTACCATCATCCTAGGAACATGAGATCATTTATCCAGGAGTTTTGATCAAATTATGACTTTTATTCTGCAAAGTACTGTTGCATTTCCTTTAAAGCTTTGCTGAACTGAAATCCAAAGGTCAAGGTGTCACCAACAAAAGAAAAAAAAACATGATAATGCATTATTAAAGAAAAGGTATTTTACAAAAGGACTAAAGAACACCCAAGATTGTGTTCCACTATTGCTTGGTTTGATCTAAAGAATTTTTAACCAGAGAAACTCTGATCAATATACAGAGGCATACACTAAGAAATCATATAAAATGCATTATAAAGCAATTAAATGAGACATAAGAGATGAATAAATCACCACTGTGGCTCAAAGCTGAAATTCTCTTTCTTTTTCTCTCCACTTTTGGAGTTTAAAAATGGAATACGTTACTAAAGGAGAATATAGCATAATTGATTCAGATTTTCAAGGGCTTTTGCTAAGGTCCTGCACACGCAGCTGTTTGGCAAATGGGGAACCATGGGGTGAGTGTTAAGGCCCTTGATGGATTAAGGGCTGGTGACAAGGCACGAGCAAAGCACAAGTGATCATTTCTCAGCAGGCAGAGAGGGAAATCCTGTCATGCTGCAGGGTTGGTGCACCATACATTCATTAACAGGTGAACAGAGCAGCAAAATTTGCCAAAAGGAAAACGCTGTTTGGGCTGCTTGGGTGAGAAAGACAAGACTAAAAGATGCTTTTATGTAACTTCTCTAGGTAAATGGAACAATTAAATCTATATTATCTGCATTGACGGGAAGGTTCTGAGCTGATTCATCCTCTCAGAAGAAAAACTATGGCACTGTAATGGGAAGCTGAGAAATGATACTTTTTGCATGCTCAACAGCCTCACATCAGAGCTGAAGATGTTAGGCTTCATCTAGATATTCAGTGAATATCTTCCTATCTTCAATAGGAAGGTATTCACTGAATACCCCAAGTAGATGTCTCCACTTTTCTCTCCAGAACTTAAAGCTCTTCCAGAAATGGAAGAAGGTCAAGACAAGGATTACATAATCAAAGAAAATTCATTACTTAAATGCGAATTAACTCAGTGAGAGTTTAAAAAATTACCAGGACTATCTATTTTGGATGTGCCAGACACCTTATATAATGAATAGTTGGTTAATAGAATAGAAATGCCCATTTTCATAAACTGTTATTATTTAGTCACTGTTCAAATCTGTTCTCAAAAACATTTTGTGCTCTTAAAAGCCATTTTTTTTTTTAAATAAGGAGGATGGTGGTGGAAACAGAAAGAAATTTACCAGCTCTAGAAAATATAGGCAGAGAAATGGCGTGAATATCCATCCACCAACTCCAACAGAATGTTTTGTGAATACAAGTGTGAATTGTACAATAATGTTTTAAAATAAAAGCACTGGCATTCCTTGCATCCCCTTGCCCACGCACACCTACATATTGATATACACAAACTCAAAACTGAGCCAGGAAGGGTGGTTTGCCTCTTACATAACCTGCTTGGTGTCCAACAGCATGAGGCTGCTTTCTTGGGGGAATTTTCTCAAGAGTTTGCTTTCATTTCAAATATTAAGCTGAAGGGAGTCTGTTTGGCTGGAATAATATTTTGGGGGTGCTCACTGTGTGTAGTCTTGCAGAGTTAGACAGGGGAGTGAGACAGCTGGAAGTGGTGAGTCACAAATGTCCCTGCAGCTGACATTTGTTATCCTCCTCTGTCCACTTTGGGATGTAGCTGTCCTTAATCAAAGGCCTCCTGTGCTGGCCAGGAGGCAAACAGCACTTACCTGGCTTCTGCCCTGACATTTATCTTTCTGTAAATGGCAGTCCAGGCAGGACAAAGTTTGAAGATGTATTTTTCCATCTGGTGTGGGTGTCCCTGTCTCCCAACCTTTGGTAGCTCCAGACATGCCATTAATTTCTGTAATGTCCATCTCACCTGGCCTGTGTGTGAGCAAATCCATTTCTTCCACTCCCATGTCAATCTGCTTGCTTGCATAAACCCACAGAGAAAGTTGGAGCCTTCTGGGAAGTGCCAGAAGACTTAACAAAGGGTCAGGACTTGGCCATAAATTCAAGGAAGCCTGGGAACATTGTTTTTATGGGCTGTGGCTAAATCAGTCTTTGGCAGTGAAGGCTGATTCTTCCTGGAAGTTTTGTGTTCGCTGCAAACTGCTCTAGGGTGTGGGCAGTCATTATTTTACAGCTGACTTTTAACCATTTCATCAGGGGAAAAGTGAATCAGTCAATAGCAGGAAGGGAAAAG
The DNA here is from genome assembly GCA_013400955.1 of Drymodes brunneopygia. Classification (NCBI taxonomy): domain Eukaryota; kingdom Metazoa; phylum Chordata; class Aves; order Passeriformes; family Petroicidae; genus Drymodes; species Drymodes brunneopygia. The sequence goes on along the minus strand of VZTZ01008450.1, from coordinate 525 downwards.
ATGGTCTTGTGCATTGAACAGTGATGTTTCATCCTTCTCTGTGCCATAGCACTCTGCCCTAACTTTGCTTTTCCTGTTTCCTGAGTCACCAGTGTGGGACACACAGGGTTTGATACCCCAAACAGAGCTGGGGAAGGGTCAGGAGCAGCTGAGGGAGCTGGAAAGGGGCTCAGCCTGGAGAAAAGGAGGCTCTGGGGGGACCTTGTGGCTCTGCACAACTCCCTGACAGGAGGGGGCAGCCAGGGCAGGGTCAGGCTCTGCTCGCAGGGAACAGGGACAGGAGGAGGGGGAATGGCCTCAAGCTGGGCCAAGGCAAGTCTAGATTGGATATGAGGGAAAGTTTTCTTTGCCCAAAGGGTTGTCCAGCCCTGGCACAGCTGCCCAGGGTGAGTCCCCATCCCTGGAGGGATTTAAAAGCTGTGTGGATGTGGCACTTGGGGACAGGGGTCAGTGGTGGCCTTGGCAGTGCTGGGTTAAGGGTTGGGCTCCATGATCTGAGGGATCTTTTTCAACCCAAACAATTCC
>VZTZ01008449.1:0-25153 GCA_013400955.1 Drymodes brunneopygia | reverse complement strand
AATGTAAAAATAAATATAAAAATTCTAAAAATATGAAAATAAATATAACAATTCTAAAAATCTCACTTCACTGCATTCTTTCCAATGTTGTGGCAAACAATGTCTTTGTTATCTCTCCACCTCCTCGGGTAGAATTAGAAATGTCCACATTTTGGTAATATATATTTGATGATATATAGTCGGTTCAATATATAAATAATAACCTCCTAATTGCAATCATCTCTCTGATGTGAGATCCTCAAACCTTTAAAAAGCTTTAAAAAGAGAATTATAATTCCATCCTACTCGGCAAATTTTCTGAACTATTCCTTGTAGTTTCATTAGGCTTCCAATTTAGTTGGAATTTGCTTCACAATGATCACTTATTTACAGAATGTGCCTCAGTTTTCAAAATAGACCCATTAGATGTATCTGGATAAGGAGACTTTAGACTTTAGTAGCCAGTAGTCTTTGTTTCCTAAAAAACTGCTGGAGAAATGGCTTTTTTACTCTTCAGTTTGGTGTGGAAGTTGCTTGAGCTTTGACAGATTCTTAATGCCTCAATTAACAGCCCTATTTTGACACTGAAGTGGGATTTTTACATTACAGTGTTGCTGTATAGTCCATAAACCATTTCATTCCTCTCACAAGTAGGTCACCAGAAATCACTGCATTTTGGGGTCATGTACAAAGAGCCATCATTTTTCCAGCTGTGCACCTCAAATGGATCTCATCTTCCCAACCCAGAAGGTGGGAGAAGTTTCCTGTCACTGAGACAACGAGACAACGAGGTGGGGTGGAGGAAGATCTCTTCAATTTGCACATTCTTGAGGCTGATTGAATTCCCCCTCGTTGGCTGAGCTGTCCAGGCACAGCCTGCTGAGAGTGCAGAGCAAAAAACGCATCAGTCCTGATGTCCTGTCACCAAAACTTGCCAAGGGTAACACCCCAGCCAGCAGCTGACAAGCAGCAACTCATTAAACAGCAACCATTTGATCCCTTTTCATTGTCTGCCTACCCTTCAGATGTTTAAAAAANCCCCTCCAGAAGTTAAAAAAAAAAAAAAAAAAAGAAAGAAAGAAAAGGAAAACGAAAGAAAAAAGGAAAAAAGCTGTATCATCTGTAGAATATTTTCAAGGCATCTGTTTTTTCATAAAATCCTATCCAATGAACAAGAGTTTCTTTCTTAAGCCAAAAATGGGATTTCCTCTATTTCAATTCCTGCAAGGATTGGGTTTTTTTTTGTTTTGTTTTTTTTTTTAATGTGTAGTATTGTGCCTTGTAGGAGTTTCCCCTGTGAAGAGGCATTCTTGTTGATTATTTGGAACAAAATTGTTCTCAGTTTTACAACTGCCATTTGTATTATCTTTACAACACGCAATTAAGGACTCCTATTAAATGTTCTTACAAGGCAGAGCCCAATGACCAATGTTTATTTACATTTTTTTCCAGAGCACAGTACTGAAAAGACAATAGAGAAGAAATGTAATGCAGGAGTGGGGCTATAAAACCTCCATTTCAGCTTGTATGAATAAATTTGGGTATTCATTGGCCTAGGAAACCTTCTCTTCTGGCACTCAAATATTTCTGTGTAGTGATGAGCACAAAAATTTCCTGGAATCCCTTTAATTTGTAGCAACTTCTCCTTTACTGAATTACATATTTCAAAGAATATCTTGTTAATGATCAGTATATGGCAAATACATTCTCCAAGCTCATTAGGACAGAAATAATTGCAAGTGGCTGCTATAGTTCATTAAGGCTTATTTATTTTATAGTTCATTAAGGCTAATTTTATCAGTACAAAATATATTTTAATAGCCAGTTTTGCTTCTTTTTTCTTTTATTTTTTAATGTTTCTCTGCCATCTACTGCTAGCAATAATTTTTGATTTTTTTCTTTGGTCCTGGATAATTTTCCACTGTATTTACTGTGAACTACTTAGTGGTGGCTTTTAATCAACAGTTTTTCTGGGCAGTAGCAGATGCTAATCTTGAGTTGGGCAGATATTAATTTACCTCTGACTTCTCCTGGGTCAAAAAGGGTCGGTATAGTTTATTGTTTAATATAAACAAAGCATAGCACAGTAGCTTGACATACAGTTAAACTGACCAGCTTTCCAGAGATAATTGGAAAGCCAATTTTCCAGGCTGAATTTGAGTTAAATATTTATTATTTTGTTGTTTGTAACGAGATGTTATGTGGAAAACTCAGTTTTCTTGAGCCCTTTGCTCAGTGTCTGGGTGAGACAGAGGTTACCTCATCCATGGCAAATCTGGGTTTGATATCTGCCAGAGAGAGGCAGTTTTTTCATTTTCCAACAGATCACCAGGGAACGTTCTCCATCTGTAATGCATTCTTGATTTTGATCTGAAGAGAAACCAAAGAACAACTGTACCTCAAATCTGATCAAATTATCTCAGAACGATGCTCAGTTTGGTAAAGGGAGCTCACATCAGCTCAGACATGGGAGAGAGAGGGAGGAATCGATTTCTTTTCCTTTCATCTTTTCCAGTTTCAATGAATGCTCAAATATTTATTGATGAAAAGACCAGAATTGGAGTACACTGCCTCTCCTTGCTGTCTTTGCTATCAAGCAATGGGACTGTGCCTGTTTAATGTCTGTCTCAGCAGTCATTTACACTTTTGGAACAGGGAAGCATTTACAGAAGAGAATAAATGGTGACCTCTCCTGCATGTCTCAATCCTCCTTGTTTATGGCAGGAATCTGGTTCAAATCCTTGCTTGGGGTTTAAGGCAAGGTCTGGGTTTAAATTCTCATTTAGTCATATAAAGAAATACTGTGAGGAGCACAAAACTGTTCTCCTTCACTCTTGTGGGATTAAAGGAACCAATGTGACAACATTCAGGAGTACCCAAAGACAGAGGCATTTCTGTCCTTCATTCTCACAGGGATAAAGCAAAATTTGAGTCTCATAGAACTGTTGAAAAATGTGGGTGAGGAAAGGCCATGACCTTGGGATTTCTTTTCTAAAATTGTGGATATAGTGAATTTTAGAACCTGCTGACATTTTGGTGTTCAAGTGGCAATTTCAATTCAATTTTCTGTTGTGGGTGGGTTTTTTTAGGTGAACTCAACAATCATTTTTTTGCTAGAGCACACACAGATGTGTATGCACACACACATACATGCACCTGGAATCTGGGGTAATCATCAGCACCAAAAAAAAATCCTGAATTTGGTGTGTGGAAAAAAACTCACAAAAATTATTACAGGGATAAAAGTAAAGATTCCTCCAGCTATGAAGAGGAATGAAAGTGCAAGAGTCTAACACACAGCCAGCTTTCCATTCCCTTTTCTTGGAGCTGAAGGACAAAGTACCAACAGGATTAGGCATTATGTGCATGAGCTGTGTGTGTATTTGTGTTTTTCTGTTAACTTTTGCATTAGACAAGATGAGAGAGCTGGGTTTGTTCAGCCTGGAGAGGAGAAGGCTCTGGGAAAATCCTAGAACACCTTCCAGTACCTTAAGGAGGCTGATAAAAAGAAGGGAGAATGACTTTTTTTTGCATAGGCAGATAGTGACAGGACAAGGGACAATGGTTTTAAACTGGCAGAGAGCAGGTTTGGATGAGTTGTTCAGAAGAAATTCTTTACTCAGAGTGTGGTAAAGCACTGGCACAGGTTGCCCAGAGAAGCTGTGGCTGCCCCATTTATGAAATGTTCAAAGCCAGGTTGGATGGGGCTCTGAGCAGCCTGATCCAGTGAGTGACATCCTTGCCCATGACAGGGGGTTGAAATAAAATGATCTTTAAGGTCCCTTCCAGCCCAAACCATTCTGATTTTATGATCACTTTCTTTGCTAAAACCAGTTTAGTTTCACTATGAAATATTGTGCAAATCAGAGACTGTTGGTTCAGTTGTTTCAATACAAAACAAAGGCTTTAAGATTACTCTCCATTGCTGTGAACAAGCACTGAATGCTTTCCCTTTGAAACGTTTTTCCAAGTCTAAAAGGTGGCCATTCTTTCTTTTGTATTATTTATAATGAGTGGTCATGAGGCTGTTTTTGTCCAAACACCCGAAAAGTTAATGAGTTTACTTCCATGGGAACAGGAAATCCCACTGTGAGTCCATGCAATGCCTTTGCCTGGTAAGATCTTGGTGCACACAGGCCCAGTGGGGAAAAGCTGCTCAGTAGCCAGGAAAGATGATTTTCACCTTCCAGGGCACTGCACAACTTTTCTTCTCTCATCCATTGTAAAACTGAATATGAAGGGACCTTTAAGATCATCCTGTTCCAGGGGCACCTTCCACCAGTCCAGGTTGCTCAAAGCCCCATCCAGCCTGGCCTTGAACACTTTCAGAGAACTTTCAGTGCCTCACCACCCTCACAGTAAAGAATTTCTTCCTAGTTTTGAATCCAAACCTGCCCTCTGGCAGTGTGAAGCCTTTCCCTCTTCTCCTGTCCCTCTATGCCCTGTAAAAGCTCCCTTTCCAGCTCTCTTGAAGCCTCTTTAGGTACTGGAAGGGGTTTTTAAGTTTCTCCAACTGTAGGGACACACTTTGGTTTTGTAAGACTCTCCTGATCATGAGAGTTCTTCCTCCTGCCAGCCTAAGCACAACTTCTTCATCCAACCCCCTCCAAAAAATAATCCCCAGCCAAAGCTTTGCACTCAGTGCTGCAGCTCAGAGAACCAAATCCCTTGCTGAAACGTGTTGGGAAAGTTTGGGCCTGCCAGAAATATTTTGTCAGCCTGTCTTGGGCTTTCCAGTGAAAGGCAGGAATTTGCTCTCTGTCAGATTTTGATTTTTATTTTTAATCTCCTTTTGATGAGCTTCCTATTAGGTTTTTACCTACTTAAAGTAGAAAGTTAATTTTTTTTTAATTGTGGTTTCCAACAAAAAAATAAAAACACCCTCATTACTTCAGAGTCCTTCTTGCTTTCATTTCTTCCTGCTGTTGCTTTTACTCTTGACATTCAGCCTCCTCAACAAGTCCTGATATGACACTCCATAAAATCTTTATCCTGTCAAAGCCCTGCTGCGAGCATTGCCCAGTGCTTCCAGATTTTGCATTTAGCATCCATTCATTTGACTCTATTGGTGGGGCTTTCTTATCACTGAGTAGCCCTCCAGCTTTATATGAAAGGGCACAAAGTTAATGAAAACAGCATTAAAATTCCATTAGCATTTAGTGAGATTACTAAGACTTGTTCTGAACTTAATATTAGTTTCTGATTTTTTTTTCTTTTTTAACTCACAGTATCCAGAGCAGAGACAGCAGAAACAGCTCCATCAAAGAGATTGTTTTTCAGGTGAGGGTGTTATGTCAGGAGGAAGGGAAGGCTTTGATTTTTAAAGTGGATGTTTCTGGGTTTGGGAAAACTTTTTGTGTTATTTCATCCTTTTGTCTTTTGATGGAAGAGCCACTCATTGGAAGTGACGTTTCTTTTCTGTACATTTTAACTTAAATTCCTGGAGAAATGAATCCTAGAGGGAAGAAGATCTCTACAAAATGTCACAATATACCCAACTTATTTCAGAGTGTTAATGAGGATTTTTCCCCAGACACAAACTTTGCTTGCTGTTGCTTTTCTTGGGGGAGAAGAAGAGTCAAAAGCTCGGTGTGCTGGTGATACTGACAGGAAAATTGCCTGCCATGAAGTGCAAAGCTGACTAAAGGGTGCTTGAGTATAAACACTCATGTGTTCTCCACTCACAGCCCTTGCTCTTGCTCAAGCAAGACCTCCAGGGACCTCAGGTGATGTTTATTTTAAAAATAACAAGAAAATTCCTCTGGCCTGAGGGCTAAATTACATACCTTTGTAATTAAACAAATCCTGCAGTTCTCTAGTGCAGAGTAGCATCTCCTGTTCCTTAAGTCTGAGTCTTTGTGTGGTTCTTTTGTGGTTCTAAGATATTTTTATAAATTTTTTTTTGTTGTGTTTCTGTCTCTGGGAGTACCCACACTGTTACACTCTGCTGAGGAGGATGAGCACTTGGGCTAAGAGGTGTCACAGAATTTGCNTGGCACGGAATTGAATGGAATGGAGTGGAATGGAATGGAATGGAATGGAATGGAATGGAGTGGAGTGGAGTGGAGTGGAATGGAATGGAATGGAATGGAATGGAATGGAATGGAATGGAATGGAATGGAAAGAAATTGAATAGGCTTGGGAGGAACCACTAGGAAGACTCTTGGGTAGAAGGAAAGTGGTGTGTTCTGCCTGCGAATTTCAGTTCTAGGCATTCATTTCATAGGGAAACCTTCAGGTAGCACAGATTTTAAATATTTGACTGCTCTGATGTTGTTGGGGACCAGAGTGAGACACTGACATTGACAAAAGTAAAAATACTTCTGCAAGAAAAATAACTTCAGCTGAAGTGCTGCTGAGGGACTTCTCCTTTCTCATTCTACAGAAGAAAACCCCAAGAATCAATTGAACAATTAGGTTCCAGAATACACAGAACCTATATTTTATTTTCATTCTTTGTACTGAAGAACTTGGTTGATGACTGATAAGGAACTGGATGGAGAAGTGACAATCCCAGCTTAAACCTTGATTTTGACATTTCTCTTTCCACAGGAAAAACCTTCAGCCCATTTTAGTGTTCATTTCTCTTTCCCAGATTGGGACAGTAGGGTTTGGGCCAATTGTTTCAATTATTTGGGTCGTTTGGGTCAGTTCTGCTTCTAAAATTGGCTGTAAATCTCTGACCCAAAGGTGCAGTTTTATGTCAAATTCACTGAGTGCTTCCACCCTCACAGATAATACAGGAACATTAAGAGAGGTCGTATAAGGACTTAGGCTGATAAAAGGACCTGAGGAGAAGAGCTGGACAGAATAATCTGTCATGTGTTGAGTCAGCCAATAAAAAAGGTACTTACTTAAAATGTCTACAGGCACCAAAGCGTAACGGAAGTCTTAGACAAAGGGAAATAATTGAAATTACTGTGGACATAATGAGAAATGCACTATCAGGTTTTGCAAAGGCTGAGACCAAGGGTTTGACTGTCGAGCAAGAGGCAGCAGAATTGCATGTAGCCAAGTGTAAAAAAATAATGAATTAAAAATGGATTTATAAAAGGGTATTGCAGAGGCTGGAATTAAGTGAACTCAGGTTGTCAGTTCTGGAACTCAATGAGAATCCAGGTGCTGTTTTTGTTAGAATGAACAGAAATGGAAGGATTTAGTGCTGAACAGCTTTGTTTGCCTCACATTCCTTTCATAATGGACTGTAAACCTTTGTGCTGCACTGAAGATGTTGTAAAACAAATGTAAATAAGAACCCTGCATGCCTTTCATCCAGCAGGTCTCAGTTTGCACTCTGAACACCTCTCTGAGGGGCAGAACTTTCAATATTCTTATTTTAAAGGCAGCAAAAGTGAGATATAAAGAGATTAAGTCACTTGCTGGAGGCTGTTAGAGAAGCACAATTGTGTCAGGTGCTCCCAAGCTCTCCCCATTCAAGCTCAAAGAGATTTTATTTGCACCACGCTCTTTTCAAAGCACATGTTTAGATAAATGAAGGGAAAATATCTGTGGCATAAATCTGACGATTTCAGCAGAAATGCTTTGGGGATTAATTTGATCTGCTCATTTCTGGGTAGGCACCAGGAGCTCTGCTGAGTGTATTTAAAGCACACTGGTCCCACCTATTGGGGCTGCTGGGGAATTGATTGTATTGGGTTGCAGTAGGTCGTTTGTCTTCATGCTGATAATTTTGTTTGGGTTTAGCAGTGTTTCATTATTTTCCACTCCAGTGTATTTTTCACCATCTAAGGGATTTCAGGTGTAAGTGTATTCCCCCACCACCAACCTCTGCTGATAATTTCACTGCTGTGTTCGGGTCAAATATTGATTGTGACCCCTGCATGAGGGAAGTGTTGATATTCAACATCAAATTTTCTTTCTTATACCTCATTTCATGCAAAAAAGAAAAGAAAATCCCCATGTGAGCCAGCTGTAAGGATTCCTACGGAAAGGCAGATCGAAGTCAAATGAAGTCAGATTGATCATCTTGAACTTGTACATCTAAAAGTTTTTCAGCCTAAGTGAGCTCCCTGAACTCCCCTTTGGAAAGTCAAAATGGTGCCTATAACCAGAGACTGAGCAGTCCTGCCTCTTTTTTAATAATATCTTAGAGGATGAAACAATTTTGGGAGCCATCTGCTCCTTTCTGTTGGCTTTGTACAGATCTGGGTAAAAGTCCTTTGGGAAATTTGGGGGGAGGGCAGGAAAGAGAGAGAAGAGAAGAGAAGAGAAGAGAAGAGAAGAGAAGAGAAGAGAAGAGAAGAGAAGAGAAGAGAAGAGAAGAGAAGAGAAGAGAAGAGAAGAGAAGAGAAGAGAAGAGAAGAGAAGAATTTAAAGACCAAAGTCTATCCAGTCCACAACCCTGATTTTTGGTGTGACCTGTTTAGGGATACTGAAGAAAATAGATGAGAAAAAAGCACAAAAAGTCTTTAAAGAAGCCATTTAGAGCACTGAAAGGTTTTTAAAAAGATCCACCATGGAGTTTAACTCAACTTCTTCTGCTTACTGCCTCTAGTTCACCCAGCTGAACAGTGAGGATGGTGAAATGCATAAATCTTTATCTCATGGCTAAAACTGAGGATAAAATAGAGAATAAGATAAACTGGTCATGGGTGGAGGTAAGGGGACAGTTAGATATTAAATAACAAAAAAGACAATTTAGTTTATTGTTATTGCCAAACTACTGGTCATTTTTGTCATGTCTGGTGTTATAGTCAGGCCATCAAGTGAACAAAAATCATTAATTACTTTAAAGGAACCCTTAAAAACTTGCAACGTGGCAGTGTGAAGTTCAGATTTCTGGCCTGCTTTATTCCGACTGTTCCAGCGCTTTGTGTTCATTTCTTTTTGGCTTTGCTAAAACATCAGAGAGTGAGAACAGTATTTTTAGTATCTTCCAAAATAACTTAATCTTCACTGAGTGCTTAAATATTTTACAGAATCCAGCTCCATATTCAGGGAGCCTGTACCTGGAACTAGGAATGCTGCTTTTTTTTACTGTAATGTGATTCACAGCCACAATCTGAGCAATAAAATGGACACGACTCCACAAGAAGAACGTTTCTGTTTCTGCAGAAATATGTTTTTATTTTTGCCCTTATATTTTGAAAATAGAAATAAAGCAAATATTAGAATAAGAGATCTAAAATTAAATTCTTACTTATGCTTCATGCCTCTTGAAATTTACCTTGAAAATGCAGCTCAAATGGCAGCACACATAATTTGCCTTCAGCTACCGGAAGCAGAGTGTTGTGTCTTCTGATAATTCTTTCTTTTTTTTAATCATCTAAAATTCAAAATAATTCTTATATTCATGTGAGGCACTAGTTATGCTCTTATTTTATACCTTGAATGACTCCAGAAATAGCTTTCTATTTTCCTTTCTAAAAGATACTGGAAACTACAGAGGAGGAAACAACCCTGGTTTTGTCCTTTTTTTTCTCTATAATAATAATAATAATAATCAAAAGGAGAAGCATTTTGTCTGCCTGTGCAGCACAATTTCTCATCTGGAGACTTCCAGATGCTTTTGAAAGCACACAATATTAACTGTGCTTCAGTGACTGAGGAAAGAGCAGCACACAGTTTAGCAATTTTCCCAGTACCACACTCAGAGTCCACAATAAAGAACTTCAAAGCACAGGACCACGGCTCCTCCTGTTTTATTGCCACACGATGACTCCAACTGCAACATCTCCTCCATTTCCATCCTGTGGCAGCTGAATTTCCTGCACCCAGCCGTGCTTGGTTAGATGTGATTTAATGAAAAATCCATCTTTTAATTGGCAGGAGAGAAGGAATCTCTTCCTTTTCAAACTGATCATGGTTTTAGGATGCAGGCTGGTCACTGAGGGGAGGAGTTGCTTGAGACTCAGGGAAGAGACTAATTGTTTATTTAAGTGTTTATTTGTTTAATAATTAATTAATTGCATCTGATGGTGCTCATCACTGAGGTTTCTGAGTCTCATATGAGACTTTTCTTGCTGGAATGCTGGTGTTTGGGGGGGCTATAAATGAGATATGGCTCTGAATCCTGTAAGGCATTAAAATGCTCACAATAACGAGGCCAGGACTGATGAAGGATGCCCAACACCACAGTGAATTACCTCTTCATCCTCCAATTTCTCTCACAACACTGCAGGGCCCAAGCACAGAGGAGATGCAGCTGAGTTACTCCTGATGAGTATCACAACCTGCTGCACATGAAGTACTGAAAATCCAGTGTAAATGAAAAATTAATTTAAAAAAAAAATCCCCATTACTTCCATTTTAAAGGGATACTAGACAAACAGCTTCATGCTAATTTTCATAATATTAAGATGTGCAGTCCATTCCTAAGATTGACTGCAGACCTCCCACAGAAGTCCTGCTGCCAATTTGACAGGTTTCAAGTGGCATGAGATTAAGTTCTGGGCTCCACCTTCCCTAGAGTAGCCTGGTATTTAACTGATGGACTGCTTTAATCGTTCTGGCTGCCTAAAGCCTCTGCTGGAAGGAGCTGTGAGTTAATATCACTGGAAAACAGGCCTGAAGAATTAACTGGAGCACCAAGGAAGAAGGTTTTATCCTTTTAATTCTTGGTGGCCAGCCTTACAAATCCCTTATTATTCATTCATGGAAGTGGCATATTTAAAATGCAAATTCCTTCCCATTGTCCTCCCCCATCTCAAGGCATTTCCTTTGAAGTATCCCTGGAGCTTTCCAGGGGCCACCCACAATGGGATCACTGTGAGCAGCCAGCGTGCAAAAGAGTGCCCTGCACCAGCTCAGGTGAGCTCAGCTGGGTCCTGCTTGGCAGTCCCAGCTTTCAAAAAGCATCCAGACTTTGTTTAAGAGGAAGAAAAAAGAGGGTAAAATAAAGGGTATAAGGTGGTTTTGCCAAGCCATTTTTAGCAAGGTTGCCTCTCCTGAGGCTCATCACAGCCCCATGTATGCCACCTTCACATGGCAGTGAAGTCAATAATAAAATAGATCTGTTTGTCTTGTTTGATCATGTTCTGTTGGTTTGGGAAGAGCAGAGCTCTCCTGTGACATCCATTCCACAAAAGAATCAAGGCTCAACTGGAGTGGAGTTCCTGTATCCATGTGGGGAATGGTCCCCTGTCCTTGGTCCTTGCAGCCACAGTTACAAGTTTTTCTAGGCAGGAATAGCTGTCCCAGTTCAAAATTGTGATAGAAACAGTTCCATGAATTGAGAAAGGCCACTCTGATCCACTGCAGGAGGCTTGGGGAACACATTGGAGGGAATTATTGTGTTTTCAGGTAAAGTCCAGGTTAGTGAATGCATTGTCTGATTCAACCTTCCAGGAGCAACATAAATACTGATAATAATGACCATAATAGCAAGGTAAATTATATTATCAGTAATGGCTAAATAGTTTAATAGTCTTCATGAAATGACTGAGTGCCTTATCCAGCAGGGAGACTTGCTGGCTCCTGTGTGCTAATGCAGCCAGTACCAATGTATTTTGGAGTAAAGACTTCACCACTTGAGTTAAAAACCTATTTTCATCAGTTTGATGTGGTTTGTGGGGAGAGTGCATGAACGCTGTGCAACCCTTGAAACTTGTGGCCAGAAAGTGGTAGTTTAAAATTTATCAAAGTTCATTTAATATTAATGGAGTCCTCATTAGAATAATGTCGAATGCAATGTTGTTTCCCACTCTGAGTGCAGGAGGCTGGGGTGCTCTTTGTCAACTGCATTTTCTTAACCTGGTGGATCAAAACTACAAATACACTGCTGGAAATTCACCAGTCGTGAATAGATGTTGATTTTATGGAATGGAGAAAGGAAGGCTTCAGAGTGACCTAATTTTGGCCTTCAAGGACCTGAATGGAGCCCACAAGAAGGCTGGAAAGAGAATTTTGACAAGAGCCTGTGGTGGCAGGACAAGGGGCAGTGGTTTTAAACTGACAGAGGAAGGGTTAGATTAGATTTTAGGAAGAAATTCTTTACTCAGAGGGTGGTGAAGTCCTGGCACAGGGTGCCTAGAGAAGCTGTGGATATCCCATCCCTGGAAGTGTCCAAGGCCAGGCTGGATGGGGTTTGGACCAACCGGGACAGTGGAATGTGGAACTAAGTGACCTTTTTGGTCCTTCCAAGCCAAGCCATTCTATAATTCTATAATAATTCTATAATTCTATAATTTGATTCTATGGCTGGCAATGATCCACATCCATGAGCCAACCCTCCTGTTGTCTCCCATCCAATTATCTTCCCCCTTGGTTTAAGACTCGTCCCACACAGCTTGATGTCCTCACATGTTTGAGCACTTTGTGTTCCTGCCCAGCCTGGAACTCAAGTTCTGCATCTTTCCTACTTTTTAAGCAAGGTCTGGATGCCCTTAAGAGGAATATTGGTGCTTTCAGCAAAACCTGGTCCTACTGCTTATGAAAAAGATCTCTGGAAAGTTCTGTGGAAAAAGCCCTGAAGGTGCTGGTGGACACCAAGAGGAGCAGGAGCCAGCAGCAGGACCTTGCTGCAAAGGCAGCAAAAGGAATCCTCAGCTCATTAGGGGTATTTTCAGGTGAGGGAGGTGATCTTTACCTCTACTCAGCACTTCCAGGCCACAGCTGAAATGTTGTTTCCAGTTCTGGGCTCCTCAGTACAAGAGATTTGGGGACATAATGGAGAGAGTCCAGCAAAGGGCCACAAAGAGGAATAAGGGTTTGGAGCATCTCTCCAGAGCTGGGACTGAACAGCCTGGAGAAGAAAAACTGAAGGAAAATCCTATTAATGCTCATAAAAATGGGAAGGGAGGCCACAAGGATGGAGCCAGGCTCTTTCCAGTGGGAGTCCAGTGACAGGATCAGATGCAATGGGCACAAACTGAAACACAAGAGGCTCCCTGTGGGCATCAACCATTTCAAACTTAACCATCCCATGACTCTCTGATCCCAGGTGATAATTAGAGAAAACTGGGAACATTGTTGCCTGGACAAGCCAAACATCCTCAAACAATGGTGTGATGAAGTTTGCAGCTTCTCACAAATTTCATTAGCCAGTAGGCAGTGAGTGACTTGAACTTCCTTTGCCAAATTCCCTGAGCTCTGTTTGGATTTTGTGCTTTGCATTTGGCTCCATGGATGTCTGGGAGATCTACTGCTGCTTTTAGATGTGATTTGTGGATTTATTAAATGGATTTGGGAGTTAATTGTGCTGGGAGGGTCCTGCCTGCCAACAGGAAACCAGGGCAGCATTTTCAATGCCCTTCAGTCAGCATAACCTAAATAAATTCATGAATGCACAAAAATTATTCTACCCTGTTCCTTTTGCCCAGCAAAATGTGTTGGCTCAAAGAGCTCAAATTTGCTGTAATCGCCTTTTCCTCTCCAGTAATTCCTTAGGAGTCAGCCATCTCCTTCAGAGAGCTGCACACAACTGCCACCAGATCTCATTATTTCAGATTTTGTTTCTTTTTATGAACTTTGGGGGATATTTTGTAGTAGGCTGAGAGAGTAATCAGTAACTTGTGAGTGAGGGAATCGCAGGAGCACAAATATTGGGAGGACACACTCCTCAGTGATACCTCTGCTGAAGTCAGGACTGCTTTGAAATCCAGTCATTAATTCTTAGTAGTTTAAGAAACTAATCTCTTAAATGGGTTTATCAGAGAAACAGGATTTTGGGGACCAAAAATAAAAAAGTAAAAGGACAAAATTTAGATTTTTAAAGGGTGAGAACAGTCTCCTTTTTGAATTAACAAAATCTTCCTTTTTGTTTCACTAAGAAACAGTGAAAACTATGTAAACTTAAATACTCTTATAATCCTAATATCTACTATTGTGTTGTTCCTAAATGCATTTCCAGATAAGATATTTTTGCTGTACTAGATGTTCTGTTATTTAAAAGTTATCTTAACACAACCCTGTTCTAAAAAGGCATCAGAGGTGAAAAAAAAAGAGCATCTGTTCCATTACACTCTAAAATAAAAGGTTGTTTTTACTGTCCACTTAGTTCAGTTTTACAGGAACAAACCAAAGAGGCCTGAACTGTTTCTGTTAAGAGATAATTCCTTGCTCCTGCTTGATGAAGCATTTAACATTTATTCTTGTATATTATCTGTTCTTTTTGTTTTATCCTTGCTATTCTGTCAGAGCAGTCAGCACAGGACTTCCTTCTCCTGTGGAAAAAGTTATGGATTTTGGCCTTGGAACATTAAAGATTAATTTTGATGACACTTCTACTATGATTTTAGATTTTGTTTTTCTTGAGGTGTGACTAGGAAAACTCAGCTTTACTTATTTATTAGTGATTTCATCAATACTTCTAGAATTATTGTGAAAAAGAACACCAGTGTCTGACCCACTTCAGATTCAGTGAGATCTTAATGCTTTTTCTTGACATGTTAGAGAATGGATTGGTGCTTTGTTAATATTTTGTCTCCTGCTTCTGGGATCTCAAACATTTGTTTGCATGGTGGTCATCTGCATATTCTGAAATAGTTGCATCTGTGCTACACATTCATTCTGCAGGGCCTTTATCTCCTCCACCTTTAGAAAATACAAATGGATCTCCTCTATTTCACATCAAGGCACCAGATTCTGCTGGAACAGAGAGACACAACAGGTTTTTACTCTCTCTCAGTCTCACTTTACTATTTTTTAATTGTTGGAATAAAGAAAATAAAAATAATAGAATCATAAAATGATTTAGCCCCTGCCATGGGCAGGGACACCTTCCACTATCCCAGGTTGCTCCAAACCCCATCCAACCTGGCCTTGAAATTTCCAGGGATGGGGCAGCCACAGCTTCTCTGGGCACCCTGTGCCAGGGCCTCACCTCCTTCACAGGGAAGAATTTCTTCCTAATATCTAATCTAAATCTCTCATCTTTTAGTTTAAAATATTTTAAAGTATTCCTCTTCTTTAAAACTTTATCAGAACTTCAAGATTAATGGTCATTTAGCAATTTTGTTTGCCATTCCTTCTCCCAAGAGCAGTTGTTTCTTTAGTAGTACAATGAGTGTAGCATCACGCTGCAGTGAAATCCAAAGATAGCACATCTCCAGTGGAAACAGAAAGGGAAATCACTCCTACAAAATGAACTGACATTTCTATATGTCAGTTGAAAGTTTTGTTTTTCGAGGCAGACCAGATCATGCCTGGGATATGACAATCCCCCTATTCTTTCTGAATCACCTATCATTACTAATAGTACACCCTGTCACAGATACTCAGGCAAAATATATAGTGCATTATATAGGAGGCAGGGTGGAATCCGTCTCATTTTCCTCACAGTGATAGTTTAGAGAAACAAAGCTGCTTTTTACCAGCGAAGTGCAGAGACACTCAGAGGAAATGATGCCACTTCTTCCCTCGTGCAGGGATGTGGCTGCTCAGGGGATGAGGCAGTGATGGGGGGTGTTCATGAGGCCTTTAAAATTCATCCCTTTCCAGTTGGGGTGTGTCACACTGCTGGACATGAAAGAAACACACAGACTGCAGAGCAGCAGTCAGGACCACCAGGCAGGTGCACCAAAAGGCCCTGCCTTTCTTTATTCTCTCATTTTTATATCTTTCTTAAGACAATCGTGGATTGATCAAAGAGGTTAACACTTCTATAATTTCACAAGATAAAGATATGGTCTATCATCTTTCTCCACCTTAGGGGAAAGGAATGAAAAACAATCTAAAAGTTCAAAACAATCTTGGCTGGTTAAGAAAACAAGGACTGTGTTTATAGAAAATGCATGGGAACTTCAACTACATAAGTAAAAACATGGAACACTGCAAAAAGCAGGGTGACAGGAGTGCACAAACAATTATGGCATTGCACAGGCGATGACAGGATTTCCCTCTGGAATGCTGCTCATACCTATGGTTAATAAATACAAACTCACACTGGGGAGATGGAGCAGAGGGAGAAGCAGTCACTGCTTAGTGAATCACAGACTCACAGACTCATGAGGGCTGTGAAATACCTCCAAAATCATTAAGTCCAATTGTCAGCCAAATACCACCGTGCCCACTAAACCACATCACCAAGCTCCTCATCTGCTTGTTTTTTGAACACTCCCAGGGGTGGTGACTCCACCACTTCCCTGGACAGTTTGTCCCAGCATCCAACCACTTAATTCTTCCTAATATCAACCTCCTCTGGCACAACCTGAGGCCATTTCTTCTTGTCCTGTCACTTGTTAGTTGGGAGAAAAGACCAACCCTACCTTGCTATAGCCTCCTCTCAGGGAGCTGTAGAGAGTGATAAGGTCCCTTCTGAGCCTTCTTTTCTCCAGGCTGAGCCCCCACATCTCCCTCAGCTGCTCCTCATCAGACTCTGATCCGTTCCCTTCTCTGGACTCTCTCCAGCCCCTCAATCTCTGTCTTATGAGGGGCCCAAATCTGACCCAAGAATTTGAGGTGTGGCCTCCCCAGTGCCCAGCACAGAGGGACAATCACTGCCCTGCTCCTGCTGGCTACTCTATTGCTGACACACAAGGCCAGGATGCCACCGGCCTCCTTGCCCACCTGGGCACACACCTGCTCATGTTTGGCTGCTGTTTGCCAACAGCCCCAGGGCCTTTCCTGCTCGGCAGCTTTGCAGCCACTCTGCCCCAGCCTGGAGCACTGCAGGGCCTTGTTGGGACAACAAGGTGCAGACCTTGGCTTACAAAAGGTGTCTGATGAGGTTGTGCTGCTCAGCTGAGCTCTAGGGAAACCCCAGTCAGCTCAGCTTGGCCATGAGCAGAGCAATATTTCACTCCTGGGCTGGGGCACTTGATCCTATTTAGAGCTAGTGTAGGTCACTTACAATGCTTTTCCCAATTTACTGCACGTTCTCCTTCAGCACTTCCGTGTTCCTGTGGGCAGTGAGATGTGACAGAACCCACAAAGGGCTTGTGCTGCTTCTTTTTGCAGAAGGAAATCTGAGAGTGGATGCAACTATTCGCTATAAATCCATCAAGAAGCTCCAGCTACAAAAGATTTGCAGATTCTGCTTTTAAAACTGTGAATAAATCAATGCATTGTCCCAAATGCAAGTTCTCTTTCATGTATAATTTTTCCTTCTTTCCTTTTCATGTGCTTGATACAGACCAGTAGAGAGTTTAGAAATCTGTATTCAAACAGGCTGCTTTTTTTGGGAGTTTTTTTGTTGCCCTTCAGTCCTGTTTCAGAGATGCTGAATGAGACTAACAAAGGGTTAAACCATCTTGTAGTGGGCAGTGAGACACACACAGATTAGGGAGGATTAAATCTCTAAATGTCAAAGGCAGAGAAAGGAAGAGTCTGTCCTGCAGTCTTGACTGAGCCTCCCATCATTCCCCGACTCCAGTGCTGGGGAAACAGAGATTAGAAAATCTGCTACACAGCCAAATACAGACTGCAGCTCGGAGATAAGTGAGTCAGAATATCTACTCAGGGCTCATTTGTTCAACTTCACTCATCCAGAACCTTTCTGATGGGGAAACACAGATCTCAACATAAAATTCAGAGCTCGTTCAGCTCCGCTGTCACTTATCAAACCACTCTCACTGTCACTTTCCAAACCATTCCCACAAGTGGAGATCCATCCTCTGCCCTGCTGAAGGCTCCCAAGGATGGTTTCTGAGGTTCAAGCACTCAGCTGGGTTTCCACCAGGGATTTACTCAGTGCTGCCTCAAATTAGATCTTGTGGTTTTTTTGTTTCTTGCTGTTGTTGGCCACAAAGCCTTGAGAAGAATGGATGAAGAGTGTTGGTTTGTCTTCAAAATGCAGTCTCCTTCCTCCTGAATCAAAATGAAATGAATGTGCTCAGGAAAAACATGTGTTGCCGATTCAGTTGTCAAACTGTCAGTCATTGAGAGATTCCAGAACATTTTCCCAGTGATCAGATTTGAGGACAGATCATTCTATTTCTTTTTTGTTTTTTCATTTCAAACTTCTAAAATTTTTTTTGTATATGATCCAATTCCCCTGAGTGACAGAAAATCTGCAGGTAAGTCAAATCTGGCCTGATAAATTGAGGATTAAGCAGTGAATGTACATAGAAAAGTATAAAAAATATCTGAGAAAACTTCTTATATGGGGAGACGGCTGAAGATGCAGTTAAAGGAGAAAAAATACTGCACAGATAATATAATATTTTCCTTTATTCCTCTATTCCACTGGGAAGGGGGTGATTTTTTAGCAATCAGCATAGTGCCATTCTGGATAGTGTGACAGTGATGATTAATTGATAGCCCTGGGTTTTAAAACACTGAGGAAATACCTGAGGCCATGAAGAACCAACTCCTTTCCCATCCAGGTCTGGTTTGGAAATTGCTTTGGAGATGTTTTGCAGTTGAGATGATTTTTGGAACAGAATTGAGTCGTTCATTTGAAAGAGTAAGATAAGGGATAATTTAATTTATTTTTTGGTAATTTTTGGGGTCATCCTAGGGTTTTTTTTTTTGGGGTTTGCTAGCATAAGAAGGTGAGGATTGCTGGGTTAGTACTTCAGCACATTGGTTTCAAGAGTGACAGGAGACAAGGAAAAACAACTTAAAGAGTTGGTGTAAAAGTGAAACAGCAATCAACCATCAAGAAACCAAAACCCTTGTGTTTCAAGGATGATTAAAAAAAAAATGTTTCCAGGCCTTAGGAAATGCAATTTGCTAATAGACTGTAGTGCAACGATTAAGGGGAAGCGATTGTAATTGTAAATTACCCTGTGCCACGTGGAAGGCACTAATACACTTAAAACACAATAGTGCATACATCTATGGCTGGTAATGAAGGTGATAATCACCTTATATTCACCAAGGAAATGATGTCATAAATCCCATATAATGCAGTTTACAGGTTACCTTGGCAAGGGCACTTGAATCGACAGGCAGAGAGCAGGCTCTCCACGAGTTGCAGTATATATTATAATTAGGGGCATAAAATTCTAATGAAATGTTGTCCTAAGTGATATTGATTCCAATTTGGCGGGCTCAGAGTGATGTCATGATCTTCAGCTTGGAATTCAAGGTACACCCATACTTGCCTCGATGGGGCCCTTTGCAGCTTTTCCCTCAGTAAAACTTCCTTTCTGGCTCTGAAATAAAAAGGAGAGAAAAGATCCTGCAAACACCAAATTGCAGCAGAAGACATCTTTCAGCTTTAATTAACATAAGTTTAACATTCCATGCAAAAAGATGGGGCTGCAGAGCACACAGGCTGAACAAACCCTGCCCAAAGTGTTCTTAATTTCACATCAATCTCACTTAGGAAGGGGGGCTGGAGATGTTTGCAAGGAGAGTTTCACTGTAAAGTGGCCCTGCAAGGCAAGGGAGAGATCCACACGGGGTGGGAAATTTTGGAAGTGAATCCAGGGCTGCTTTTTGGGATCAGGATGGAAGTCTGGATAAAAAAAGAGCAGGGCAGACTGCATTCATAACCCTGCAACAGTGGTGGGAGATTGACAGAGGCACCAACAGGAGCAGCACAGTATCAAATATAGGCTTATTTTTATTATAACCCTTAGAAAAGTGGAAAAAGTAACAAGGAAAATAGCAAGGAAAAACTGGAAGAGTTAGACCTTCTCTTCCTGGAGGATGGAAGGCTCTTTATGGGATTCTAGTACATAAAGGGTGGCTACAAAGGGGGCAGAGGATCTCTCATCACAAGGAGGCACATGGAGAAGAAAAGTTGTGCCAGGCAAGGTTTTATCTCGAGAGAAGAAACAAATTTTTACAGTGAGAACAACCAATCACTGGAACAACCTCCCAAGGGATGTGGCAGAGTCCCTGTCCCTGGAAACTTTCAGTCTGTGGCTGGACAAAGTCCTGGATGGTCTCACCAAGGCTCCCTTTCCCAGAAAAGTTTGGACCAGAGGTTGCTTTGAGGTTCCTGTTCTATGATCCAGTGATTCCAATGCCACATGAAAATGATTTCGAGTTGTTGATTTAGGCCTGTAACAAAAATATTATTTTTGAGGCATTATAATTACTACAGACTTCCAAATAATTTCATATAAATTACTTTTATGCCAACTTTGTCTAAGTATTGCCCATTCCAGGGTAAAATCCATATGATACCCACGTTTTCAAAGAGCAGCTGAACACAACTGCAAACACAACAAAAAACCAATCATGTACTTTTCCATTTCCACAATAGTCCCATAGATCTAATAAATTTATTGAAATACCAGGGAGTTGGAGGTGCAGGTAATTATCATGTGTTTGCTGTCAAATAGAGTTCAGAAGTCCTATTCAAGTTTGTATTTTTCCTTATACATGCCTTACACTTGCTCAAGTTATGGCAAGAAGTAAAAGCCTCTTCAGAAAACCTGAGCCCAGTTTCCTCTGAGGTTGATGGTTGCCTCTGAAAATGAAGATTATTTCTAATCAGAGGAAATGTGTTTCACAGGAAACAGCAAGATACAGGCTGTCATTTTAGTCCAGGCACACTAATTTTGAATAACCAGGAGGAAAACAATATATATATATTTTTGCACCCTTTATTTATAGTACTGTACCTTCAGTAGGAAAATAACAGACTTGTTATTTCAATGAAAACTGAAATTAAAACATTTTGGAAGTGAAAGCAGATTTTTTTTAGGAATGGAGTGCAGAGCTTAATTCTCAGTGACTTCCCTTTCAAATGATGAGTCCTACATTGATTGCCATCGTGCCCTTTTGAAATTCTTGTTATTCTATCACTGATAGCACTGAGGCAAAGGGAATAACTCAGCCTGTTGGAGTTGCAAAGGGGCTCCTGCCCAGCAGACAAATAAACTCAGCTTGATGTAATAAAACCCGTCAGATGTTTCAGGGCAAGATTGGGATGAGCAAAACAATGCATTTTTCAGGCAGCTGGGTGTGCAGTGTAAGCAGAAGGGACTGCAGAGCTGGAGATCATATCCTTGGAGATTTACTGGAAACCCATCCCTGCCTGTTTATCTGGTTTGATATCAGCCCAAGTTTGCAATTCCATGTGCTGTTCGTTATCTGGGGTTTTGTCACAGCCTCTGCTTTGCTCTTATTCTGTGTCCTCCTTTCGTGAGTCTCTCTCAGCCTGGCTGGTGTAATTTCAGTGTTACAAACTTTAAATGACAATCCAGCAGGATAATGTCTTGAAGGAATCTTTTGCAGTGCTGGGTAAGTGAAGCACAGCAAAACAAAAAAAAGGGTTTTTAAAAAACTGAGAACCAGAGCCCAGAATAAACAGGCAAGAGCGAGTGGTCAGCACAGGGGGCTTTGATTCTGCTCCAAAGAAATGCTGCCACACCCACATTTAAAGAAGCTGTCACAGTGCAAGAGAGAAAATTGATAACTACCAGTGAGAAAAAGATCAGAAACAGAAGAGATCAGAAACAAGGTGATTAATTTTCATGGTGGAGGAAATTATGAACAGGAGCCTTGGCTGTGCTGTGCATAATGCTCTTTCAAGAAGTGAGGTAATGATCTGGTAAAATTACTGCTGACAGAGAGTTATTCAGGTTATTTAAAACTTAGAAGTCTTCAAATGGTCTCAATGACTGCACAGAGGAATAAAATTCGCTGTTGACAAAAACAAAAATGGGTGCAAAGGAAAAAAATATGGAAACAGTCTGTAATTATTGTCAGAACTCAAATGATCTATTCCAGCTTGGGGGAGGAATCATAAAGCCATCACCTGAAAAAGCCAGCTGAGAGCTCAGTGGCAGCCAAAAGGGCAATTATAATGATAGGAATGATCTGCAAACTGTTTGAGAACAAACCAGAAAACATCATTAAGCTGGCCTGTAAAAATTCACAGGATGCTCTGCCACAGAAGCTGCGTGCCAGACTCATTGCTCTGCCTCTGCAAGTTACAGAAACATGGAACAAAAATATAAA
Organism: Drymodes brunneopygia; assembly: GCA_013400955.1. Taxonomy (NCBI): domain Eukaryota; kingdom Metazoa; phylum Chordata; class Aves; order Passeriformes; family Petroicidae; genus Drymodes; species Drymodes brunneopygia. Next base: position 3,412 of record VZTZ01008449.1, on the reverse strand, counting down.
GGAAGGCAATGATGCTGATCACAGACAGGGAATGATTCTCCTGAAAAAGCTTTTGATAGTGATGCTGCTTGCTCAGGTTCAGGCCTGGGAACAGCTGCTCTCCACAGGCACCACCTGGAATGCAACACACAGGTGTGTTATGCAGAAAAAATGTTATCCAGGAAAATGAGAGAGTGGCTTGGACACTGCAGCTTGTGCTGGAGTGAAATAGCAGGACTTGGAAGCAGAATGAACTGCAGGATTGGTTGGTTTCTTGGTTCCTTTTATTGCTGCACATTTTTTTTTTTAAATCCTTCTGCAAGTAAAACAGAAAGCGACAAAATAGAAATGTCCCTCTTAGTTCAGGAAAAGTGCCAGTGCTCAGATCCTTGCTGGGAAAAATGCCAGCACTCCACTCATGCAATATCTCTCTCACTTTAAGCACACTCTTTAGGAACTGGGGGAAGAGTGCAAACTATTGAATGCTCCATGCAGGATGTGCATCTTCTCACAGCATAGAGAAAGAAAAAAACAAAAAAAAGCACCTAAAATCATGAATTCTCAGTTTGCTAAGTGGTACAGGGGAACTCTTTTATTTCTCCAGGATTATGGCTTTTGCAAGTGCTCTCTTCGCAGAACTTTGTAGCTCTCCATCATTGGTTATTGCTGCTGTGCTCCCTGCAAAGCTGCTTAAATTCAGAAATACCTCAGGTTGGAACAGAGGGAATGGAAATCTGGAAGGGTTTTGCAGCCCAAAAGGTGTTGGGGTTCAGGAGGGATCTCACAATCTTTTTCCCTCTCAGTCTGAAGCTGATGCATTTGGCTCGATGCTGTTTGAGATAATTTGGTGATCTGAAATGATCATCTGGAGTTCCATTTGTTTTGGCAGATGCATAAACACGGCCTTTTGTGGCCATGTGGATTTGTTACAAGTTTTAGTGCTTATTTAGGTAAAGGATCTGCACAGAATGAGCCAGCAAGAAGATCATTTTTTTTTTTTAATGGAGGAAAAAGAGAACTTCAAAGGTCCAAACCAAATATAAAATGTTATAACTCATTGGTTTCCAGTGAGAAAGAGTCTGTGCTTTTGTACCTTTGCAAATCTTCCTCCCCACATCATTGCCTGATGGTGATCAGCTGATCCTCATTTTGCTTGGAAACAATGAGAGTTTGGAATATCTGTGGGACCAAGAATGATCCTCTCACCTCTGTCTGAAATCATTCATGTCTCAGCTGAGGGCTACCCATAAAGCAGTTAAAACGTGGTTTCATTGCCATTACCTGTCCTAGATTATCTCATATGTAAAAAATAAAAGAAAACAAAACNGCTGGCACACCAAACTGCAGAATGGTGCTCAGGCACAGGAGAAAATAAATCTGTGTGCACCTATTGCAGTGAGTGCAGGAATAAGGGATGGAGATTGGGGCTAAAAACTGTTGTGGTGCAGGGAATTTCAAACTGAGAATCATTCCCAGGTCTATTTGTAGGACTGATGCCCAGAAAATGTCCACTAGAGTTGTATCATGTTTTTGAACTTCAGTCTGTAACAGGGAATTGTGTTTGTGTCTGGTTCCAAAGGGCTGGAATTGTGGGTTTAGCACCTGTAGGAATCTCTTCCCCTGGCACATCACGGGGATAAAACCTAACAAAAAGTGTTTTTTCATAATTTATATCCTTAATTTACTCAAGGTCATCAGAGGAGTTATTTTTTTCTTCTGATATGGGATCCTACTGATCCAATTGTTTAACGGTCTTTTATTTTTATCAATTTTTATTCCAACGTTTAAGAAAATCCTGTGCATTTGTAGTGCCAAATGGATCTAAAAAACAAGAAAGGAAAAAAAAGCAACCTAAACCAAAGTTTAGATTAAAAAAAAAAGTTGTTAGAAAACTACAAAAGTGATTAAGACTTGAATTCAAACTGGATTCTTCAGTTTCAATTGTTTGTAATTTCTTCTATTTCTTAACTTTGAAATTTTAAATAGAAATAAAGTTGTTTAACTTTTAAATTCCCTCTTTTTTTTGCTTTTGAAAAATTTAAGAATAGATTTTATCTTCCTGCTTATTTTATTTCTTTTGAATTTAGATTTTATTTTTGTCAAAACTCAATGCCTTTTTTTGCTGTTGTTAACAGACCTAGATTTTTTTTTTCCTTTTTAATCTACAAATTCAGAAGAAAAACCTATTTCAAGCCCAGTGGTAACCTTTAGGCTTGTCTTCTTATTAATATCTGTCCTTCAATACAAAGACATGAATACTTTCTCTTGGAATTTGCTTCTCCAGCCACATAACACAAGGAAAGGGATAAGAAAAAAATAAAACTCCCTAAAATCTAATATAATGCAATTTTGTTTTTAATGCCTAAAACTTCAGGTGGATTTTTGTGAGAGCTTCAGACAAGAACTGAAGAGAAAAAGATTTGCCATCTAAAAATTTGCCAGATTTTCCAGAGCCTGGCTATGTAGAAAATACATAGTGAAGTTCACCAGCCAAGAAATTTGGTGGTGGAGTCTCCATCCTTGGAAATGCAAAAAAAAAACCTGTGGATGTGGCATTTGAGGACATTGTTTAATGGTGGTCATGGTGGGTTGACAGCTGGATTTGATGATCTTAAAGGTCTTTTCCAGCTTTAATGATTCTCTGATCCTGTGATTCCATTCCATGAACTTGGTTGATGCTGCAGTGGTTTTGTCCCCAGTTCTGTCTGCAGAGAACAGGATGAGAATTTGACACTTTCATCGTGTATCTGCTTGTTTGAAAGTGCACTCATTTACAGAATAGATTATTCAGCTCTTCCCTCTTCTCCAGTCTCTCAAAACAAGACAAAGCTTGAGGAGATCTAAGCTGGGATATCAGGAGAGATGTGATGAAAGGCAGAACTATGGGGTTAGTTAAGATTATAATTTGCCATACTAAATAAATTTAAATACTACATTCTAAAAGACTTCAGAAACTCCACCAGGATAAATCAGAAGGGGAGAGAGAATATGAAGAATCAAAAGTTAGTTTTGTCTTTATCAATTTGGGTTTCCATTTGTGCCCACAAACACCTCATGCTGTGGTGTGGAGGTGCAGAATTTATTTATTTATTGGGGAGCTGTGGTAGGATCCTTCACCCAGCACATGGGAGGACTCCTGTGATCCACAGCCTGAAAAAAACCCCATCCCTGAGCTAATCTGGGAGCACCTAAAGTCACCCCAGTCTCCTCTCCAGGGACACAGAGCAGGCTGAAGTGATGGGTTATGAGAAATGCTCCATAGAAAGGAGAGGAACACAAAAAACAGGCAGGAAGGACCTCCACCAAGGCTGAGACAAGAGTTTTGTTCCAGATCCCTGTTCAATGCATGAATGGTGTGGCTTATTTCACATCCTCAGGCACATCCTCCCCATTTCACATGCTGAATTTGAACTGTTAATTTATGTACTTTGGC
>VZTZ01008448.1:1496-18752 GCA_013400955.1 Drymodes brunneopygia | reverse complement strand
GGAAAACAAACTCACAAAAGGGACAGATGGGAGGTGCAGAGTGTGAGTTTACAGGAAATCTGCTGAAAGACTGAAATGCCCATTACCATTTTCTTCTAATGCTTGATAGCAAAATTTCTCCTAAGAGGGAAAGCTGTTAACACTGGTTGGCTGCTACTGTCCAGACATTAGTCACTAAACAAATCATTAAGCAATGCTACAAACCTTGTCTATTCACAACGTCCAAAACAAATTTCAAATATAATCTTGTAGAACTTATCAGTTTCCATTATATTCTATTCCAACAGACAACAGTTCTTTTAAAAGTACTCTTCCCCTGGAAAATGATACGTATTTCTGCTTTTCACTACAAAGGCATTCATTGTTCCTCCAGCTTGCTGCTCTAAGTTTCAGAGACCTCCTCCCCCATGCACTGGCAGAGTATTAGTGAATATTTCTTTCATCGACTCACAACAACAACAACAAAAACGAAAAAATGTTTCTTTTGTATCTCCTTACACTTTGAATTTAATTTCAGGTATTGTGAGCAATAGTAAAATCAAAACAAAAGGCAGCCAGAAGCAGCTCATTCCTTCTTCTGGGATCAGCTCTGCAGCCTCTGAATGAGGGGATAAAAGGAAGAATGTACTTTTCTGAAGGATAAGTCAGGCTTACAGGAAATCAGACAAGCAGTCCAAAGGGCATTGGTAAGGGAAGCAGGTTAAAATAGAAGGGCATAAATACAAGGAATGGCACAAGGACAGAATATACTTTTAAAAAGAACAAATGCATTTGGAATTATATGCAGATACTTAGAATTGTCAGAAGAGAATCTGACATATTTCTCTCACTGTAAATTTTCCAACAAAAACCCCTACCTTTACCCACAGGCACACTGTCTCTGGGCTCAGAAGGATTCTCTTAGTGGTATTCTGGGTGTGGATGAATTTGTTCACATTAGAAAATGTCTTTAGGAGTGGATTATTTCCCTGTACCTATGCCACCACGTATTCTTAGGAGCATAGTTTTCCCTTAGATGGTTATTTGGAAAAATGGGTGCTGTCTGCTTTTAAATTTACATTTCTTTTAATGACAGTTCTGCTTGAGCTGCAATATTCCCTGCAGGAAAAATTTTCTTTCATTTCTTATATTTATGCTGCACGATAACAAGATCAGGAGGTTAGCTACTCCCTAGAAGCTCATCTGGCTTACCTTCAAATACTAAAATCTTTTGGTTCTTTCATGCCACAGCCACATTACTTTCTGTTCCTCAGTATGCTCTCCAAATACTATAAAATTCCAATTCGGCCTTACCTCCTGCACTGTCTCCAAACAACATCCTCTCCTACAATTTAGGAAAAACCTCACTCCTTTCGTAAGAGATTTCTAAGTAGCTTGTGTGACAAAAAAGGAACAAAGCCTCTGGTTCCTATACCCTACCTATATCAATGATTTTGTAAAGCTAGCAAATTCAGTCTCATTCTCTCTATAAAGAGATCATATGAGCACAGAAATTTCAGAGAAACTGGGCAGCTCTTTTCTGCACTGGAGCATTTGGCAGACTGGTCCACAGCAGCTTTCAAAGCCCTGTCATCAGCACAAAGCTGCTTTGGTGGGGGCAGTGGTTTGGTGTTTTTTGTGTGTTCACAGGCTGTGAGGCAGTCACAGCATGTGCTGTAATCAGCATTTACCTCCACACACTTTGGTTGCTTCCAGTCTTTTCACTGCACAATACAAGGCACAGTGCATGACTGGGCTCAGTCTGTATTCCTCAGCCCAGGTTTTGAAGAAAATACAGGCCATCAAAGTATTCTTTAAGAATGTATGATAAAATAGATTAACGTTAGGCAACTGCTTGTCTGTGCTAACACTGATGGTCCTAACAAACCAGGGACCTTAAAGAAAAGCTTCTAAGGCTGAGATTTACTTATCTGNTGCCCTTTGCTCTGTAGGCTTCTTGCAGCTTGCTAGGGACCTGGAAGCATTGTTCAGGTGAAGACAAAAAGTGTGCCCTAGTGGCATTTTCACTAAGGCACAGTGCACTTCCTCCTGGCTGCACATTTGGTCTTGAACAAAGCGAGGAATACTTCTCACTTGGTGTACTTTTAAAACCATCCTTTGCAAATGATAGGCATGAAAGCACATGATAGTATTTTGCTTTACACAAGCTACATCTTCCTGCTTGGCATAAATATTTTTTGGTGTCTTCTTTGCTTTGTGAGTACATATTCACATTCAGTGACAGCTGTAATTGCTGAAAGAAGATGCCCCTTCATTGATTTCCACGTTGGTGAAGGGGAAGACAGTAATATTCACAATATACATGTGAGTTATCAGGCACTGGTAACATTTTTGTCAGAAATTATGAAACTGCTAGCAAGGAAAGAGCATTTGAGTGGCTTTCTGGCCACTCTACCACCATTTTCACTGCTTCCCTCACTGGGCTGCAACAGCAATGAGAGTTAACACACTATACAATAAATTACTATATGACCCAGTTCTGCATCTGATGCATGTGAAAAACTAAAATATTTCAATGTTGCAGAGCAGCAGAACTGAGGCAGAAGACAGCCAACAACACAAAGCTTTGTTCTCCAGCTTAGGGAGCAGAGTATTTAAAATACTTTAAAGAATGCAGAATTACAGAAGGTCTCGACATATCTTTGCTTCAGGACAGGCTTGCTTGACAACTTCAGTATCTTTTCACACACTGTTCTCTTAATAGATTTTGTTCCTGGTATCTTTAAAGATCACTTGAAATAAAACCCCATTAATTTATTCATGTTTTCTATTTATAAAATATAAGCCTGCTCTTCCTTTCCATACTAATTAGAAAGAATGTGGGTCACAAGCAGTGAAATTCCAAGAAACATGCTATGGACACCCAGAACGCAGGGATGAAGTAGGAATGTGGGGCAGTGGAGTTTGTGAGGAAAGAAGAACCACTTTTCATCCATGGCAGTTCTGGGTGACTGTCTTCCACAAGGAACTTCCAGTAGGTGCTGTCAGCACAGAGTCAAAAAATGAAGGCTGAGCTGCTGTGTTAAGTAGGAGGCATTAATTACAGTCCCAGGCACCCCTAGGGAGCCTCACTTTCTTTTCTGGAATTTTGAGGACTTAAGGCTTCCTGCAAACAGACTCATATAATTTCTGAAGAAGCTTTAAGAGGGGAAGTTGCAATTCCTAATCTCGTTATTGACTGAAAGATTGGTCTTGAGTAAGGACCTTGGAATTTTACCCTACGGGAATTGCTTAGAGTAGGTGGCAATGTTTTTGTATTTAGTCACTAAATACAGGCTTAAGTAAACAGTCATGTACCTCTCCCTGAAAGCTTTTGCACTACTTAAAGCACTTCATGCTCGACTGCAGAGAAAACACTACCTGTGATTTGCTTCTTAGTCTCTATATCCCTGGTGTTCCGGAGCAGGCAGAGCAGGAGTGGGATCCCTTTCTGCTCTGACACTTCCAGCTTGTTGTCATTGTCCTCAAACACCAAGTTTCTCAGAGCACCACATGCTGCCCGCTGAATGTCCTCATTCTGAACCTCGAGGAGCTGTAAAAGTTTGGGGATACCACCAAGTGAGAAAACCTGTGAGGAAAACAAAACACAGCAGAGAATGGTTAGATGCTGCAAATGACAAACACCACCCTCTCCATGCCCCAGAAAATGTTTAAATATTTATAGAGACTCCTTTCATTTGCTCCTGTTTGAGAGACTTGAAGCACAGATCATTAATCATTTGGACATGACTATTAACTTCTAGGCTTTCATATGACTAATACTTAAAATCCAGAACTAGGGGAGGGAACATGTTTTCATAATTAAAATCAGAAAATGATACTAAATCTCTTCCAGCTTTGCTGCAGATTTGTACTCTCTGACAAGACATTTAATCACTCTGCTTTTTAGCTTTCATGTTGGTGAAATGAATATTTGAGATTTAGTTCTGGAACATTTATAAACAGGTTTGTTTTTTTTCCTCAGCAGCCACCTGATGAAAAGATAGTATTCTTCCCACTGCTTGTATTGAAAGTGTATTAAAAACCAATACATTACACTTAATACTTCTTAACTGTGCCATACAGAGGAAACATAGTAAAAGTAAGCATCAATATGTAGACCATGAAACATTGTAGGTCAGCTATCTACTCAACTACCCACATTTAGCAAAGACTACTTTTCAGTGTTTAAACCTTCTGAAAACGAGGTTTTGGCCCCAAATGAATGAAGGATTTAAAAGGTGCTTTTTTATAGTAGCTGTATGGAAACAAATAGTTTGTTGTGGTGAATGAGAAATCCCATATGAACTGTGATATGATACAAAGAACCCTGAGTTGACTCAGGAATGAATTTACTATGGAAAGTACCTGACATTAATGTATGATTGCCAACGGTCTCCTCCAGCATCTCAAAATGCCATATAAGTTTTGTGGACAAACTCACCCTTGTGCAGAATCAACAGCACATGAAAGATTCAGAAATCTGATACAACTGTCTTAAACAGTCCAGAGTTTAATGATAAAAAGAATTCAATACAACCAGCAGGTGCTGGCAATGCGAAGAATTGGAAAGTAACAAAGCCTTTTGTCCTTCATGGAGTAAACTACAGAGCCTGGCAGCCTCTCCTCTGATCCACCTGTACAAAAGGCACACTTTCTTTATCCTGCTCTGCTGACCTGATTCGCCCTGCAATCACTCAGCATCATCTAAATGACAGCAGAATGGAATACAGGAATATGTATCTTGAGGGCAGTGGCGCATAGAGGGTGCTGAAGGCACATCAGCCTGCTTTATTGCACTAGACCAGCCCTTTTGACACTGACAGTTGTTTGGATTTTTTAAATATTTATGCAGACTTTCTGTCACAGACTTTCCTAATTTTAAGGCATTTCTAGCTCTTGTAAATGGAGTGCTATTTCAACCTATTTTGCCGAGAATTTACAACAGCTGGTCCTTCTAAATTTTCATCAGTAGACAAAATTTACCAAAAAATTGCTGAGAGAGCACAAGTTCATGAAAATAGAAAAACCACTAGATCCAGAAACTGTCAAATATCAGGGATCAAAACCTTGAAGACAAAGAATGCAGGCTGAAAGGCTAAAAAGGGGACACAAGACACAATGCCAATGTGAACAAGTCTGGTGGGCATCAAACAGAAAAGCTCATAATAGTATATGTGGAATGGACAGGAAAATAGAAGGTGGCTTCAGGTTGACTGCTCCAATCTGAACACTTTTACTCAGCCACTTGTTTTTCTGGGAAGCTGCCTGAGAGAGGTCTGCATAATAACCCACTTTCAAATATTGAATTCTGAAGCTCAGTCCTCAGGTTGAAGCTAAAGTTGCCACCTGTACTGATATTTTCTTCCAAAACTGACTTTGACAGACCCTAAAGCAAGTCAGAAGGACTGAGAGATGCTTCGCTGTCACTGAACTGGACTGAATGCACATGATTATGGAGGTAAAGGCTGGGATTACTGAGCATCCTACAAATCAAAGCAGGTGTAATAATGCTTTTTAGTGGTTAAAATCAACAATCGCCTTGTACTTTAACGTACAGAACTGTCCAGTAGGAGAGACATATTTGTGTTCAGTAGTGACATAAAAAGAAAAGGCAAAAGAAAATATTTTTAATATGCCCTTTCAAAAAACTTCTAAGAGACTTCACAAGTTTCTTATAAGAGACTAAAAATTTGGTTAATCTAAACATTTATGCATGTGCAGTTCCAGTGAGCCCTTGATATTTTTGCTAATCCATGTACTTTTTAAACACATTTGTGCAGTCCTAACAAACCCTGAAACTTGGATAAGTTTGCAGTGTACTCAGAATTTTCTTTTTTGGGATATTTCTGCATGCCACTCAAAAATGAGAGACAGGACCAACTATACTGTCAAGAAGTTCAGACTCCTTGATGTATAAAGGCAGAAAGAATTAAGTTTGTTCAGCCTGAAAAACAGCAAACTGAGTGGGTATACTCTGAGGGGGTTCAAAAGAATCTGCAGCAAAACATAAATGCATTTTAGGGAAAATACCCAACATCAGTATCCTATAAGGTTACTTGGACTGCCTTCTCTCTTTTCATGGTGGCACACAGTGCCACAAAGTATAGAATCTTATTTTCTCTACCTGATTGTAACTGGCACAAAAAAATTTACTCACTTTTCTCCTGGCATCTGCTTTTTGGAAGCACTCATGCTGTATGAAAGTCACTGCAGCAAGAATCCTGGGGGTGGATTGGGTATTTTCACTCTTCAGAATGTTCACTGCACGCTCCAGCGTCATCTCCACTTCTGGGCTCCTTGAAAGCATAGACAGAGAAATCTAGTGAAGAAAGACTGCAGAAAAATCATCATTCTTGTAAAACTAGGATTTTTGTATTTTTCATGTAATTCTAGATTTTCTTAGAACTTTTTTCTTTTCCAGAAAATATTTTCTTTTAGCAGAAAATATCACAATAGCTTTAAGAGATATTGATATTCTGGGGGAAGAGAAAGTCATAAATAGAAGTGTGGTTCTGGAGAAAGCAAGTCATGCTTAAAGTTATAATAACAAAATGGAAATATCAGTGGATGTTTCTATCAGTGTTTCCATCTTGTGGATGAAGGACTGGATGTGAAAGGAAGGATGAAGTGGATGAGGATCAAAATAAGGCCATAACCACATCAGAGTGACTATTACTGGCTGTGAAGATGCCTTTGATGTTTTCCTCAGTAGTGTGATGATTGTTTTTTGTATTTGTCTTTATGCCTTTCATCAGTGTCTTAGTTTCCAGACTACACCTATGCAGGACTCAGCACCTGCTTTTTCCAAATTATAGAAGTTGTTCTTGTTTGAAATAGATGGGCAAAGCCCTTTGTCAGGTGGGAAGAAATAAAAATACCACCCATTAAACTGATTATGTAGAGAACCTGTGGTAGAACTAAAAATATATGTCACTACTTTCCTTCCAACTTCCAACATGTTTGCTTAAGTGATGATTGTGTTAGACAACCACATTAAAAAATGGAAAGAGAGGTCACCAAACACATTTTTTCCCCAGTAAATGGAACATAAAACAATTAATGGCACAATCAGGTGCATTTGCTCTGGGACAAGTGGTTATGCTCCTCAGACTTTTTATTTACTTTTGGTTTCAAATATGTGGCAGCCAGATAAAAGAAGGAGAGAAAAAAGTTGACAAGAATGTTAGCACTCTACTTTTTTTTTTTAAATCCAGGTAGTTTTGTAGTAGCAGATGTGCCACTGGCCAGATAGGGCTGAGAGGAAGTCTGTGACCCACAGTGTAACAAGTAGTAATTGGCAATAACTCCCTACTGCAAAGACACCAGAATCAGAATGATTTACTTGATAATCATCTCAGTAAATGAATCTATAGCTACAGATTTTAACACAATTGCCTTTTATATTAAAATGAGTACCTGGGAAATATATTAGCTTAAGTTGAAACTTTAATTTTTTTTCTTTTAACTAAGCAGAAATATTAAATAATAATTAACAGTGCTCAGGAAAGTGGAGTATGGAAAGTTAGCCAGATCATATTTCTTCTTTTTACTCTATAGTGGAACTGAAAAATGTTTTAGTTACATTTCTTAAATTAGCAAAGGTTTTGACACCATGTTATAAACATGCACATGTGGCTATGTCTACCTGTTGAGCACAGCAATAATTTTGGAGTGTTTTTACCAAATTCAGTCACTTTCTGTGAGCAGCAGACATCTCTGATGTAATAAATTGTGTCATTTCACTGAGCAGCAGCTGGGGACGACTATAACCATGGCTCCTCCAGGTCAAGGCTGCTGCATGAGCTGATCCTTCAGGGCACACCAGAGAATTTACGTGGGAATGCAACCTTAGGATGCCAAGGGTGTTCCAGAGGAGTAAAAGTCCATCAGGAATCACTGCCAGGCTGAGATGGACACATGGACAGCCAGACAGAGCACTTCTAGGTGCTGGGGATGTAGCTGTGCCCTGAGACTGATAGCAGTTCACATATCCCTCTATGCAGCAGGCAGAGGATTTCTCTCCTGTTGTGCCCTGCCATGCTTGGGTTGCCCTCCATCAAATAAAAATAATATTCCCCAATGTTTTATCTGGCTGAAATAAGAGATACCATACAATCTCTGACCCTCAGTGGTACTCACAAAGCTGCAGCAACCCTAACTCTTGTCAAAATAGAATTTGATGCCATGATTCCATTCCCACCCTCTAAGTGTTTACAGGCAAACTTAATTAGCTCTGTGGCTGATTAGCACATGAAATGACCAAACAAATGCTCAGCCGGGCAAAAGTTGTTAAACAGAACAACGACTTCTGACTTCACCTTAATTGCAAAAATATACAAATTTTGAGACAAATACACATGTAGTCATTTTGTAGCAGCTCTCAGCACATTGAGAGGTTGGATTCTGCAAGCAGCCATTTCTCAGACAGCTTCAGGTTGAATCTATCTCTTTCCTAAGCTCTTCATGGTAAGGCTGCTTTTAACTGATTCACTTCTCCAGAAGATACAGAGCTGGCATCTCTCTACTCTGATTTTTTCTACTTTGCTTTCATAGCATGAGCTAATTCTTCTACAGGAAGTTTGAAAACGCTTTTAGATATGTTTCAAATGCTGTACACAGCCAGTCCATTACTTCGCTTTAACCTCACACAACTATTCTGCATTCTCTTAATTCACTTGGAAAGACTTAAATTGTGACCTGCCTAAAAAAAGTATAAATTTCCAGAAAAATCAAATTACTTGCTTTTTTTCCCCTTTAAATTTCTAACAGAGCAACAGGTAAGGTAGCAACATGTCAGATAAATGCAAACTTAAAATAAGAAAACAAGAAATGACAAGAAAACTGAGTGTCTACAAACTTCTAGAACTGAGAAACCTTCCAGCAAATGCTGAACCTAAAAACTGGCACTTCTGCTGTCACAAAGATTTCTAATAGGTCACAAATCTTCCATCTGAGTTAACACGGTCTCAATCAAGCCACTTGCACAATGATTCAAGATTGATTTTTACATCTGCAGGTATTAAAATACTTTGGCTGATGCTTGTACAGACAGACAACTGGACTCCAGTGCAAAAGAAAAGCCAGAATTGCTCCTACATGTAATTAGAGACAAAAATTGTTGGTTGTGGCTCAGAAATGCATTCAAAAATGTGCCAAAAGTTAAGCAGATTATTAAATCAATGGGATACATATTTTTTGTCTTACTGAAAAATAAAGTCAAGTACCTGTTTTCAGTATTACTACTCCAAAACCCAAAAACCAGCTTTCAGCTGATTTTTTTGGACTTCCTTGCTGCAAAGTCTGAATACTTAAAAGTCAACATAATTAATGTCAGATCTCTTTAGTCCTGCTTCACCCAGAGGTGAAAATTTCAATCCAGACCGGAAGTGAGCATAATACTATATATGCTTGTAAATATAACACACAATGTGTAGTTGACAACAAAAAAATACCTGATCTGCACATAGCTGTGATATCAGATGATGCCTTTTATCACACAGTAACAATTTCACAAAAAGAAGGAAGATGGGTCTTAAGAAAAAGGAACGTAACAGCTACACAGTTACAGGAAAAGAGCCATTTCTTAATAACACTGTTGTAAATTACACTATGATTAACTTAAACAGAGATTTTAGGATCCTATTTGAATTATGAAACAACAACAAAACCCAGAAAAAACATGCAAGTCACCATCTCCTGTATACACCAAGTGGCCCGCTCCGTCCACTGAAACTTAACAGCTCTGGAAACATTCGGAATTATTCTAAAATGAAAAGATATTCACTCCTGAGGGGAAATTCAGAAATGACAAAATTTTTCTTTTAAAAATGGAACTGGTTTTAGGCATTCTGTGATCTTTGAAAAGGAATTTTTGGTGGGGGAAGTAATTTTAGGAAAAACCCCAGACAATCTTTTCCATGTTTTTTAAACAATTTTCATGAAGTCTGGGGGCAGATTTGGGATTTTCTGGCATGGAGCTAACAGAGTTTCAAATTAAGATAACTCCCTCAGAGCACGTAGGATCTCATGATAGTGAGAAGCTCTGGGGTCCTGGGATTCAGAGCAGTTTGTGTTTGTTCTAGGGATGGATGGTGCTATGGAGCTAAGAGAAATTTCTGTCTGTGTTTTACCTGAAATTTATAAAAACTAAGAGGTGTCCTTGAAACCATGAAGGATTTTTAACTGGAAATTGTCAATCTGCCAAAAGGTGCTCCACTGGTACATTTCTGACCTATTCTCATGAGAAACAGTGTTGGTATCGTATGGGCTCTTGTGAGCACAACATTTGCCAATACAATTTTGTGTATTGTGACTCAGTCACTACTTCATGTCTCCTGATAAAATTAACCCTTGGCAAAAGGGGGTCACAAACTTCAGCAGGAGCTGTAGACCCTTCACTGTACATACACAAACATTTTTTCTCCCTTTCCTCCGTTGCACTGGAAATGGATTTTTAAAAACCAATCTACTTTCTGCATCTTCTGCACTGGTATTTCATACTTGGTGCTGGCTGCTGAACCACAAGCTATCAGTTTACTTTCTCCTTCTAAACAAACACATTCCTGTCAGCTGTGACAGCCCAGAGCCAAGACAGGTCCTGCACTGTGCTTACCCGAGCTGAGATCCATTGAGGGTCACTTGTTCGCTCTGCAGGAAACCATTCCTCCCAGCTGCAGCCACTGCAGCTGTCACTGGCATCCTCTTCTCATCAGTTTCTGCAGCGACACTGGCTATGGAAGCAGGCTGGGAAACTTCCCTCCTTCTCTGTGTGTTCCCAAAGGCGGTTTGGTAGAAGCTGGACCTCACAGACTGCCTGTTCTGGGACAAACGGGACGCAGCCGGGAATCTCACCTGTCCCACAGTGCTCTCCGAGGCCAGGAAGTTTTCCTTCTCCAGAAGGTTGGTCATGCTGCGGCTGTTGCCGGGCTGGTGGTACAGAGCGACAGCAGGGCTGGGGTAGGCACCATCAAGGACAGCATCACTGGCAGCCCCCACACGGGATTGTCTCTTGAAGGAGCGTCCCCTGTGCACGGAGTCACGGAGGGTGTAGCCAACGATCTCAGAGTGAGCGTATCTTGGTGGCAGAGTCCCACTGGATCTCAGGCTGTCCCCGTGCCTCATGGAGAATCCAGCTGAAATCCCCCCGTTGTAGTGAACATCACTGGACATGTATGCCAGTCTTTCTGGATTTCGCTGGGGTGAAACCTCCAGTCTCTTCAGAGGCTGCCTTTGAGCTCTCTCTTCCATTGTCCTGTAGGAAATCCTTGTCCCCCAGCTATTCGTGTAAGGGGAGGGAGAGGCAACCTGCTTCAGGGGGCACGAAACAACAGGAGACATAGTAAGGCCACAGCGCTCAGGATGGGCAGCAAATAAACCAAACCAGACAAAATAAAGACAAAAATTCTACAGCCTGCTCTGAGAATAAAAAAGACATGTGACCATCACCAAAGTTATGCATTAAATTCTGCCACACTTCTCTGTACCTCCCTCACGAAGGCAGGAAGAAGTACAGTCTAAACATCAGGAGACAAAGTCTAAGCACCCAGTCTTCTGTCATGAACTCAAAGTAGTTGTGTAAGTCAGTTATGCCAGGTAATGAACAGATTGATTATTAATGGAGATTTTTCAGTTGAAATTCCTTGGGGATTAACACCAACATTTGCAACAAAAACTAAATTCAAGGTTGTCTAATAGACAGAAGAAAATTAATCAATCAGATATAAAACATTATACTAAAGTGTCTGCATATTTATAATAACCTTATTAATATAAGGTTATTTAGCACTTGCGTTCATTTGTGGTAGGATCTAGTAAAAAGAGGTACTCCTTCCTGTTTGCCTAGCCTCTTAAAAATTATCGAGATTGTATAGAATTTCAAGAAAATGAAAATGACCATTTCACCATCTCAATGACTTCTCTAATTCTCTAACTGCAGTTTTAGATGATTTTTTTTCTTCCTATACCTAATGGGGATAGACTGTACTGGATCATCATCTTGCTTTATAATTTTCTCTTTTCTAAACTCAACAAATCCACAGCTGTCAACTTTTCTTTGTAGGATGCATCTTCAAGATTCTTACTTTTAGGTGCCATTTGAGGCCTCTCAATTTCTATACTTTTTTTCTTGTTCTCTGTACTGGACTGTATACTCCATTCAAAACCTTCCACAACTAAATCAACCTGGGACACTATCTGGCCTTGAAATAGAGGAGTCATGGACCAATTTTTTTAAAAAATCAGCTAGTATATGGGCTTAAGACCATAAATCAAAGCTCTGTATATTCCATTTCCATGTTGTGTTAAAGTTTTAAAATATAAAAGGCATTTATTATGGTAAACAGAGAAGTTTACACACGGTTTTAACTGAAGGCTTAGCAGATAGATGCCAGACTGAATTCCCCTAATTTCACTGTTGAGGAGATCCTGAGGGTGATAGTTGACTCCCAAAAGGAGTAAAGGTTACAGAAACTAGCAGGCTCAGGCAAAGATCATGGGATATATCTGTTTATTCTCAGAAGTTAGGCAAGGATATCTTTATCTTTTGTTTGGGGATAATTAATGTTTTTGTGAAGTACCAGACCTTGTGACTTTTCCCAGCTTTCACATAGGACATTTAGTCTCTCTTTTGCCCCCACCCTCTGCCTGGTAAACTGTTATTATTTTCTCGTGATTCTGATGTCACCTCCAATCTTCCTTTTGTTGCTTTCTTCTGGAAGGAATGGATTAATGTCAAAATATTATGGACTGCAGAACAGATGAAAATAGAGGATGGGAGGACAGAGAAGGAAATGTGTTTAAGTAAATGCTTTTAACTCCCACCATACAGCTGCTTCCCTGACTGTTCAAAAGCTGGGCCATTTCTTTTCAAGACAAAAAGCCATTCTTGAGTAATCTAAAAGTAGGAAAGAATAGCCCTCTTCCTACACAGTTATTTTCTAAATAAATGTTTNTCAGGTCAAATATTATGGACGGCAGGACAGGTGAGAATAGAGGATGGGAGGACAGAGAAGGAAATGTGTTTAAGTAAATGCTTTTAACTCTCCCCATACAGAGCCAGAGCTGCTTCACTGGCCGTTCAAAAGCTGGGCTATTTCTTTTAATGACAAGAAGCCATTCTTGAGTAATCTAAAATTAAGAAATAATTTCCCCCTTTATACACAGTTATTTACGCAATAAATTTTTCTGTTCTCAAGCCAAATTGCTCTCAGTTTACTAAGTTGATCAGGCAGGAATGTTGCTTTTGAGCTGTGTTGATTTCCCAGTTGCTCCTTCAAATAGGGTCATACCAGTTAAGAGCCGTGTCAAAAACCCTGCAGAAAACCAATTATTTATCTCAGCATACAGGGCATGACCCCAAGAAAAGCTGGTCAAAATAACAAGAGAATTTATCATTAGATGGTTAAGAAACACCATTGTATTGCAAGGACTGTACTGCTGGAATTCTTGTAATGATAAAACAGGTTACAACAGGAGTAGTTTAAATGATAAGGAACCACTCCACCTTGTGAAAACTAAAGTATTTGTGAAACTAAAGTAATCTGTTTTCCTTTTTAGACCGGGCAGCATGGCC
Organism: Drymodes brunneopygia; assembly: GCA_013400955.1. Classification (NCBI taxonomy): domain Eukaryota; kingdom Metazoa; phylum Chordata; class Aves; order Passeriformes; family Petroicidae; genus Drymodes; species Drymodes brunneopygia. The sequence continues at coordinate 5,200 of VZTZ01008448.1, read as the reverse complement.
TCTGGCCACCCTGAGGTACAGATGTGCTGATTGAGCTGCTGTCTGGTGGGATGGATGAAGATCTGACTTGTCACAGCCTTTGCCTTAGTGGAATGCAAATATGATTTTTCATTTTCTACCCTGATGCCAATTCTTACAAACCCAACAGGACTGCAAACAGCCCATCTGTATGACTGACTTGAATTTGGCTACTGGACTCTGAAGTCACTGGAAGGAAAGGAAAACATTAATAAGAGATTTCATTGTAAAACCCTAATTTTCTAAAAATCAGGTTTTAAGAAGAAAACAAGCAAGCAAACCTTGTAACACCATTTAAATGCTATTATTTGTGGCAACAAAATGAATAAACTATGCGTGTGATACTATATTTATTTCTACTCACTGTCTTCCTTTCCTCACCTGGTTTGCCTGGTAATATGAGAAGCTGTAGGGAGACCTTGGTGCAAAATCATTATCGGTGATCCCCATGTTATAGACACGCTCTGCTACACTGGATGCAAGGTGCAGGCTGCCTGGAACCAAATAATAATATTAGTAAGATCTTACCAAAACATGGCATTGTCATAGAGGACGATACACAGCACTAGGGAAAGGTAGCAGTTGGCACCTACAAGCTGAAAATTGAACAGGGAAATGATGGAAGGATATTTACATTTTTCTGAGGATACAAACCAATTTTTTTCAGTTCTCTATATATTTATTTAAGAGTTATATTTAGTTTTTAGGAGTCTAGTCACTCGTGCAGCTATGAAAAATGTTTTAGCAAAGCAAGCTGATAGTTTAAATATCCCAGATAACAAGCTGATTAAGTGCTGAGAAATGGTATCACTGAGCTAAGAACACTTATTTTTCACTGCAACCACTTTGAATGTTCATTCAAAAATATAACTGCATGGTTTACACTGGCTGACTGTGACATGCAAAATACAGAAGAGATGAAAACAATGCAGCTGTAGAGTGGAGCTGAGAAGCACGGGTTGATGTCTATATCTCTATTACTGATAAATATGCACCCTAAAGATGCAGCTTTCACAATGTTCAATTATAAACAGCACATACTCAGTACGGACTGTTCATTTCACAGCTGTCTACCTCAACTGCTGCTGTTTTTTCTCCCTCAGGTACTAATTTAATGACCATGTATTGGAGCAAATAATGCTTCACTAATCTCCTCAGTGCTCCACCCAAACAGCACAAAGACTCTGAGAACAAACGCTGTGGCTCATGGTGCTGTAGAGTGGGGTTGTCCAGTGACACTTCAAATGTGCGCCTGAAAGGTCCACTAATCCTGCAAATAATGTCAAAGATCCACAGTTTATATGCTCTGCTTCTTTTTTTTCCATGACCCAGCTCTGAAAATAAAGCAGCGCATTGTGATTCTTCCATTAAAACACCAAAGAGGCCAATAAAACCTTCAGGTTGTTTCTTTTTTTCACTAATAGAATGCATTTTCAAAGAATGATTGCTTCTATTAATGAAACTTTTAAAAGCAAAAGATACTAATGAAATAATTATTTACGAGATTCCCGTGTTACTATGAGATTCTGCATATAGGAATGTAATTAATACAGGTTTAAAGAGGTGAAATAGAAGTTGAAAGCAAGACCTCAAATCAGTCCTAAATGGGCCTGCTAGGCTGAACAGGTAACAGTGGTCAATAAAGAAGTTAACTGGCCATCAATTTTCAAACTAGCAGATATTACCTGAGATACTACAGCAAAGAAATCTAAAGAACCAATCACTGACTTGCCCAAACTGCTGAAGATCAAACTTGTGTATCGCAAAATATTGTGAAATACAATATAGTAATATGGCAGACTGCTATAATTTGAGTCCTAATTCAATTGTACTTTGCAATTATTTTGCTTGTATAATCATACTTTCCAATTCCCTGATTTTGGCAGATTTAAACACATATGAGGTGATTTTTTAGGACACATTCACAATAACCTTGTGTCATGAGAGTGGAATGGTGCAGCTTGGTCAAACCATGATTTGGATTGTAATAATTCCTTCCTGACATTACAAGGTTACCATTGCCCAAGGGTTACCTGAGTACATGAGAAACAGGCAAGAGGAAATTGTTCTCTTATACTGCAAAAAATTCCCAGAACTGTGCAGCAACATCCCAAATCTACAAATTTATGTAGATATCTCATTTGTGCCATGTAATTCCCATAGAAATGTACTATTTCAGGTGCCCANGGTTTTTTTTAAGCCATTAATTATTATTTTTTAAATTTATATTATGATCTCATTTACTGTTAGTACTAATATTTTGTAACTGTGATTCCCAGTGTTTTAAGTCTCACAAAAACTGTCTCTTCAGGAAATAAGCACACAAATCAGTTACTGATCCACAGGGGACAAACACTATTTGAGAGGCCATAGGACCCCAAACTTGATTTCCAGCAGCCAGTTGGAAAAAAATGGGTTTGCTGCAGGCCCTGCATTGTGTCTGTCAACCCATAAGGGTATTTTGGACAATACACCACCAGATACCCATGTGTGGGCAACTGAGTGGAACTGCTTATCAGTTCCCTCTCTTCTGTCAGTATGTACTAAACCAGCTCAGTAACACCTCATATATGCTCAGTGGAGGAGGGAAACAGAACCCCTCCGCTCTTCTCCAGGTCTAAAATAAAAGCTGTGCAGGAATCACCTGATATTGCAACAGTTACAAGAAAATTCTGAGACCGGAAAAAATAATTCCAGTATCAGGAGGCAGCAGGCTGTACAGATGACTGAGCAGAAATCCCATCTGTCTTCACAGAGGCTCTTCTCAAGGCCCTTTTGTTCCCCTGGGCGCGACAAGCCAAACACCTCCCAAGGCCTTGGAAATTTCTCCCCAGCAATCCCTGCCTTTGCTGCAGACAGATCAACCTAATGTTTGCTTTGCTTTCAAAAACAACAATGATAACAGGCATGTCTAAGATAGCAGATGAAAAAGCCAATCATTCTCCACTAAGGAGCTGGGTGTATCGAATTCCCCTTAAATCATGTACAGGGGTAACTGTGTTGGGAGTATTTTTCAGTACTTTTGTACTTCAGATTTTGGCTTTGAAGCTCTGATCAGTGTAGCTTACCTGAACACTTCAGTTTCTTAAGGACTGAGGGACTGTCACACACCTGAAGTGCCCCCCTACCGAGTGGTCAATGTCCACTCCTGCTCAGGGCACCTGGGTGGTCACACCCCCCACAGGGAATTCTCAGTGTCCCTGGACAGGCATCCTTTTATCCTTTTTGATACTTCAGCACTCAGGATGGACTGAGATGATAACATTTAATAATGGCATATCAAAACCATCACTGAATCCCTTCATCTTGAGATCAAAGAACCCTCCTTTCGATTGTGCTCCTTCATCACTCTGCCAGCACATGCATGGTCCCAGAGGAGTTTTTCTAACATTTTGTGCTGGTCAGGACATTTACACAAGGGTCTGAATTTAAGAAAAAGATTTCTTCTGGCTCAGGAAGCAGAGGTAAGGAATGTAACAAAACCAACAAAAATTGAAAGTCAACACAGATATTTTTTCTACTTCCTTATCCCAGAAAGATATAAACAGAAAATAACTATGGAACAGTTAACATGTCAGCATTCTGAAAAATAGAAGGCTAAGAACAGAAAAGTGCCCTGAGTCCCTAAAAGCAATTGTAACAAGAAAATACTCAGAATTTTAGAAATTAATAAATGTGAGGAATAA